>PVJI01000009.1:129536-635275 GCA_004026765.1 Micronycteris hirsuta
GAATACTCTATCCAGCAAAGCTATCATTTAGAATGGAAGGGCAGATAAAGTGCTTCTCAGATAAGGTCAAGTTCAAGGAGTTCATTATCACCCAGCCTTTATTATATGAACTGTTAAAGGGATTTATATAAGGTATGGAGGGATATCAACAGGGGAGTGGTAGGGGGAGAGGGGGGGAAAGGTACAGAGAATAAGTAGCATAAATGGTAGGTAGAAAACAGAGAGGGGGAGGTTAAGAATAGTATAGGAAACGTAGAAGCCAAGGAACTTATGTGTATGACCTATGGACAAAAACTAAAGGGCAGGGAAGGGGGGGTAGGGTGGAGGGGAAGAAAGGGGTGAAAATGGGACAACTGTAATAGCATAATCAATAAAATATATTCAAAGAAAGAAAGAAAGAAAAGAAAAGGAAAGAAAAGAAAACTCAAGGCCAAAAAAACAAACAGCCCAATTAAAAAATGGGCAAAAGACCTGAATAGAGAATTCTCCAAAGAGGACATACAGATGACCAATAGACATATGAAAAGATGCTCAACATCACGAATCATCAGAAAAATGCAAATTAAAACCACAATGAGATATCACCTCACACCTGTCGGAATGGATATCACCAATAAATCAACAAACAACATGCTGGTGAGGATGTGGAGAAAGGGGAACCCTTCTGCACTGTTGGTGGGAATGCAGACTGGTGCATCCACTGTGGAAAACAGTATGGAGATGCCTCAAAAATTAAAAATTGATCTTCCTTTCGACCCAATTCTACTTCTGGGAATATATTTGAAGGAACCCAAAACACTAATTTGAAAGAACATAAGCACCCCTATGTTCATTGCAATGTTATGTACAATTGCCAAGATATGAAGGAAACCTAAGTGTTCATCAGTAGATTAGTGTATAAGACAACTATGAAACATTTACAGAATGAAATATTACTCGACCAAACTAGAAGACAATTTTATCCTTTGCAGCAGCATGGATGGACCTGGAGAACATTATGCTAAGTGAAGTAAGCCAGTCAGAGAAAGACAAATATCATATGATTTAACTCATATATAGAATCTAATGAACAAACTGAACAAGCAAAATGAGACAGACTTATAAATAGGGAGTAGGATGACAGCTGTTGGGGGGGATTAGGGGGTGAAGGGATTGAGAAAAGAGGAAAAAGGGGTCATGGGCATGGACAGCAGTGTGGGGATTATGGGAAGAGTGGAGTATAAGGGCGATAAATAGTAATGGAAAAACACACAATAAAAAAATGTCTCGGCTGTCAAGGAGCAGATGGCTGGCTTGCCAGTGTGTGGGGGCGGGAAATGTGCTAAATGGTATTGGCATATGTTTCCTCAAGTCTTTGACCTGCTTGTTTCTCAAAAGATTTTATTAAATGTTCGGACTGGAAAGTTGTGACAGCAAAGAAAAGTTAAAAACGAAACGGGAAAAAAATAGAAAGATTTACTGACACATGTGCCTGTCTCTCCTTTGTCACTGATCGGTATTATAAGTAATCAGTTTACTCGTTCTGAAAAATATCAAAACACCACCTCAAATTTCCCATCCTCTCCCCAACCAGCCACCACACCCAATGGCCCCCGAGTGCAGAGCAGAGGACTGAGGGAGCAGCTGCTGGGCCATGGGCCTGTGGGCGGGCACAGTCCCACTGACTCTCATCTCTGGACCATCCACGCGGGCGTGCGTTGTGCGGCCCTGTGAGTAAAAACAGCACTACAGTTCTGAACAGTTTATTCAGTACAGTAATACACTTCCAAAGTGTGATACCGGTTTTGCTCACGTTAGACCAAGACTTAGTCTTCTGTTTGAATCAATATTTTCTTTAACTGAGAAGTTACCCATTAACCGTATTTGCAATTTACCCTTGGATCACTTTACTGTAAACTCCTTGAAGGCAAGACACTTCTCTGCACCTAGCATGGGGCTTCTAGCTTGAGCTAAAAAGATAATCATTCATTATCCAATTGGTTGTTTGTAAACGTCTCACTAAATTACAAATTCTCTGATGGCCTGAGTCATGTGTTCTACTTTAATAGTTTAATGCTTTAGAGCCTCCAGCATAGTGTCTGATAGTCTGTGGTGTGCAGAATATACTCTCTTCTCTCCCCAGTGGAAGAAACGCTCCAAGATGGAAAATGGGCTGCTATTGGTCCACCTGCACGATATTCCAGTGAATTGGCGGCACCCAGAGGATCAGACTGTATCCCATCCATCTGTACGGTGCAGGCAAAGGAACCCTAATACAGTCGTGTGCTGCTTGACCACAGGGAGACAATCTGAGAAACGTGTCCTTAAGCCACTTGGTCTTTGTGTGAACATCGTAAAGTACACTTACACAAAGCTGGATGGTGTACATGTAGGCTATACGGTTCAGCCCATCTCTCCGAGGCCACAGGCCTGTGCCGCATGTGACTAAAAACAACGGAAGACTAGGTCGGGCACAGGGAAAGTGATGCAATCAAGAGATGCGATGAACACAAGAGGCATGAGGCTGCTGCTGGTGTAACTTGGCATCCTGTTTTATAGCAAACTTTTTTTTAGAAGTAGACAGAGTACACTCTAAAACAACAGTAAATAGTATGGTATAGTAAATATGTAAACCATTGATGTACTTCTTTACTATTAATAAGTATTACGCACTGTGCATAACTGCCTAAATTACACTTCCATCCCACTGGCAGCACGGTAGGTTTATTTATACCAGCATCTCCACAGGCATGTGAGTAATGCATTGCATTATGACCCCTTGATGGCTGTGACATCACTAGGAACCGGAAATTTTTCAGCTGGCTTCATGGATTGGAAGACTTAATATTCATTCTTTTTTGTTATGAAATATAACACATGCATAAAAGTGCATAAAAGACAAATGTACAGTTTAATGAAATATTATAAAGCAAACTCCTGTTTAGTCACCATTTAAGTCAAACACTAGAAATTGCCAACATTCCAGAGCCCCACCATCTTGCACACCCCTGCCGTGTCACAATGCTCTTTGTCTCCTCTAGAGGGAGCCACTACCTGACTTTCTTTATAGTTTTTGGCACCAATGCATGCGTGCTTTCCTTACTTACCTTTTACATAGTTTTAGCATGTAAAGCATCTGCAAAAAATAAAGCCAAAATACAGTTTTTGACTTTGTATAAACAGAATCATGTACTATATATGATTTTACTTCTAACTTTGTTCAGTATTATATTTTTAAGATTCAGCCAAGTTCTTCTGTGTCCCTGTCGTTTGTTCATTTCCCTTGCTCTATAATATTCCACCATTTAGTTCTTGATCTTATTACTGATGGAGTGTGGGTATTTCGAGTTTGGAGCTATAACCAACTATGCTGCTAAACACATTCTTGTCCCCTTGCTAAGGAAATGGATAAGCACACATTTCTCTAGGGCAGTGGTTCTCAAAATGTGGCCCCAACAGGCACCATCAGCATTGCCTGGGAACTTCTTAGAAAGCCATATCCTTGGGCCCCCTTCTGCCCTACAGAATCAGAAACTCTGGGGTTGGGGCCTGGCCATCTGTGTTTTAACGAGTTCTCCAGGCGATAGTGAAGCACAACAAAATTTGAGAACCACTGCTCTAGGGAATATCTATCCTAACCTAAGTATGGAACTGATTATCTGGAAAGGTCAGGATATACATGCAAATTTCTCCAAAGTGGGCAACCAATTTAGACTCCCATGGCCGAGTACAAAAGATCCCACTGCCTCCCCCATCCTCACCACAGCCAGAGAAAGGGGTGTATCACACAATCTCCGTGTGTCTACGGTCGCCTTTCACCAATTACTTACCTTTCAACCCTTTCCTACATTTATTGTCCATTCAGGTCTCCTCTTTCGGGGAGTGTGTTTTCCATTCTTTGTTGGAAATTTTTACTCTAGGCTCAAGCCTTTTGCTGCTTATAGATTTCTATCTGTAGGGTTGGCAGATGACCTCAAGGCCAAGACCGCTTCCATGCTGGCTTGTCCCCTAGGTTTTCCCTTCTCTTTGGCCTTGTTATTCTTTCTTGTCTTGCTCTTAGTTTTCTTTTTTTAAGAATATAGTTTTTAACAATATTCATCCATTTTAAATATTTTTAAAGTATTTATTATTTCGGGTCTTTTAGTAGGTAGGTTGATCAGAATAAGTTTCTACCATTCTTAGAGAAGGCTCACCTGTGTGTTGACGGGGGTGGAGATGGGGATGGCACTTGTTTTAAGAAGGGAAGTGACTTCATGATAAGAAAAGTAGAATAATACCAGAATTAGCACAACTTTTTATACCTGGAACTAATGAGACAAAACATTTTAATTATGTAGAGTCACAAGGAGGAAATCTTACTTTTGTACTATGTATAATACTAATTCGTTTATTCATTTGATTAGTAGTTATCAAATATCTACTGTGTGCCAGGCTGCACAAGGCCTGGAATCCAGTGGGAAAGACAGAAAGCAAAGGAAGCAATAAAATAACATGCGATGCATTTCATCATAGAGAAGGTGGAGTTACGATGTTGGTATGGAGGCAACTACCCTACGTGCCAGGAAAGGTGTTCAGGGGAAGTGATGTAAAGCTGATGCCTGAAGGATGAGGGGCTGGATGAAGAACGAACGGAGGGCCTTAGGAGACACGGTGTGTGCTGAGGCCTGAGGGCACAGGTGAGCAGACATCAGAGCCCACGTGAGAGCCTGAGACGTTTGCCAGCCACAGGAGAGAGTTCAGATCATATCCTAAAGGCGGCATAAAACCACTGAAATGTTTTAAGCAAGGAAACTACACGACCACAGTGATAGTTAATTTTATGGATCCGTATGGCAGGGCCCAGATATTTGACTTCACATTATTTCATGGTATGTCTGTAAGGTGTTTCCAGTTGAGAGGGCATTTGAATCTGTGGACTGAGTAGATAGATTGCCATCTTAAACGTATTTTTATTCAGAAAACACATCTAGTGATTAAACAGAAACAACGCAGGGACACCATCCTTGTGAGGGTGTTTTCCCATCGCGCCGGCCCAGCATTATTCGTCTGGTGTGAAGTTGTGTATCCCCAGACTGCTCGATACAATGTCTTGCTTCTCACACGCAGATAAATGCACCGCTTTTCAACAACATGTTGTTGTAGCCTTAGAGATTTCCACCTTCCACAATGTAAGTTGTTTTTTTCTCCATGTAGCCAGGAACTAGATCAATAAAGTGAAAGCATAATGACTCTCCCTGCTTTATTTTAGTAGGTTATCTGATACTATTTGCTTTTTTAGTCTCAGTTCATGTTGATGTCTCCTGGGAGGCAGAGATGATATCTCTTCACGAAACTCATTCCTCCACAATCCTAAATAAAAAGCCAGTCAGGACAAAAGATTCTGAGCCCTACTGGTCATGTTTTAAGTGGATGTCAAACAAGTGCAAGCTCAGCCTAATTTCGACCATAATCATGTGCTTGGCCATCGCTGCATGTCATGGTGGCTGCACCTTTCAGCTGGAGCCCCCAGCTGCCGAAAGGACCAGGGCCGGGACTGCATTTTGTAATAGGGTGTCCGGCCTCCCTGCTCAGCTGAAGCCCTGACTCCCCTCACTAACAGTTCAAGGACAAATTTCAGAGCTCGGGCACAAGAAATTCTGCTGCATCATTAAATGGGAGGGAAGAAAAGAAATTTTCCTGCTTACATCCTGGTTTGCTCAGGCTGCAATAGTTTATTATGTTGTGGGGGCACCATACATGTCCCTTCCTCATTTTCTCCTCTTTTTAAAATTTTTAATTATTTATTTATTTTATATTTTATTAATTAAGCTATTACAGTTGTCCCATTACCCCCCCTTTATCCCCCTCCACAGTGCATACTACCCCCCCTTCCCCCCCTTTAGTTCATGTCCATGGGTCATACATATAAGTTCTTTGGCTTCCACATTTCCTATACTATTCTTAACCTCCCCTGTCTGTTTTCTACCTACCATTTATGCTACTTATTCTCTGTACCTTTTCCCCCTCTCTCCCCCTCCCACTCCCCTGTTGATATCCCACAATGCCTTATATAAATCCCTTTAACATTTCATGTAATAAAGACTGGGTGATGATGAACTCCTTGAACTTGACCTTATCTGGGAAGCACTTTATCTGCCTTCCCATTCTAAATGAAAGTTTTGCTGGATAGAGTAATCTTGGATGTAGGTCCTTGCCTTTCATGACTTGGAATACTTCTCTCCAACCCCTTCTTGCCTGTAAGGTCTCTTTACAGAAATCAGCTGATAGTCTTATGGGAACTCCTTTGTAGGTGATTGTCTTCTTTTCTCCTGCTGCTTCTAAGATTCTCTCCTTATTTTTAATCTTGGGTAATGTAATTATGATGTGCCTTGGTGTGTTCCTCTTTGGGTCCAACTTCTTTGGGACTCTATGAGCTTCCTGGACTTCCTGGAAGTCTATTCATTTGCCAGATTGGGGAAGTTCTCCATTATTTGTTCAAATAAGTTTTCAATCCCTTGGTCTTCCTCTTCTCCTTCTAGCACCCCTATGATTCAGATGTTGGAATGTTTAGAGATGTCCCAGAGGATCCTAAGCCTCTCCTCATTTTTTTGAATTCTTGTTTCTTCGTTCTTTTCTGGTTGAATGTTTTTTTCTTCCTTGTGGTCCACACCGTTGATTTGAGTCCCAGTTTCCTTCCCATCTCAATTGGTTCCCTGTACATTTCCCCTCATTTCCATTAGCATAGCCTTCATTTTTTTCCATCTAATTTGCAGCCAAATTCAACCAATTCTGTGAGCATCCTGATTACCAGTGTTTTGAACTGTGCATCTGATAGGCTGGCTATCTCTTCGTGGCTTAGTTGTATTTTTTCTGGAGTTTTGATCTGTTCTTTCACTTGAGCCATTATTTTTCTCTTGGCAAGCCTGTTATGGAGGCAGAGCCTTAGGTGTTCACCAGGGCAGGGTTACCCATGTTGTTGTGTTGTGACGTTGTCTGTGGGAAAGGGGTATGAGAGGGCACAATGGCAGCTGCTCCGCTTGCTACCCACAAGCAAATTGGGCCCTTCTGTTGCTGATTCCCACAAGGGTGGGCTTATTCTAGGACCCTGTGGATCTCTCCAAAAAACTCCCCTGTGAGGCTGGGGGTTCCTCCCACTGCTGCCTCAATCCCCACAGGTGTTTTCAATCAGTGGTTTGAGGTTTTATTTCCCTTCACTGGGCCCCTGGGCTTCATGGTCTGCTCTGCTCCTCAACTTTCTCTTCTGGTTTATCTTCGCTTGAATGCAGGACTGTCCGCTCCAGGGGCCTTGGACCCACTGGGTCTGAGTCCTCCAGTCATGGTCCCCCGGCCTACCGCAGCGTTGCACTCCTGGCTTCACAAATCGCTGTCTCCCTGTACACCTGGCACCACCCCACTTACCGGTCTGGATGAATGTGTCTTTAACTCTTTGGTTGTCGGACTTCCATAAAGTTCGATTTTCTGTCAGTTCTGGGGTTTTTTTGTTTTTAAATTGTTGTTTTCCATCTTTTGGTTGTGCGAGGAGGCACAGCATGTCTACCTATGCCTCCATCTTGACCGGAAGTCTACTCTTTTCCTCATTTAAAAAAAAAAATTCACTTATTTATTTCTAGAGAGGGAGAGGCTGGAGGAAAGAGGGAGAGAAACATGTGAGAGAGAATTGAACCCACAACCCAGGCATGTGCCCTGACTGGTAATGGAACCAGCTAGCTACCTTTTGCTTTGTGGAATGACATCCAACCAACTAAGCCACACTGGTCAGGGCCCTTTCTCATTTCTTAAACCATCCACTTCTTCCTGTATTTCCTCCCTCCTGATTTCTTCGAGTGCTTTTTTCAGATGAATAAGGCTTCCCAGGAAAAATTTGGGAGCTGCCCTGCCTGACTGAGAAAATGAGATTCCACCTGGAATAATTACCCTCAGATGCCCATTCTTTAGGCTTTGGAGCTTAATTTAGTTTCAGAGCCAGCGTTTCTTCTTCCAGATGGGACTTGTGCAGCCACCACGACGGTAGTACCCGAGAATGCTTGTCAAATGACTTCTCATCAACAATCACACAAAACAATTGTTTTTCAGGAAGCATCAGTGGTATTTTTTTATGAATTCCCCTCATGCTGTGACCACAGCCATAGTCTGGGCTCTCATTTTGTATATGAGCAGACGGAGGAACAAAGAAATAGACTTTCTGAAAGCCATAAATTTAGCGTCTGGAACGCCTGGCTGCTGGACCAGATCCAGTGTGGCTGTGAAAACAGTACAGATGTGAAGTAGCTATGTGCCCTTGAGCAGGTCACTCCACCTGTTTCCTCATCTCCCTAAAAGATGGGTCTTGGAGGTGCTACCATTTCCTGATTTCTGGTTTCATCTCCCACAGGACAAAGAGCATAAATTTAAATGTACAACTTGCAACTTATATGTCTAATGGGAAAAATCCTTTTTTTCATAATGTTATACTTTGCAACAGGGGGAAACATGTAGGCTGAGTAGATTTATAAAGAAAACTCTGTAGGAATCACCAATAAAGCATAGCTCTTGAAAGCTTTATCAACCAGACCGTCTTTCATGGTTTTTTCCACTTGGGTAATGTTACCCTCCCTTACTCGTCTCACGGAAGTGACATGAGGGACAAAGAGGGTCATTTTCTGAAGTCCCATTTTGAGCACCAGTGCTTCCAGTCTTTCAAGATGCAATTTCCCAAACGTTAAGCATAAAATGTTAAACTTGGAGCAGCTTTCTTTCTTCCTCAATGTCTGTGAGATAGACAATCTACTCATTTGCCCTGCTTCAAAAATCGTTCTGTAACCCAACCAAAGATGAAAATTCAGTACACAAGTCCTAGAGTAAATCATTTAATTAAACTCATTTTGTTTTAAATAAAATCTGACCTCTCCTTATTTGTATTCAACTCTGGGTAAATTTTGAACAACAGAATGAAATATGGAGAATGAAATATGTCTTCCTTTACTACCATTTTCCTGAATATTTCTAGATTAGTATTTCTTTTTTTAAAATAAATATTTTATTTTAATTTTTTTTAGAGAGAGGAAGGGAAGGAGAAAGAGAAGGAAACATCAATGCATGGTTGCCTCTCACATACCCGTGACTGGGGACCTGGCCTGCAACCCAGGCATGTGCCTTGCCCAGGAATTGAACTGGTGACCCTTTGGTTCAGAGGCCAGCACTCAATCCACTGAGCCCTACCAGCCAGGGCTAGATTAGCATTCCTTAACCTGGGATTTATGGACTCCTCCAGGGAGTTTACTGTGCATTCTTTCCTGAATGGCATAAAATTGTTTGAATCCTGTGACTAGGGTCAAAAGCATTTCATGTCAGTACCTATACCTGTAATTTTTCTTTATTTTTTGGCCTGGGAAAAGATTTCAGAGTTTTCATTCTATTTTTAAAGGAGACCATGACTCTCAAAAGGATAAGCATTGTTGCTCTAGGTATTAATTTATAGGACTTGACTTGTTGACAATATGGGAGCTGGTTTTTTCCACTTCCTTAGTTGGCTAGATGGTAGCTAGATGACCTGAATTGAATTGAGGTCTTCATTTGAACTAGCAAGTGCCTTAGGTTTAAAAATTACCCAAATTTCTAAACTGTCAACTTTGTAGATAAGATCTTCTATTGGTCCAGGGAGATGGGGAATTCCATGTGCTCTGTACGAAGTATCTCTTTATGACCAATCTGGTGCAAAGTTAACATGTTACATTTATTGATCTTAAGAAAATCCTTTGTAAAATGAATATGTGCAAGACTAAATATCCTAGGGCCTGCAATCCTTTTAAAATTGCATGTCTTTGGAAAGATGGTTATATTCGTTTCTTGGTTCTCTTTACCAAGCAAGCAAAAGTGCTGCAGACACTCTTTTTGGCTCTACAGTTGAGTTCTCAAATCAGATAACTTTAGTGTCATTTTTACATCCCTGTTTTCCTTTCCCCTTTCTTCTTACTGTCCCTAAGTTTTGACTTTTGAAGGAGGTTAAGTGTATAAAATGTCTCTTGGGAGAATGTTGGCAGAAACTGAGTAAAAACAAAGAGATTTAATGAAATAATCTGACCTGTATAAAGTATACGCTATTTATAATTGATGCCAAGACGTTTCCTCTTTCTTCTTCCAAAATCCACAAAATTAATCACCTTAATATAGCTGCATTAGTCATTTTGGACTGTGCTCTTTTAAATGAACTCCAAGTGCGTACCAGATAAGAAATCCACAGGAAAAAAAAGTCATCCTGAGATGACCTTTCCCGGTGGAAACTTCAATTTCCTTTCATTCATGTATCACTGGTCCCCCACCCCCCACCCCCCGAGGGACACTGGGAAATGCCAAGGAAGCCCACGATATAGGGCCCGGTCCCGTGGAGCGTTCAGCCTCACTGGGCAGCTAAGATCTGAAACGCGAGGCAGGGAGGGGACAATGTGTGGAATGCACAGTCCAGTTTTAGGGCACACCCTCATTTAGTTCAACAGGAAGTTGGAAGAAGACTGAATTGGAGGTACTGAAACAGTTGGAGACAGATTTCTAAATTTGTGCCTGCATGTGGCCCAGGAGCTGGAGAAAGCACGTGAAACCGAGCAACAAGCACAGCAGAAGCTCTCCTGGGAACACTGAAGGAACGTGCTGGAAAGAATAGAATTGGCCTGGAAAAGTGCGTGGAAACGCAGGCTGAAGGGAGGAACCTCGGGCTGATGGCAGCAAGGGTTGAGTCTTATTCTTGCTGGTACTATAGCTGCTAGAGAAAGGCAGAGTGGAGGGATGGACTCCAGCAGGAGTGAGGATCCCCTTAACTTCAGGTACCACCGAAGCTTTGGACGAGTGCAGTGTAGAGGGAAGTGTTGAAAGAGGGAGGAGGAGGAAGAGGGTGAGGTGGAGGAGGGAGAGGAGAGAGAGAGAGAGAGAATAGCTTTATTTCATGAGATACATGCTTGTGACCAGGATTTCAGGAACCGACCCTACTTGGTGGCATCTCTGCTTCATGAAATGCTTCAATGACTACGACAGCTTTCCATGTAATAAATACAGCTCTTCGGGGGTGTTTCAATCTTCCCAGCCAGCCCCCCCGCCCCCCGAGACTGAGAGCTCCTTGACATAGAAGAACATTTTCCCTCACCCCTAATCTTTCAGGAGGTAGTCAATAAATGCATGAATTAAACAGAATGGAAATTTCTATCAACATAGTTTATGAAAGATGACCTTGATTTTTTCCAAGTGAATTCCTTAACTTCGATTCCTGTATACATGTGAAGTCAATTTAAAAGGGTACTGTCCAGCCACCTCATACCCATTAGGACGGCTACTATTAAAAAACCGAAAACTACAGGAGTCGGGGAAGATATGGAGATATCACAACCCTCGGACCCCGTCGGTTGGAATGCGAAATGATGCAGCTGCTGCGGAAAACAGTGGGCAGTCCCTCAAAACATTAAACATGGAGCTAACACTGATTCTGCCACTCTGAACACGCGCCCACAAGAACTGAAAGCAGAGTCTTGAAGACATACCTGTGCACCCACGTTTGTAGCAGCATCGCTCACAGCAGGGAAAACGTGGAAGCAACCCAGCAGTCGTCAACAGACGATAGATAAGCGAAATGTGATCGATACATACAATGCAAGATTATTGAGCCTTAAAAAGGAAAAAAATCCTGACACACGACACGAACCTCGAGGACATCATGCCAAGTGAAATACACCAGCCACAGAAAAACGAACGCTGTGTGATTGCGCACAGGAGGTACTTAGCGCTCGCAGTCACAGAACGCAGAAAGGCGGCTCCCGGGGCGGGCGGGCGGGCGGCGGCTTGGAGGGCTCTCGTCCAAGGCAGATGGCTTCTGTTGCGCAGGATGAAAACGTGCTGGATGGTGGTGGCGGTGGTCGTACAACGAGGCGAATGTACTTAATGCACCTGAACCGAACACTTGCACATGATTAAGATGGTAAGTTTTACGGTACGTGTATTTTATCACAACAAAAACAGAAACTAATAAACACAGGGTCCAAAAGGACTCCTCTTGCAGGAGGCCCCGCCCAGCTGAAGCGCCGCCCTCTGCAGCCTCTCAGTCTGGTTCCTAGACCCAGCAGCTCCGCAGACACCCTATTAAGCAGTTAATTATTTCTCTCTGATACTGGCCTTTTTATCTTTTAATACAACAGTTGGACTGTCTCTGATAATTGCTCTGTCTTGATAACTCTTTCAAATCTAATGAGGCGTGGTAAGCTCTGCTTAACAAGGCGAGGCACCATTAGCTCCCTGCCTCTTTGCCATCTTATCGCACTCAATTATGGTATCACCAGCCAGACACTGATCTGTCACTTGCCATTGGCAAAATGGTGTGAAGTGACCTGCTGTCAGGTCAATTAGTGGTGGTACTTAATAAACTTCGGGCCGTGGCTCTCCTGCATTTTATCCTGCCGAACAGCCAGGTTGAGGGGCCTTCAGCATAAATCAGTTTTCCACTTACCTAACAAGGCGGTCATTAGGCTGGGTCATCTGCTTGCTTATTTCTCAGGAATTCTCACATTCTGTCTCAAGAGGCCCTGGCCGAGAAATAGTGAGACACAGTGCGATGAACACTGGGTTGGGTCGAAAGGCAGGGGGTCCGTCTTGCTCAGTGCTCACCACACGTGTGGCTTTGGGCAAATCATTTATCCTTTCTGAGCCTTTTTTTTTTATTCCAAACAATATATTTTTGAGAGTTGTCTTGAAAGTTAAATGAGTCCTAGGTTACCAAGGCCTTTACTTTTGAAATGGGTTAAGGTATAAAGCAGTATAGTGTCAAGACGCTTTCAAAAATCTACTTCTTCACGTCTTTCCTTTCTCCACAGTCTACATAACTGCCACTGACCTTCTATTGTATCATTCCCAAACCACTCAGGGAGTCCTGGACGGTTATTATTTGTTTGGCATCTTTGTTCTAGGCTGTGGCTCAGTGGCCAATGACAGAGAGGGAAAGTCTCTGCTCTTAGGACATGCATCTTCTCAGTGAGAGGGACCCACTGCGGGATTACAGTAGTCAGGTAAAAATAGCTGAAGGTCAATTGCTTTTCACTTTTATCTTCCCAGTGCCTGGAGTAATGCCTGGCACATCTACAGCAGGTCAAGTTCAAAGTTCTAAGTACTTACATGTGTTGACCTTTCCGGTGAGTAAGTGTAATGAGAGGAAGAGGAGATTGACCAATCCAAAGGGCCTATTCTGAAGTACCTGTGTGGTGTGGTGGGAAGTGCAGATTTGGTGCCAGAAGATGGAGTTCAAGTTCTAGCTTGCTTCCTTGTTAGCACTGTGCCCTGCAAATGTGGAGGATAATGCCTCCTCCCAGGATTTCATCAAGACATAAAAGGATTAAAGTATCTGAAAATTGAAGGTGGTAAATTACTATTGAAAATATTTTGATTGATTTTGATAATTTCCTTGGGCTGTGAGTCACCAAAATAGTTACTTTTGATAACAAGGATGCTTTCAAAATTAAGTTTGTTTTATCTGAATTTTAAGGATAACAACAATTTCATGCAAAGAATCATCTCTTCCTATGCCACTTTTTATACCCATGTCCTTGCTTTACTTCCAAGTTCATTGTAAATCTGTTTCTATAAGTGAACTTCAGGACCAAGATCCCAGGAAAGAGCATATATCATCTTACTGGGATAAAATGAGTTGCAAGCACACGTCTTTCACAGAAGGCCAGTTTTCATCCAAGCAGATAGATTTCTTTTATTTTTGGAAGATTCAAGGTCCAGTCATTTGTCACAGATAATTTCCAGTTTATCACCTTGTGAGCTCAACCCGTTTACAGTAAACATACTTCCAAGTCCAGAAAGACATGGGACTGTTACCCTCAAAAACCCCTTCTTTAGCCCAAAGCAGCGGATCTTGGGGAGCTGGGCTTTTATGGGTCTTTGTAAATGTCCACAGCAGTGGGTGGGTGCTCCTGTTACCACAGGGCCTGCCAGCTTCCAGGGTGCTAGGGAGCCCCCAGGAAAAACCCAGCTCTGTTTTCCTCCCTGTCGCTCAGAGTGCCCAACACAGCCCGTCACTGTCCCTTCCTTGCAGTCTGCCCCAACGACCTGGATGTTCTTTCTCTCACAAAGAAATAAAGTGAGAGGTGGGAGGTTCTGGCGCCCAAGGTCAGTGTGCCCCGTGCTAGGGCAACAAAGTCCCACTGCTCTATGCTCACTTCACATGAAAGTTTTGTCCTCAGGACACTCACCCAAAAGAGAGCTGGGCAGGCTAGAGGTCAGACGGAGGGGTGCTGCCTCAGGACACCCCCCAGACCCCCGTCTGCCTCAGACGATAAGCTTCCTGAAGAGGAGACCACGTCTGCCCCATTCTTCTTAGGTCCACAGTACTCAGTGCAGGACCTTCCACCAAGTAACACCCAGCAAGTATTGCCCGAGTGAGCGAGTGAATGGTGAACGGGTGTGTGTCTAGGAATCCCCCTCTTTGACTGTGAGGAGCATCCTCACCCGAAGGTGTGGACTTGGACCCACGTCTACACCATAGGGTCCTCCCTTAGGGACACTCCCCAGGACACTGAGTAATGAGTGACCCTCATTCCCCCAGGTGGAGTGAGGTTGCAGTTCTAGCAGTGGGCGGTCCTGGAGGCCTCAACCTGTCTGGTCATTTGTCTTATGAAATTCCTATGTTCAGTCACTAATTCATTCTCTTTTTCAACATAATTAGCTGAGCACCTGCCTTGTGCCTGGGGCATTTTTTTAATGCATAATACATTTACACAACTTAAAGTTCAAAATTAGATGAAAATATATACATTGAGGAGGCGCCCCCTGCTGGTAGCCATTGTTACTTTATTTTTTTGCTTGTAAGCAAATATGTAAGAAAGCACCTTACATATTTCTGTTTTGTACCTGGATCTCTCCATAGGTATCTTCCTCAATATTTTAATAGCTGTACAGTAGTCTATTGCCATGTGTACCAGACTTTCCTCAACTGATTTTCTACTGCTGGGCATGATTGTTTTTAATCTTTTCTTATTCTAATACGATATCACTATGAGTTTTATGTGCACATTATTGTACTTGTGCAGTTGAATCTGTAGAATAAATGCCCAAAATGGGATTGCTGGATCAAAGGGTCAATGCGTTTGCTTCTTTGGGAGGTCAGCTTCCCTTCAGTTCTGTTCCCCCATCAGCAATGTACGAAGCCAAGGCAGGGTCCCAAGGCGTGAGGACGCAGTGGGTACCGTGGTGGGCAGGAGCAGCTCTTCTGGAAGAAATACTTTCCGGTGTGGGCCGCCTGATGATAAATACAAAGATAATTGGGAATTATGATAAAATGCTGTGAAGACAATGAGACACGATGCTGTGTTGGAGGGTTATGCAGAGCGGTGGGTGAAGAGTGATCCACACTAGGTGAGGAGTCGAGGAAGGTCTCTCTGCGCAGGTGATATTCTATCCAAGACCCGAAGGGTGAGAAGGAGGCAGCCAAGAGATCAGGAGAACAGTCCAGAACGTCTGAGGAGACAACACGGCAAAGGTGTTTATGCTCCTTCTGGAAAGCAGTCCCTGCCCAACTCACCCCGAAAACCCCCTGGAGCAGGCGAATCCTGCAGCACGTAGCTCTGCTCTGGGATTCCTGCTACACACGATTCAAAGGCATTGGATTTAATTGTTCCGTATCTGTCCAACCTGCAGAGCATGCAAAGTCAGGGGAAGTGGGAAAAGGGCAAGGTCACTTTGTTGCTTAGACTTGGAACTTTCTGTTATTCACACATAGGATTTGTTTTCATCGTATTTTTATTTTATTTTTTAACTTCTTTATTTTTTAATTACTTTATTGTTCTTCAATTACAGTTGTCTGCATTTTCTCCCCTCCCCTCCACCCCACCCCATCTAAACTCACCTCCCTTCCTTGCTTCCACTCTTCCCCTTGGTTTTGCCTGTGTGTCTTTTATAGTTGTTCCTGAAAACCCTTCTCCCCACAATCCCCTCCCCCTCCCCTCTGGACTATTGTTAGATTGTTCTTAATTTCAATGTCTCTGGTTATGTTTTGCTTGCTTTTTTCTTTTGTTGATTATGTTCCAGTTAAAAGTGAGATCATATGGTATTTGTTCCTCACCACCTGGCTTATTTTGCTTATCATAATGCTCTCCAGTTCCATCCATGCTGTTGCAAAGGGTATAAGCTCTTTCTTTCTCTCTGCTGCATAGAATTCATATTTTTAAAGTTTCCAGAAACTAGTAGATATATAATTTAAATATTGTGTTTCAAAAACACATAATATAAAATTTACCATTTTAAGCATACAGTTCAGTAGCGTTAGATATATTCACATTGTTTTAGAGTCTTAAATTTATTAACTACAAACATGAGTCTAGGCTGTGAAAAGAGGAAACAAGACAAAAATAACTAAAACTTCAACAGAGTTACCTGAGTGCCTCTGGTTCCAAAGTTCAAGGGAAACAAAAAAGGGGAGGCAAGTCACTTATGGATGAGGAAGGAACTGAGGGTCTTTGGCATCTGGAAGTGACCTTTCCCTAAAGGCTCGTTCTCACTGTCCTTTCCTGTCTAGGTTATAAAGTGGTTGCATTTCTTTCAACTCATGCAATGCACTTTTATGCTTGAGAGTGAATCACATCTTATATTCAGTAAAGAAAAAACAACAATTAATGACGTTTAGTAAATGATTGAATCAGATAAACAGCAGGCAGGCCAGATGTCTCTCCACAGCTACCTGCCGTCTTTGTACCACTTCAGACCCAACATGGCAAACCCAGGTCACAGGTAGGTTCCTGATGAACCAATGGGTTCCTAGATGGATTCACTAATTTGGGCCCACTGTCAGACATGTATGACCTTTCTGTGCTCTCTGACCTCCCTTATCCCCAATGGCAATTACTTGGAAGATGACACTTGGCTACTTTATAATTTTATGACAAATGAGTGAATTTTTAAAATCTATTAGAGAGGGTGTGGGTTCAGTTCCCAGTCAGGTCACATACCTGTGCTGTAGGTTCCATCCCTGATTGGGTGGTGTATGGGAGCCTGATGGATGATTCTCTCCCACATCAATACTTCTCTCTCTCTCTCTTTCAATCTCTCTCTTCCTCTCTAAAATCAATAAACATATCCTCGGGCAAGGATTTAAAAAAGATCTATTAGAGATATGTCATAATCTTAATAAGTGACAAGGAGCTGAACTCTGAGTCCTTCTCCTTTATGGAGAGATGATGCAGTAGAAAGCAGCTCTACTTCAGAGACTGAAATGAGAAATATATTGATAGTGACAAAATATATCCATATGTGTCAGCTTTGTACCTGTATTTTGATTCAGTTTGCAGTATGGCTATGATCCACTAGATGGTGCTATTCATCTGTTTATCTGCCAGTGTGCAGTCTTCCACCTGGGTGATCCAATTTTGAAACTCGAAAGCTAGGGGGCAAGATTTCCTTAGAAATAACATATAGATTGAAAAGGAAGTAAAATAAGGGTTCATTTGAGTACAAAATGCCTGCGAAGGTCCCAGTCTTCTAGCCGCAAGACTCAGCTAGCAGCAAGGAGGCAACAGATGTGAGGGAATTTTGTAAAAAGCCTGGGCAATGGTTTTTCTAGAGGTGAACGGAAGGCATCGAGGAACGAACTTAAGATTCCATTGCCTGGAAAATGTGTCTTAGACCTGTGTGCTTTCTCTCCCATCAATTGCTCACCAGGAAATGAGGATTTGGCTGCACTGGGTGTTTTCTCTCAGAGTGAGAGCGTAGCAGGCTCTACTCCCCTGAGTCTGGAAGAGAGTCCGCAACTGGAAGTCATAAAGCCACTTTCAGAAACATTTGATGTCACTTTTTGTGACCGGTGCTCACACGTCAAGGCCTTTCCTTGGTCTGAGCTCCGAGGGCGGTGGCAGGAGCAGTGAAGTGGGCCTTTCGAGGAGGAGGTGCCCTGGCGGCTTTTGCCAGGAGGCCTCCCGCCCTTTCCCCGCCCCCCCCCCCTGCATTTCTCCTCCCACTCCCTTTCTTTGCCCCCTTTCTCACGCTTCAGGTTCTTGCTTTTATATCTGATTTGTGACCTTGGACCAGAACTGTTTGCCTCTTTGTTTCTTTTATAATTTTCCTTTTTTACTTTTCAAAGTTTCTTCTAAAATTGTGTGTGTGTGTGTGTGTATTGTGTGTAATATATGTATATACATATATAGCACATACATTAGATATATTATACACACACACATATAGAGAGAGAGAGATGTGCAGGGACTAATTATTTCAGACCCACAAAGAACTGCACTTGTCCTTGCTGGGCTATGATTGACCAGACCCTTCTGTTCCTATGACCACCTCTCAGTCTGCAAGCAGGGGACAGGGGACTGACTCATGGAGGCTGAGGAAGGGGTGTTCCCTGGTGCCAGGCCATCGGGCAGATGAGATGCTGGGTAAGAGCTCTCCCCGGACCACCCTGTGGTGTGCCCACTTGCATTAATTTGACAGTGCCTCTATGACACGTGTAGGAGAGGAATTCGGGCAAACCGCCACCCCTCCATTCCTGTGTGGCCCGCGCTCAGGCCGTCCGCTGCCGCGGGCCCTCTCCTCCGCACCCCTGCTTTCATCGATTTGAGTGAGGCACCTTGGCAATACTTGTTACATTCATTTGGCGGACTTTGGCCCAAGCTTTCTAAAAGCACTCATTCAGGTTGCTTTCCAAATCTGGTTGCGTTTTTTAAGTTGGAGAGAGAGAAGTCTGTGGGGAAATGAGGGGTGAGTGTGTGTGGCACAGGGGGGTTTCCAGGCGAAGCTGTCCCTGGAAGGGTCTGCTGACTGTGCTTATTTTATTTAACCAAAGACATGATAGAGACAGAGATAGACACATAGGTGGATAGATAGGTAGATTGATAGATTGATTAGATAGATGCATGGATAGGTAGATGACAGATAGTTAGGTAGACTTTTTACTCCAGTTTATTTCTCACAGTTAGAAAAGTAACCCAAAGAAAAGGCAGAAATAATTTATTCACTTACTTCATAGAGAAATCTTATATTACAAAGTGAGCTGTTAGCATATTTTTGGAAACATGAGTTATAGATTCCTCCTCCAGCTGGAGGCACGTGAGACAGCTGCTGCAGGCACATGGGAGTGTCAGGGCAGCCGCCAGCTCCGCCGTGGAGGAACTGGGCAGCGAGGTGGAGCGGTAGGGCCTTCTCTGCGAATGGCAGCAGCAGAGCAAAGTCAGACCATGGAGGCAGCACAAGAAATACTGCATGCATCTGTCTTTGAATGACAGAGGTCTCAGGAGACCTCCACAGAACACTGTCAGAGGAAGATGGGCTTCTCTGATGGGAGGTCTTAACTGATACAGTTCGGGCCCTTTTGTTCCAAAATTAAAATATTCAACTTGAGCTCACATTAGAAAATGCTCTCACAAATTTCTCTAGCAGTCTTAGACACATCCAGTGATTTATGCATCCCTAAGGTCTGTATACTTGTCCTGAATGAGCCACTTTAAAAATAAGAATGATTAATTAAGACCAGGTCCCCCTAGCCCTTCTGCTTTGTAAAAAGGATCCCCAAACAACAGATTTGTTGTTTTATGGATTGGTTTAGATACAATGGGCTCACTTAATTACAATGCCACATGCTTCAAATATTTTTACTGAAACGGATCAGGCCCCAGGGAGACCCTCAGTAACAGGGAGGTTATGCAAATGCCCCCTGGGGGGAAATGGAGATTGCTTCAAAGGTTTTAGTTTTGTGATTAATAACAATATTAAAAAAGTGAACACGGTTCCAGGGTCCGGGTCCAGGTCTTTCTTCTTTACATCCTGTCCACGGCTTTTCCTACCTCGCTGAAGGTGAAAACACTGTGGTGGGATTCTGGTTTTCCTCTTTTCTTCTCTTCTAGTGCAACAGGTTAAGGAGCCAAAGAAAGAAAGACGTCATGAAGAGTGTGGTCTGATTCGACCGTTTTAATGTGGACTGAGAATATGACAAGATTTTATCAGTTTCCAGAGAATTTTCTCTCCAGTGATGACTTGTAACCATATTGCTTTTTGCTTGTCGATATTACAACCATCACCCATTTGGGCGCTATTTTTTCTTAGTTTATAAAATAATATCTAATGTAAATAAGTTGTTCTTCCTGGCCACACAGGAAAGTCAAATGGGATAAACCAGACATGTATCCAAAAACACAAAACTATTTCAGTAATCAAAACGGCATGGTACTGGCATAAACACAAACACACTGATCAATAGAACAGAATAGAGAGCCCAGAAATAAGCCCACACCTGTATAATCAATGAATATTAAAGGAAGCAAGCACATACAATGGGCGAAAGGTGGTTTATTCAATATATGGTGTTGGGAAAATTGGACAGATATGTGCAGAAAAATGAGACTAGACCACCTTCTTATACCACACACAAGAATAAATTCAAAACGGATCAAAGACTTAAATGTTAGACCTGAAACCATAAAAATCCTAGAAGAAAACACAGGCAGCAAAATCTCAGACATAGCTCGTCACAGTATTTCATCAGCTGTATCTCCCAGGCAAGGGAGACAAAAGTAAAAGTAAACAAATGGTGCTACATCACACTAAAAAGTTTTTGCATGGCAAAGGAAAACATCAATAAAACGAAAAGATAACCCACAGAATGGGAGAACATATTCGCAGGTACATCTTGTAAGGGGTTAATATCTAAACTTTGTAAAGAACTTACAAAACTCAAAGCCAAAAAAACAAACAACCCAATTAAAAAGTGGACTCGAATAGGGCAAAGGACCTGAATAGACACTTCTCCAAAGAGGACAGATAGCTAGTAGACATATAAAAAGATCCTTAATGTCACAAGTCATCAGACAGATGCAAATTAAAACCATAATTAGATATCACCTCACACCTGTCAGAATGGCTATCATCAATAAATCAACAAACAACAAGCACTGGTGAGGATGTAGAGAAAGGGGAATACTTTTGCGCTGTTGGAAGGAATGCAGACTGGTTCCACCACAGTGGAAAGCAGTATAGAGATGCCTCAAAAAATTTAAAATACATCTGTCTTTTGACTCAGCTATCACACTTCTAGAAACATATCCATGGAAACCCAAAACACTAATTCAAAAGAACGTAAGCACCCCTATGTCCATTGCAGCATTATTTACAATTGCCAAGATATAGAAGCAGCCCAAATGTCCATCAATAGATGAGTGGATAAAACAACTATGGGACATTTACACAATGGCATACTACAGAACCATATAAAAGAAGAAAAAATTTTCCCTTTGCGACAGTATGGATGGACGTAGAGAACATTATGGTAAGTGAAGTCATTCAGTCAGAGAAAGACAAATACCAAAGATTTAACTCATATGTGGAATCTAATGAACAAACTGAACTACAAGCAAAATAGAGGCAGGCTCATAGATAGAGCAGGACAACAGTGAAGGCGGGGCAGGGTGGCTAGGGTGGAGGGACTGAGCGAAAAGGAAAAAGGACCCATGGACATGGACAGCAGTGTTATCCATGTTGGGGGAGATGGTATAAAGGGACTAAATGGTAATGGAAAAGAATAAACATTCAGAAACAAGCAAACAAAAAAAAGAACAAAAAGCACAAAACTATTTCAGAAATACTTACTGACTTTCTTTAACTTCAGCTTATTCTTAAAATGCCATTGATCAGGTATATGGCTATGTCCAAATTTATAATTTATTCACTCTCCTGCTGATTTGTCTGAAGACATTTATTAAATTCTACATTATTTCCTCATTTTTCAAAAACGAGATGTCATAATTACTTTTGAATTATTGTAAAAGTAAATAAAGTATAAATATTGTGATTTAATTCCTCCTTTCAAGTCACTGGGACAATCATCATAATATGCATATGTAAAAAAGTATAATATATATTGGGTGTCCATCTCCTTTATTTCTAAATGCTTTCTCATTTGACTGGCACAGAATTGGATGTGTTTGAAAATGTCTGATATGGAACAGGATAGTGTCACCTGAAATGGCATGATGAAACTTAGGTATTTTAAAAAACCTATTCCTCACCCTGACTGGTATGGCTCAGTGGGTTGGGCATCTTCTCACAAACTGAAAGGTCACCAGTTCGATTCCCAGTCAGGGCACATGCCTGGGTTGTGGGCCAGGTCCCCTGTTGGGGGTGAGTGATAGACAACCAATTGATGTATCTCTCACACATTGCTGTATCTCTCTCTCTCTTTCTCCCTCCCTTCCCTTCTAAAAATAAATAAATTTTAAAAATGAATTTCAAACACCCTATTTCTCAGTTCTATGAGACCTTGAAACATGTAATGGGAGCCCTTTTATACACTTTGCTTACATTCTCCTATCAGATCTTACAGAATAGACTCATACAGATTCTGTGTCTAAATCATGCCATTATCATTATAACCAGAATTCATTGACTTCTGTATATAAATATATATATGTATGTATTTATTACTAATTGTTACACAGCTCTAGCTAGCAATCAGCAGTGCTGAGTGACTCTGTAATTGATTTTTGGTCTTTCTTTGCCACCATGGCTCTTTTTGAGCAGGAAAACCTGATGCCATAAGATAAGCTTTTCCTTCTCTTCAGATCCTATTTATCTAATAGCATTGAATATTAAATGAACACATCTTTGGGAAAACAGCTCAATCCCTCTTCACTGGATATACTGCATTGCATTTTGCCTTTGACCTGTGAAAATGGATCAGTCACTGTTTTTGAAAGCTGTGGAGAGACAGTGGTTGTCAGAAAGGAGACAAGCTGGCACAATAGCGTTCGATACAACGGGTATCGATTGGTGCAGACAACCACACACCAGACACTGCGCTGGCTTTGGGATGCACAGCAATTAATGAGCCTCTGCTCTTCACTTGCGGCTTTGTGAAAAACACATCCATCTGATCACCTGTCCTGTTGCACACGCATGCCAGGCCCATCCTTTCCCGTTTACTCCTCATTATCATTAGTTTCTCAGCATTCGTCCCTTTTTAAATTCATTTTCCTTTATTTCCTCATTCAGAAAGTCTCTACTTTGTACCTACTATGAGCCAGGTGCTGTTCTGGGGACCAGCGATAGAAATAAGGGAGGACTTCCGGCCAAGACGGAGGCGTAGGCAGACACACTGTGCCTCCTCGCACAACCAAAAGAGGAAAAACAACAACTTAAAAAAACAAAAACAGCCAGATCTGACAGAAAACTGAACTGAGTGGAAGTCCGACAACCAAGGAGTTAAAGAAGACATGTTCATCCAGACTGGTAAGTGGGGCAGAGCCGGATGGAGAGCACTCGGCAAGAGGTGGTTTGTGGAGCAGTAGGGGCAATGCTCCAGCTGCCCGGAGAGGCCCGTGGTGGGCACGCCTGGCCAAAACACGGCAGGCGCACTCGGCGAAACCAGGGTTGAGACTGGTGGACCGGGCAGTCCCTCATTCTCGCGCAGATAAACCGGGAGGAAAAGCTGGGGAGCAGAACAGACCGCAAGGCCCACCAACGCAGGGAAATAAAGCCTCAAACCACCAATTGAATACACCTGTGGGGGCTGAGGCGGCAGCAGGAGGAACTCCTGGCCTCACAGGAGAGCCTGTTGGGGAGACCCACAGGGACTTGGAACTGTGCAGGCTTGCCCACTCACCCTGGAGCCAGCAAAGAAGGGCCCAACTTGCTTGTGGGTAGCTTTGGAAGTGCGGAGAACAGAGCACGCGCCATTGTTCTCTCAGGCCCTACCCCCACAGACAGCATCACAACACAACAAGGTAGATTACCCCACCCTGGTGAACACCTAAGGCTCCGTCCCTTAAAGTAACAGGTGCACTGAGAAAAAAAAAATGCCCCAAATGAAAGAACACATCAAAGCTCCAGAAAAAATACAACTAAATGACGAAGAGATAGCCAACCTATCAGATGCACAGTTCAAAACACTGGTAGTCAGGATGCTCACAGGATGGGAAGAAAGATTGTCACAATTACATGAACAAATGAAGGATAATATAAAGGAAATGAGGGGAAATCTGCAGGGAACCAGTAGGGATGAGAAGGAACCTGGGACTCAAATCAACAGAGTGAACCAGCAGGAAGAAAAAAACATCCAACCACAAAAGAATGAAGAAACAGAATTCAAAAAACTGAGGAGAGGCTTAGGAACCTCCAGGACATCTTTAAACATCCCAACATCCGAGTCATAGGGGTGCCAGAAGGAGAAGAGGAAGACCAAGGGAGTGAAAACTTATTTGAACAAATAATGAAGGAGAACTTCCCCAAGCTGGTGAAGGAAATAGATTTTCAGGAAGTCCAGGAAGCTCAGAGAGTCCCAAAGAAGTTGGAACACACCAAGACACATCATAATTACATTACCCAAGATTAAAAATAAAGAGAGAATCCTAGAAGCAGCAAGAGAAAAGGAGACAGTTACCTACAAAGGAATTCCCGTAAGACTGTCAGCTGATTTCTCAAAAGAGACCTTACAGGCAAGAAGGGGCTGGACAGAGGTGTTCCAAGTCATGAAACGCAAGGACCTACATCCAAGAATACTCTATCCAGCAAAACTTTCATTTAGAATGGAAGGGCAGATAAAGTGCTTCTCAGATAAGGTCAATTTCAAGGAGTTCATCATCACCCAGGCTTTTTTTTTTTTTTTTAAGATTTTATTTTTATTTATTTTTAGAGAGAGGGGAAGGGAGGGAGAAAGAAAGGGAGAGAAACAGCAATGTATGGTTGCCTCTCACATGGCCCTCATGGGGACCTGGCCCGCAACCCAGGCATATACCGTGACTGGGAATCGAACTGGGACCCTCTGGTTCCCAGCCCGCACTCAATCCACTGAGCTACACCAGCCAGGGCACCCAGGCTTTATTATATGAAATGTTAAAGGGATTTGTATAAGGCATGGAGGGATATCAACAGGGGAGTGGGAGAGAGGGGAAAAAGGTGCAGAGAATAAGTAGCATAAATGGTAGGTAGAAAACAGACAGGGGGAGGTTAAGAATAGTATCGGAAATGTAGAAGACAAAGAACTTATGTGTATGACCTATGGACAAAAACTAAAGGGCAGGGAATGGGGGTGGGGGTGGAGGGGAATAAAGGGGGAAAATGGGACAACTGTAATAGCATAATCAATAAAATATATTTAAAAAAATAAATAAAGGACACATAGACAAAACCAAGGGGGAGTGTGGAAGCAAGGGAGGGAGGTGGGTTTGGATGAGGTGGGGGAGGGGAGGGGAGAAAATGCAGACAACTGTAATTGAATGACCATAAAGTAATTAAAAAAAAAAGAAAGAAAGAAGGTAAAAGCCAGCCCTGGTTTTCATGGAGCTCATATCTCAGTGGGGGACAAGGAGGTTAATCAAAGAATCATGGTGAGCAAATGGAAAACTGTGGCCATGACAAGTTCTGAGAGGGGTGGTGGGTGCTGTGAGTCCTGTGAGGAGAGGGGAGAACTGGATCTGGGATCTGAAGGTGGGGTAGGGACTAAGAAGCAGACAGAGCGATGGGAGCAGAGGGTGCAATTTGGTGCAAGAGAAGAAAGGAGAGCAGGAGTAGAACCTCGGTGGCCTTGTCGGAATTATTCTGGATGGAAAGGTGACATGTGTAGACCCAGACTTGGAAAAGGTCTCTCTCCAGGGCAAAGAAATCTCTGGCCTAAAATGTAAGTAATGCTGTCGAGAAATCCGAGGTTAAAGAAATTAAACTTCAAAACTTACGAAAGAAAAGCATTGCTGGCTGGCCCTTACGATACGTCTTCTAGAAAAGACCAATAGCCCTGGGGATGGAGTATCTGCCAGTGGAACACAAATAAATAATACAGGTTTTATTTATCTTCTTTCTGTTGCAAGAAACTACGAAAACATGGCACAGTGAACAAAATGGTAGAGGGAAATAATATTGTGGCCTCCAGAAATCCTTATTACTTTGCAGACTATTCTCTCCAAGAGGGCAGAGACCATGTCTTCCTTTTGTAGAAATGATCGCTCCCGTGTTCTTTAGTCAGAGAGTGAACTGCGAGAAAAGACAAGATCATTGAAATAAGATGGGATTGCCATTATGGAACCAGCTGCCAAATAAAGCCTTGAATGTTTTTCAGCCAGTTAAAGAGAAGCCAGGTCTCCCACTGTGAAGGCGGGTCTGTTTTGAGGGGAAAGCTTGCACAGGTTGGTGTTGCAGCTCCTCTTCTCTGTCCTGTTTCCTTAATGACCCGATGAATTTTGTCTTGGATGCCACCATGGGCATGCTTCTCCATGGCCTGGAGTGAAATCAGTGTCCTGGGGGGCGGACTGTTGGGATTATGCCCATTAGTGTTTGATGGTGAACTCTGGCATGGGCAGATTTAGTCTGTTTCTGTTTACTCAGAGTTTTCGGCTTAATATCCCTCAGCTGTGGGCTTTCATAGGAAATTCTTTGTCAGATCACCGCCTCTCCTGTGTTGTGTTGACAACAGGAGTTTCAGGAGCAAAAATGACCAACGTGCCTTGTTGATCAGGGTTCAGTTGCAGGGAGCAGAGTGTGCTCTGGCTAGCTTAAGCAGAGCAGTCTGTTACAGGGCGTTAATGGCTCCCAGAATCACTGGTAAGACTGAAACATTGAAGGAACTCTAGGCTGCGTTTCCCAGAGTCATGCCGCAGAAACAGGCTGCCAAGGGGCTGTGATTCTGTCATCACCAGAAAGCTGCCTGCCATTGCACCTGCAGGGCTGGGGGTCCAGGTTCCTGCTGTGTCCGCACCAGCACAACGCATGCCTCTCTCCCTCTCCTCTACCTCAGTCCGGCATTTCAGTCCCGAGCAAGTGCTTCTCTTTGGTGGAACGAAGTCTCATTAAGTGCCCGTGTTTGTCAAGGTTCTCCAGAGAAACAAAGCCAATAGGATGTGCACACATGTAAGTAAGAGATTTGTATTACGAAATTGGCTCACATGATTAGGAAGGCTTGACCAGTCCAAAATCTGCAGGGTGGGCTGGCAGGCTGGACACCCAGGAAGAGCTGATGATGCAGATGAAGTCCAAAGGCCTTCTGCTGACAGAATTTACTTTGCCAAGAGGAGGATCAGTCTTTTGTTATATTTTCACCTTCCACTGATTGGAAGAGGCCCACTCACATCATGGAGAGCAATCTGCTTTACTCAAAGTCCACCAATTTAAATGTTAACCTCACCCAAAAACACCCTCACAGGAACATCCGGAATGATGTCGAACCACATATCCAGGCACTGACGTGTCCCAGCCAAGTTGACATGTAAAATTAAACATCCTGTCCCCAGTTGCAAGATAGTCTAACGACTGTGTCCCCACACCTCCCTGCAGACAGGAAAGCCATCTGAACACATCCGTGCTGGAGGCTGGAATAGGCGCGTGAGAGCTGGACTGCAGGATCTGCTGGTGTCTGCAAACACGTGCCCATGAAACCAGAGTAGCTCTTCTAAGTTTATGCACAAGTGTTCTTGGAGATCAAAGATAAAAAGTATTGCTCTGTTACTGGCTATAGTGGAAGGTGACCAGCTTGATTTAAGTTCTGTCCTAGATTGGGGCGGGATACCTCCAGTACGAACATGACTGTTAAGGTTGCTAAAAAAAAATCAAGGTCAGATGCTAACAAGAAAAACTTACACAAAAGATTCTCCTAGTCCTAGTTCATGGGTGTTCACAGGGGTTTCTGAAACCAATGGTCTTAAGTTTTTATCTGTCCTAGTGAATGATGTAGAAGTCTCCTAACTTATATTCATTTCCCCAAATTAATATAACATGGCCAACTTTATAGATTCTAAATTTCAGCCAAATGCTCTCTCTACAAGAGAGCACCTCTGGCCCTCCTACTGGAACTGGCCAGATCAAAGGTCACAGCTTCCGTCTTGACCACTGAGCAATGCCGTCGGGTAGGCAGGCACCAATTAAAGTACAGAATTAATAATTGTTCACTTTGTATGGTGTTTTATATTTTAAAATAGTTTCATATCTGTTATAATTGTTGGTTTTCATGACAACCCTCGAGGCTATTCTTTTTCTTTTTCAGGTGAAGAAAATGGAAGGTCGGGCACAGTAAGTGACTTGCTCCATGGAGCACAGAAATTATTAGTCCTGGAGGCAGCAAGCTGCCTCTCCTCACGCAACTCTGGTTTGACTTCCTTTGTGCCGTGGCTCACATTCCCTGAGTTCTGCCCCAGTCTACCTTCCACAGCTCCAACATCATGAATCGGACCTTGCTTGTAGGTAATTCTCAGGCTTGATTCGTGACATCCTGTTTGAGCTAGCTCAGGTGGGTTGTGAACATGTCAAATGCTAATTTAAATTCACTCCCATTGAAATATCTGTGAGGTGTATATTTGAATTATACTCCAATCTACTCCCTGTTTTAATTTCCCAAACAGTCCCATAAGGGGGCAATAAGAGTTCTCAGAATGGCTGAAATTTCTAGCACAGTCTTTCTTGTGAGAGCTTTTTAGACATTCTTTCTTTATTGCCAGACCAGAAAACTTACTATGTATGCATTTTGTGAGGAAAGTTCAAGAAAATTTACCAGCGCTCACTTGGTAAAAATTCTGTTTTAACCCACTAGCTTGAACTGTTTTCTTCTCAGAAGTACGCGCTAAATGTAAGGTTTATTTCCCTCGCCTCCTTTTCTTTGTTTCCATCCTGTTTTAGTTTGTGCTGATATTTTCTAAATTAGATTAGGTCCCTTTGATGGTTACCAGCTCGTCCTCAGCTCTTAACACACGCTTCGTGGTACCCTGGGCAGAACAACCTTAAGAACTAAGTCACAGTCATGTCAACTTCACCTTGTATGCTCCTCAGAGGAAGGGACTATGCCACATACTTCTTTGTACTCCCCACAAGCACTGTGAGATGGGGCCACCTTAGTGCCTGTGTGAGGGGGTACTTGTCCTGTGCACAGAGCATCCACTCATGCATTTGTTGAATGTATAGAAGAGGGAAAGAGGAAGAAATAAATTCACCGATGACAGCTCTATAGGCAGGAAGGAACAGGAGGATCACAGACTCCTGTGTCTAGTACCACCTTCATTCAATGACTTAGTCCCCGGAGACACTGCTGTCTCTCGAAGCCTGGACACAAGCTAGCCTACCATCCTTCAAGGCTCAGCCACACCCAGACCCATGCCTGCCCTGGCTGCTCCAGTTCACAACATCCACCCTCCTCTCTGAACTTTCACTCTCTCTCTGTCACTGACAGAGCCCTACATACCCCTCCTTCTGTGATCAGTTTATTTTCTTGTATGTTCATTTCCCACCTAGACAGTAACCCCCCAGTGCCTCTCACACTGCCTTATACAGAGAGAGCATTCAGTAAAGGGTTCTTGATTAGAGTCTACATTCATTATGTCACTGCACCGTTTGTCTCCATGGGTAACATGTCCACATGGAAGAAAATTGTAGCTATTTCAAAATGTGACATCTCACTTGACTCCTGGGTTGCCCTCCAAAGACAAAAAAAAAAATAAATGTCACATTTGTCTTCTTATTTTTGGGGTCTTCATGCCACCAGGGCTTTGCACCTCTGGGGATGGGAGGAATCGCTTCATGGTTGCCGAGAAGCCAGCAAAAAAGAACGGAGGCATTCAGCTCTGGGGGTGGTAACAGAGAAAGCAGCTGGGAAGGAGCAGAGCGAATGGAATTTGGTTGGGCCCTCCTCACTTTCTCCCTTTGTGTGGGAGAAGCGCAGATGGTGAAAGGGCAGAAAAAATGACTATTTCAAGTTGTTCCGAAAACTGAGAGTAGGCGAGGATAAAGTCACTATCGGGTCAGGTTAATACTGGTTAGAGTGAGGGAAGTAAGGGATAGTGAGTCTTGGCATTAATCTGTGTAAGAAGGAGTTTTAAAGTCCTTCCACCAAAATATTACAGCTCTACCTAATGTAAGTCTTACGATTTTTCACAGGCAATTTCCGTTGACTTACGAGGCTGTGTTTTCTCTGCTAATTGAAGGTTATGTATCTTTCTTAATCTGAAAAGCCCAGTGGGAATTTGTGTTTGTTCTTCTCCCATCTCTTTGCTTAAGAACTCTGATCCCAGCTGTCTTCAGTAATGTCCTTGGCAGAGAGGGTAGACAGACTCTCCCTCCAACCCCAAGGACTTGAAGAATGTGCCCTGATTAGAAGTGAGAAGCAGGCAGTGGGATGTGCTCAGCAGCAGTGGGCCCGGGAGGCAAGAAGGGGCAGGACTGCAGAAGTGAGATGAATTCTGGCCAGAATGTGTTGGAGAGGGATGAAAAGATCGCAGCACTTACCCAAGAGATGATAGCCCCAAATTTAGTTCTCTCTGGTTTAGAACATGTACTGTTTTCATGTCAAAATGAGCTCTATATAATATTACAACTTCTCTGTATTGCCTGAATAATATCATATAAAATAGAACCGGATAAAAGTTTGAAATAAATTCTCCTCCTTATGTAAGAACAGAGCTGTCTGTTATATGCGGGTAAAAGCTGAACCCACACTGGCCATGGCACTTTCCTTTTTCTTTGTCTCCCATGACTGTATCTACAAGTGTGGTCCTTGGAATCTGCAGTCATTCATTGTCCAAAAGACACGGAGGAAGAATCCCTCCCTAAAATAAGGTTGATTCTGACAGTGGCTGGTCCTCTGCAGTCACGTCTGAGACACACGTCCCGCCGTGAAAGCTTGGGGGCTGCTCCCGTGCTGTTGCCATGGCACCGTGCACTGTTTCCACAACACCGCCTTCCCACGTCCTGGGTAAGCCAACTTGGATGGTTTGCCCTGCATGATGCTATTCAGCCTGGAAAGTGATCAAGGACCTTTTGAGATTGGTATCCTGATTTTTGCCTGTGAAAGTTTGACTCTGGCTAGAACCAGGCACGTACATGAGCACCATCTTGAGGTCTAACAGGGATGGCCCTAGAAGAAGACAAGGCGCTGTTCGGTACATTCCTCTCCATTAGTTTTTGAGAGTTGGCAGGGGGTGCAGTGCCGCAGCTGAGGGCATCCTCGCATCTGTGAGATACAGGTAGCTGCCCAGAGGAAAACAAGAGAGCAAAAGGCCAGGAGGAAGCAGTGCGCTCCCTGGGCACAGGCAGTGGCTGACTTCCATGGTTTCAAGATTCTAGCCTTTTCTACAAAAGAACAAAAAAGAATCCAGGAACTGAATTTCAACTTGGTGGGTGTAAATAGGAGTAAGGCACTATATTTAAAGCACTTTGCGAACCCAGAAGAAGAGAGTACTCAAGACCCTATATCATTTCTCACTGTTATTAATAAAATTAACCTGTGTCTGGCAGCAGATAAACGGTAAAATTCTGGACTGAGTGAGGGAGCGAAGCACCCAAAGTATCCGTGCAGTGACGTGTCATTTGTTGGCCGTCTGGCTCTGCTGGGCATGTGCCCAGCATTGGGGGAACCCCCACTTGGAGTCCTGCCCTCCCTGTGGAAGCTTCGGAGAGCCAAGTTTCCACAAGTTCTGTATTCCCACCCTCGTTTTCCTTTTCCATGGGCATGTTCCCAAGAGGAGACTTTGGGGAAGATAGATTCTTAGGAGAGGATTTTAGCCTCAGTCTTTCTAGTTCAAGTTCTGTGGTCTTGATTTTCAGAGGGAAACAGAAGTACAAGGTAAACTGATGGACAAGGAAAAGACTTAGGAGTGTCCAACTTCTGACCCGCGGGCCACATGCAGCCCAGGATGGCTACGAATGCGGCCCAACACAAAATCACAAATTTACTTAAAACATTTTGATATTTATTTTGTGATTACATGTCACAATGTATTTAATATGTGGCCCAAGACAACTCTTCTTCCAGTGCGGCCCACAAATGCCAAAAGGATGGACACCCCTGGGACTGACCGTGTGGTCTGATGTCGTCAGCCTGGGCCAGCTGGTTGGGAATGGAGAACCTCGGGCTCATCCCTCCTCCCCACGCAGAACCAGAGTCTACTGCTCGACAAATCCTCCTGGCGATTCACAAGCACTTTCACGCTTGAGAAGATTCATTTGGAGAAAAGCCCAAGCAGCTGTCTTTGGAACTGTGAAAGAATATGTGTACTTGACCAAGTCAGAAACAGTTACTTGGTTTCAGCATCAAGGAAGACAGAGTCCAAAAGGATATAGAAATAAGGGTGTAGTTCTAACACAAGCCTTCCATTATAGAAGCTACTGGATTCTTTGAGTGGCAAAGCTCCGGCACATTAACACTCTGATTAGGCCCTGGCAGGGGAGGGGACAAGTAGGAGGAAGGCCAGGGAGGGGGGGGGAGAAAGAACAAAGGAGAGAGATCCAATCATTTTCTTAATAATTTAAAATAATGCATATCTATTCTACAAATTTTAAATGCCATGTAAGAGCATAAAGTACAAAGTGGACACTAGCATTGCCTTCCTCCAAGATGGTATTGATCATATACATTTAAGAACACAGACTCTAGAAACCGACTGCCAGAGTGTGAATCCCAACCCCATTGCTTACAAGCTGTGTGATCTTAGGAAAATTATTTAACTTCTCTATGCCTCAGTTTCCTCTGCTGTAGAATGGAAATAACAGCAGAATTGTTGTGAGGACTCCATTTTGATACAGCTCCTCCAACCCAGGCCTGCACATATGTTTTACATGTTGGCTGTTATTCCAATACTTGGGGTTTTTTTTTTTCACATTTAAAACTTAGATCCATTTGGTATTTCAGCATAAGGAGTAAGGAATTAAGGAATTCATTTTTCCCCTTAATGGTTGGCCAGTTATTCAGACATCATTTATTGACTAATCTCTTTTTTTATGTATCTTAAGAGTTTATTGCATCCCCCCAAAAAATATGTTGATGTCCTGACCACTGGTCCTTCAAAATGTGACTTGATTTGGAAATAGAGTCATTGAAGATATACGTACTCAGTTAAGATAAAGTCATTCGGGAACAGGGTGGGCCCCTTACTCCAATATATCTCATGTCTTTTACAAGAAGATGGACAGAGACTCGGAGAAGACGGCCACGTGAAGACAGAGCAGAGATGGGAGCGATGTGGCCACAGGCCAAGGAATGCCTGGGCTGCCGGAAACTGGAAGACACCAGGAAGAGGCCTTGTTCTAGGGGCCTCTCCGAGACACGGCTCTGCCACCATGGCAGTTTCAGACTTCCGGCCTCAAGAAGTGTGCAACAACAGATTTCAGTTGTGTTAAGCGCCCCCAGTTTGAGGTGTTTTGTTATAGAAGCCTCAGGAAATAACAACAACATATAATGGACATTTTTTGTTGTTGTTCTTTTGATCTGGCTGCTTATTCTATGCCTTCATGATACATTTTTAATGATTTTTAAGTCCAGTTCAGAAGGAAGCGATATCAAGCACTCTCATTTTTTTTCCTAATAAGTAGTTTTTGAGAGAAAATTTGACAGAGGCCAAATGAGTAACTAGTATCAGCCATTGCAAAAATTCTCAAACTTTTCCAAGAGTCTGAGGCAGCTGTCAGCCTCCTGCCTCACTCGAGGGCCCCATGGTGACGCCTCAAATAAAGGGTTTAACACCTTAGCTGCCAAGTCTCCTCTTATTAATTGAGAGAGGTTTGTAACACTCAGTGGGATGCTATTAATGATTAATAAACTCCATCCATGCACTGCGCCGAAGACTGTATCATGCACAATCAGTCTTCACTCCCTGGTTCATGACGATGTTAATTGCTTTTTAAGGACTGTTGGTGCAGTTGGAGAGAGAGAGCCCCAGTGCCAGGTTCCATTTCACTGGAGTAAAGAAAATCAGATTAGAATAATGAATGACACTCCAGGAACTATGAGGTTTCCTGGGGGAGCTAATGACTGTCCATAGGGTCTTAGCCTGAGACCCCCTCTGTGGCATAAATAGGGATGCATTTCATAGCAGCTAAGCGTCAGGAAATATGCTTTTAATTATCACTTAAGATGTAACCTGTCAGAGGTATTTGTCTCACTTGTATGTAACGAGAATTGATTTTCAGATTGCATTACCCAGAAAGCCTAGGATAATGGACACCCTGGTTCTTTCCTGAGACCTTTAGTCACCACATGTTTCTGTGTCGGTGCTGGCCTGCCTGGCAGCCACCAGACATCCGATCTGCCACATGCGACCCAGGCAGAGGCCTGCTCGTTAGCCCTGGAGTGATTTCTGATGAATGAGACTGCACCGAGCTGAGCCTGACTCACAGGCTTCACTGCAGCGTGGGGGAGCCCCAGGGAAAACAAATTAGGGGGTGAACTGTTGACTGCGGCGCACGGACTTGCCTAGTCAGTGCAGGGATGCCATGCAGAAACGGAGGTGTTGACGGGAGAAACATCCATCTGAGCACTGGCCCCCACCCCGACCCCATCCCCCGGCTAGATCTTCCCCAGGTTTCCTAACCTTCTCGCAGGCAGCAAACAGGGCCTGGAGAGGCAGGCCCTGGGGGGATGTGCAGGAATGCGATGAGAGGAGGAAAAGACGCCTGGTTATCCAAGTGTTTCTGAAATTTACACCATTTGTATGTCATGTGCCACGTTCCTGTTTTTCTTGCCATAACTGTGCTGCCTTTACAATGATTTACTTACTACTTTCCTTTCAGCTGACTTGGTACCCTGCGTACGTCTACTTTGCAAAGAAAACCGAAATCATCCCTATACACACATTAGTATTACCGGTTTGGAAATAAAACCTCTGCAGTTGCATTTATATTTTTATTGAAATATACTTGACATAGGACATTGTGTAAGTTTAGGGTGCACAATGCATTGATGTGATACGTTCGTACACTCAATGCGATTGCCGTTGTAGACTTAGCTGACACCGCTGTCACGCCACACAGTGACCATTCCCTTTTTGCGGTGGGAAGAATTCAACTTTTCAGTTACAGACAGGTATCGTTTGCCTGCTGAAGGTCTTGCCTGTGATTTCTTTGTTAAAATGGATATTCGAGAGGTGTTAAAAACACAGTAACATGATTTGGAAACTCTCTTTTTTTTTGTCAGAATCAGGAGGATTGAAAAAGAATTGGACAGGGAGTAACTTTTTCTCTATGAGATTCCATATGATTGATTTTTATGTCTGTATAAAATTTAAGCAAATGGTGGCTTGCGTTCTTCTGTTTGAGAAACAATGCTATCCACGCATCATTATAAGGGCCCCATGTTGGCACGTTATGTGGAGGGAAGTCGGAGAAAGGTGGACAAAAGGAGACAAAGAAGCAAAAGCAAGCAGGCCCCCTCGATTGAAACACCGCTTCTCGCTGTGGTGCAAGAAACGTAGTTCTGGAAAGAGAAATAATCAGAGTTAAAATCAGCCCCACCTCAGTCTCTTCATCCCCCCCCCCACCCCGTGCCCTTTCATCCGTTTGGTGAGTATTCATTGCCTCCCGTGTATCAGACACCGTGCGACACCCTGGAGCCATCAAGACAAAGAATCACTGTCCTCGGGAGCTTATCTAGTTTGATTAAAAAACAAAAACCAGAGAGGTGCATGGAGAGCTGTGGGGTTTACGAGGAAGTCACCTGAATCAGATTCTGGGGATAAGCAGCAGCAACGGGGAGAAAGTGGTTCCTGAGGTATCACCCTAATGAAGTAGTCTAATACTGTGGGAAATAGGAAGCCATCACACTTGGGACTGACTTTCCAGGCAGATGGGCAAGGAGTGTTCTCTGGTCCACTGTTTTGCCGACTATAAAAGGGGAATGTCAGTGCTGGACACCAGGTGGTGCTGATCATTAAAGTTCTAGAGCCTGGACTAGCGCTGTCTCAGTTACAAGTCGAGCTTTGAATTCCTTGGCCAGTTTCACTGAATGGCCTGCTGTGATCCCCCATGGCGACCCCAGGGAGGTATTAGTCATTGAGTCCAAGTCCCTGGTTGCCACTGGGTTCATTCTGTCCTCCCAGGTGAGACTTCCTAAACAAGGCCTGGACCGGGCAGTACCTCCTGAGCCTGCCGACTGTGGTGTTGGAGAAGGCAGCCGCTAGCCTTGTTCTGCTCATCCTGGGCTGGACTACAGTGAGAATTCAAGTGACATATCTGGCAGTTCTGTGAGTTGATGTTTGAGAGAGGGGTGAGGTTTAGAATCAGAAGGATCAGATCTAGCCAACTCTTGGCTACTCAAGCACTAATTATAGAGATTCAACCTGCCGCTCGCATCACAGCCATTTCTCAGGTCCTCCAGGGGGACGTAAGCCAGTCCACTTTACTCACCCGGAAGCAGTTTTGGTAAAACACGTTAGGGCAGGAATAAGACTATGGTAGAGTGCCCTTCAGGCTGGGAGAATGTCATGGCTTTCAAGAATTTGGGGTACTTTTGGTTCTTAGAATGTCCTCATTTCTGTCATAAAGTCTCTTCATTAGTTACTAGGACTTCGTCTTCACTGTTTCCACAAAACATTCCCTGATGACCTCTTACTACAATGGCTACAAGTAGTTCCTTAGCTGTTGGATTGTCAGCTCCGAGAGACAAAATATAGTTTTATACTTTATTTCCCTCCAGCTGCACTATGAGCTGATGTGCTATGCCTAGCAGTCTGAGATGGGAAATTGTAAAAATCATGTACTCTTAATTTTCTATGCTTGCAAGAACAATGAAAAAGATTTGATTTAAATGTCTTTAAATTTTGGCTTCATGGTCTCTCAATAGTCATGGCTGCTATTTCAGCTCTTCTATCCCTATTCACCAAGAACTCCACCTATTTCTGTGTAGTACAGGAAAAATTTCAAACATTGATTTAGATTGGTGGGTAGAACTGACCATTGTCAATGGTCATTATCAATTTCATTGTTAGTTTCTTATTGGAATACATATATCCTCAGCAGTTTATCAGTGCTAGAGTCAATAGTTGTTTGAAAGTATTTTAGCTATTGTAAAAGGTAACTTATCCAAACCTAACTGGTTTGCCATCTTTATTTGGGTATTTATACTTTCTATGGGCTTATAGCTAAACAGGAAAAGTGGAAGAAAAATTGTGCCCAATAATGCATTACTTGAACTTTGTATCTTAATGTTATGCTTAGAATTGCTCTTGCTTACTAATGACCTCTGAAATGTAAACACTGCAGCCAAATAAAAGACAAAGATAAAAAAAAAATTTATCTCTGTGCTCTCATTGCCACAAATAATTGAGAGTTGCCTCTACTCAATTTCAATTCACTGTCCCCCAGGGTCACTCCTTCCTTTGTCACATATAACTGTGAGCTCTACAGTTAATACTCATGTTTCTTCATGTGTCCTGAATACAGGTAGGAGCACAGAGGATTTCACCTCCCCAGTGAGAAGGCAGCCACAGTGTCTATGACGAAGATGCTAAATTGATTCTACTTCACTGTCGTGGGGAGATCTTATTCTCCCGCCAGCCTCAGAAGGTTTGGTTGGACTACATCCTACACCCTGAGCTGGAGCTGATCCTAGTGAAGCTTATTGTGTCTTTCATTATCAACATGAGTGCATCTCAAAGGGTTTCTGAGAACAAAATGAGCAGCACAGGGAGGTATGCAGGTCAGCGCAGGAACCTGGTCCTGGAGCCCCTGAGCGCAGGATGGGGCGGAGCCAACAGTACTGTGTGTTGTCCTTGGCAGAGGAAATTATCACAAGGATTTAGATTTCCTCCAAGGAAACCGGAAAGCAACAAACTAACATCCTTTAAGTTATAAAAGAACCACTGAACACGTCTAGAGGGCAGAGGGTACAATTGCATGAGGTCTGCACCTCAGAAGTTCCACACGGGAGTTTCACTTTGCTTGTTTTTTCAAACTCTTCTCCTCAGGGCTTAGTCTATCCTGGTTTTCTGCAAACCTCCTGGAAATTCTGGTGATTCAAATGCAGTCCTGATGCCGCCTATTCTTCAGATTGCGTTCCAATAAGGAGTCATAATGGGAAGTTTAGACTAAGACGGCTAGTGGCTGTCACGGACTCAGTTCAATCATAAACAGGAAATGGAAAATTAACTTTTATTTATTTCAACCCAAATCCATCAGTTAGAAACAGAATGACCCCTTAACTACTTAGAACATTTGGGTATTTTCAGCTTATGTACACACACACACGGGTGCACACCACGCCCATCACCACTTCTCTTCTCCCCATGTAGCTTTAACTGTACATGTCGTCCCTACATTCTTTTCTTACCTTTCCTTAGCCACTGGTGTCTTCTTTCACTACAGGCGCATCATCAGATGACCAAGAACAAGAGGTTGGGGGGCTGGGAGTGGGGTTGGCCATAGGAGAGAGAGCTAGAAACACACCGAAAAGAGAACTGTGTCCACTCTGTCATCATTTCCCCCTTCCTGACCAGGAACTTAGACATATCTTCACCATCTTTCAACAATCTCACATCAGGGTTTTATTCAAAATTATTTCTACCTCTGATAATAATCATCATCATCTACATGTTTTTTTGAGGTCATTGTGCTCTGGATGGTGGACAACTTGATGATGCAGATGTAAAGAAGACGAGCAATACTGACAGTTTTCGATGCAGGTGGGAGGCGGGCAGTCTACCAGCCACAAAGCAAGAAGAGTCTTGCGTACCGACGAGCATGCACCGCTAAACGTGGTCCTTTAGCTGAGTTACTGTTACGTCAGGCATCTGGGTATAGAAAGTGTGCGACTGTATCTGTGACTTTTATATTTATTATAGAAAGTTTACATATATATTCAGTGTAGAAACTTTGGATACTAAGTATAAAAAAGGAAATAATTATCATTATAATCCTACCACCCAAACATAACCACTCTTATTATTCTGACACATTTCTTCCCTTCTTCTTTGTTACGATTTATATATGGTTTTCTTTTTCCCTAAATATATATGTGAACATTCTCCTGTGTCATTAAATATTCTTGCACAATAAGATGCCCCCATATAAATACATCACGATCAATGTCACCAACCCCCTCTCATTAGGAAACTGAGTGGTTTCTAGTTTGGCTACATTGTTGTCCATGAATGTTCTGTCCATAACTTGATATCCACAGACAGCATCCCTTGCAGCAGGACACTAAGTCAAGCAGTACATGCGTGTTTAAGATGATACTTACCGCCAAGGCGCCCTCCAGGGAGAGGGCACCAATTTTCCCTCCCACCATCAGTGAACGAACTGCCCCTTTTGCTGGGTGCGAGTCTGTCTAATGGACCCTAGAGGGCTTCCAAGTGCAGCCCAGGGTGAGTTGGAGAAGGCTTAATAATGCAGAGGATGAAATGATTGCCCTTCGAAGAAGGGCTCTTCAAAATTAGATGAAGCCTGGACTAGAGTTGGGAGTGCCAAGTTCAAGTTCTGATCCTGTGTGACAAGTTTGTACTACTCTACTTCTCTATGCCTCGATTTCCACTCCTAAAAAGTAAAGCGGCGATTGAGACAATCACTCACAGACAATGAAAGTCCCTGAAATTAGGTTCCCTGCTTCGGAGTGGGCCCCATGCCTGGGGGCAGCAGGGCTGTGTGCACAAGGCCAGGTCACTGTAATGCTCATGCCCAAGTGAAGGCAGCTGTTCTTGCCCAAGGTGTGTGTACTGCTTCCCTCCCCTCTTTACTGATGGGGTCAGAGCTTAACAGTGATAACTGACTTGTTGGACTGAGAAAACCAAGTGGAGTCTGCGCGTGGGACCCCTAATGTGATTACATTTGGAATAGGAGGGAATTAAGTTAAATGAGGTTGTAAGTGTAGAACCCTAATTTAATGGGATTAGAGTCCTTATAGGAAGAAACACTAGAAGGCTCTCTCTCTCTCTCTCTCTCTCGCTCGCTCGCTCGCTAGCTTTCTCCTCTGGGTGAGGACACAGTGAGAAGATGTTCTCACCAGGAACTAAATTGGCCATCACGTGGATCTTGGATTTCCAGCCTCAGAACTTGTGAGAAATAAATGTCTGTTTTGTAAGCGAGGCTGTCTGTGTTTTGTTAGGGCAGCCGCAGCCGACAAAGACACTTCACAGAGAAATCGAAGTCTCCGTGCAGCGCATGAGAAACAAGCAGGGGTTTCACGGCGGCCTCAAAACTCCAACTGTCGGGACAAACCTGAGACAACGTTCAGTGCCTTCATTTAGACAATAGAAAGGGGGAGGCCAGGTGGGTCCCGAGTTAGGCACAGGTGGTAGGGGTCCAGCCCGCCGATCCGACCCCATCCCACTTTCCTCGATTTCAGTTTAGGTGTCAGGCTGGATCGGCGTCCTCCTCGCTGATGAGCAGACAGAAGGTAGGTCAGCCCTATCGCAGAACCGGAGCAGCGTGGAGGATAAAGTGTCTCGCAGGGCACTCGGCGCAGGAGCGCGGCATCCATCCCCATTCTTAGGAGCGGCGCATCCGAACTCTCTGGCACACGGACCAGGGAATCACACCCCTCAGTTCCAGCGGAGCGGAAAGATAGAAACGCGATGAGGTTTCCTCACACCCGACTGGCACCTCCCCCAAATCCTACAGTCTGGTAGCACCTGGCAGGCTCCTGGCATCAGAAGCCAACTCAAAAAATAGACCATCCAGCCATGAGCTGACCGCTCCTGAGCGGCAGGGTGTCTGTTAGGCTGGCTGGCACTCTGCTCTCGGGAAGGGCTTCTCACTGGCTGGTCTAGGAGGAATTGGCGAAGACCCTGTCCCAGGGGGCGCCTCCATCCCCAGCCTCAGTTTCGATCCACAGCCCTGGTGAACTTGGGCTTCCTGCTGCCTGGATCCCTCTCTCCTACTCTGCCCGCGCGGTCCCAGCGTCAGGGCCCCTCCCAGCTGTGCGCCTTCCCCTGCGGACCCTGCCGTGCCCCCGGCCTCTGCCTGCCCCTCCGCGAGGGCAGAAAGCCCCTCCCTGGCTGCCGGGAGCCCCTCTGCCCGCACCCTGCCGGCGCCCTCGCTCTCCACGGGGTGCTAGAGTTTCCCCCTGGCGGATCAGGCCGGCGTGGGGAAAGTGCCTTCGGGTTTATCAGAGTTCATCGGACTGTCTAACAGCAGGCGCCGGGCTGCCAGCATCGGGGCGACTTGAATTTCAACCATTTTCTCTACCTAACACCTCGCCGGCCCTCCCCCTCCGCCCCACACATAATAAGCCCCATTCTTTCCAGCAGGCTCGGCGCTACAGCAACCCTGGACCCACCGCGTGGGGACACGCTGGCCTTACTGAACCTGCGGATCGTTTCTCCCCTTTCTTTTGGGGACACTCAGCTGTAATCCTAGCAGGCCCCGGGCAGAAGGGCGCCAAGGCCTTCGCTACTGGGAGTGAGCCCAGCTGGGACCTGTAACTTAGGCCGGGCTTGGGCAGACCGTGGTCATCAGCGGGTCCCTGGGTCTTAGCGGCCACGGTGACCCTAGAAGTAGGAAAGAATAGGCTTGCAGGGAGGTCTTGGAAAATGCTTTAGTTTAGTGTCAAAGTCCTGCGGAGAAAAGGAAGAAGTCGGCGGCGGAGGGGAGGGGGGGGCGTACAAAAAAGCTTTCTAGTTATAATGCCTGGAATTAGGCTCTGCTCCTTAAAGGGGATGGGCAGGTGGGAGTAAAGCAGGGTACTGAGGGTCACTTAAGGACCCATGCCACATGAATTAGGCTTAACTCTCAGCACAGAGGTTTGGGGTTTGACTCTAGCTACACAAATATGGCAGCAAAATTCCTTCTGCTTTGGAAAGCTTTAGTAAGAGATTAGCTTTGCGTTACTGTTTTTTTAAGAGAAAGTGAGAGATCGTATTTTATTTATTTTTATTTTTTTAAGATTGTATTTATTTATTTTAGACAGAAGGAAAGGGAGGGAGAAAGAGAGGAAAGAAACATCAATGTGTGGTTGCCTCTCACGTGACCCCCACTGGGGACCTGGCCTGCAACCCAGGCATGTGCCCTGACTGGGAATCCAACCCGAAATCCTTTGGTTCACAGCCGGCGCTCAATCCACTGAGCTACACCAGCCAGGGCAGAGAGATTGTATTTTAGATTTCATATTTTATCAGGTGCTCAAAAGTGTCCTGGACTCTAGAGATATTAGGCATCAAGGTGTTGTCATCTAGTAGGGTCATTCTATACATACTATTCTGCAACTTGTTTTTATGTTTATTAGAGCTCTATTAAATAAGTACAGATCCACTTTGTTTTAATAGCCATAAGCCATTGTATTAACTGTCCACAGTGAATGCACACTGCCACCTTCTGATGGCCATTTAGGCTATTTCTTACTGTCTATGTGTTTGTCTTTTGTATTATTAGAAAATGGCAAAGAATAGCCTGTACATGTATGTGAGTTTATGAAATAAATTCATAAAAGTAAAACAAAAGAAAAAAATAGATGCTATGATCTGTCCAGACCCCTTTTGGCTCCCTAATGCAGAGGAAGGAGCGTCATTACTTCTCCCGGTTCCTTCTCCGGTTACTCTTCCTCCAGGTCTAGGACCCAGGTGCCTGGAGCAGAAACCACTGGGCTGGTGGACACGCACCAGCGGATCAGACAGAGCTGATAAGCCCTGAACTCACTGCAGCTCTCAGGCCATGGGGCGAGGGTGCCCCAGACAAAGAGCATGAAAGAAAGAAGGAGCAAGGGACAGAAAGTGCATCTGCCCTGCGTGGGTGACAGAAGCAAGGGGCCAGGAGTACCTCACAGAACCTCAGAAATCTGTTCCTTTATCCAAATACGGGCAGTTCGTAATTCAGTTTTGCCTCCTTCACCTAAGCTGTGGAGATGGAGGATGTGCAAGTGACTCAGGACACATTTACTTTTGGGCAGTTTTCTGTGCAGCAGTTCCCATCCTCCTGTGACCTGTGGCCCCAGATCTAAGTCTGTGCTCCCCTCCTTCCTTTCTTACTCCCTGACAGATGCATGCACTGTCCTAGTGACTTGCTTATCTCCTCTGCAGAAACCGGGGCAGTCACCCCAGCACAGCGCTGGGTGTCTGACAGAGAAAAAGGGAAGTTTCCCTCGCTCCCGCCTCCCCAGCCAGAGTACCTCTCTGCCAGGTGCGGTCCACCCGCTCATTAATCATGTCAGTAGCTGCATTGTCTGGACCTCTCCCAAGGAAGACAGGTGACATTAGCCAGTGAATGTTCATGTGAGTTCTGTCTCTCTCCATTTCTGTGCTTGTAACTGGGTTGGGGTTAGCACCCTCTTCCCTGACTAGCTCTCCACGCCCAAGCTCTCCAGATGTATGTCCATGTCCTTCGAACAATGATTTGCTACAGAAAACTATCAACTGAGAGCTGTTTCCTAGGATGCTGTTTCTAAGGGAACAGGAGAAAGATGTGGTCTCCACCCCAGCAGAATTCCCTGCCCATTCTGGTCCCAGACCAGAGGCCAAAAGCCCAACATGCCATACCATGGACACCTGCTTTTAGAGGGGAGCAAGCAACGCTGGAGTTGCCGCATCTGGGGACACCCATCACCATCTTTTCTTCTTTGTCCTGTCATAGTCAGCTGCCATGCACAGGTGGGGTCCTCAGCTCAGGGGCCTGCAATCTGTGGTGATCACAGGAGAAGCTGCACCCCACCCTGATTTGTCCAAAGCATCTCGGTGTCGTGAGGAGAGTCAAGCCTGAGCTCACAGAGCTCTGTGATGAGGGCAAGGTATCTACGTCGCTGACTTTCAGTTTTTCTCTATACAGTTTATTTTCCTTTCCTTTATGGTTTTTTTTTTTAAGAATAAATATGTTGTTTTTAATTTATTTATTTTATTGTTGGTCAGTTACAGTTGTCCCCATTCTCCCCCCACTGCTCTCCCCTGCCCCGTCCAAACCCTGCTCCCAAAGAAATCCTCACCCCATTGTCCTTATTCATGGGCCCTTCATACATATTTCCCTTCTTTCCCCGTATACCCCTCCTCCCCTCTGGTCACTGTCAGTTTGTTCTTTATTTCCTTGTCTCTGGTAAGAATAAATATGTTTTTATATAAAATACACCTACACATTTTTCCTCACCAACCTTACCAGTTCTGTGAAACCTCAGTTCAGTGCCAATGCCTCTTCTACCCTCGGTTGAAAGTCTCTTCCTTTTTAAACCCCCATACATTTTACCTGGGCCTTTGCAAGGGCACACTGCTGACTCTCTTCTCTGAGAACTTCTTATATGAAACATTATCTCCAGGGCCAGGGAGGGAGGGCACTCTGTGCCCTCCACATAGTTAGTGACCACTAAATATTAGTTAAATGAATGAGTAAGTGAATGTATTTGTTTTAAAGTATTTTCTTACCTGGTAAAATTGCATGAACAATTTAAAATGCTATTGTCACAATAATATACAAAGTTTTATACTATGTTTTCATCAAGAGTTCTCAAAGTGTCCCATTTTTTTTCCACAGGAAGGCAGATGAAGAGATTGAACAAATAAATAGTTGTCTCCAAGTTGTATAAGAGACCCTTTAGTTTCTAGAGTATTCCAGGAGAATGTTCCATTTCTAGAATTTTCCTGAAAAATTCTAAGCCTTCTTCAAAAGCAAATACACTTCACTGTTGAGATGACTCCAGACTTTGAACTGTTTCTGCCTTCCCCTAGAAAGTTTCGTTTCTTTTGTAACATTCCATGTGAGATTTCAGAATAGAATCTGGGTTTCAGCATTCTATAACGTTGACAGAGCTTATGTTACCTTCATGGCTGAAAGATCCTGGAAATGTGGCAGACTTCCGTTAGGAAAGGTCACAGGAGAAAAGAGTGTATGTGTATCACTCATGCATTCATTCACACTTAAATATCCCAAGGATTGTGTTTTCTATGTTGCCCTTATACATTTCAAAAAAGTATTTGTAAAAAGCATATTAAAGTGTTTTTATAATGAATGTTGTATTAATAGTTCAATGAAGTGATTTAATGATATATAAATAAACTTAGTGCATGTGATTTTCATCTTATATAACAAGAAATTCCCAGTGAGCAATCAGGACACTGAACCTTTTCTTACATGAACACAGCTGTTGTTTGGAGAAAATAATGTGATCAACAGAGAAGTTTCAGAAAGAATGCTGTGTCAATAACAATTAATTTTGAGTTGGCCTACGAAATGTACCAACACACACAAGCACACGCACAGACGTTTCCACCTTTATTTGCAACAATCAAAACAAAAAAGGACTGTGCTGGATCTTCTTCCTATCTTCTGAGATCACAAATTCCAAATACTTATACTAAAAATATAGACACTTTGAAGATGTGATGTTTGCTTTTGTTCCTGAGCTTGAGAGGATGCTGGAATAACTAAAGGGAAGTGTCCCAAGATGAGAAGTCAACACTGCAGATTTATAGGCAGGAACCTTCTCCACAGAGCCAGGTGACAGAGACCTGACATGAGTGACATCTCTAAGGGAAAGAGTGTGTGGTGGAAAGTGTAGAGGACCAAGGATCAGCCTTAGGGTAAGTCCACAGGTTGGGAGGAGGAAAGAAATTGAGCAAAGGAGACTAGAGGAAAAAATTGTAAATCAAGAAGCATAGTGATCCATCACTTTAAAAGAGGAAGAGACCAATATCGTCATGCAGTGAGGTGGAAGACACTGATAGCTGGAACTGGACCTCAGGAATGGTAACGTGGCATCTGACATACAGTCCCATTAGTGTGGTGAAGACAGAAGCTGAATCTGATGAGTTAAGCAACTGAGTAGAAGGTGAGAAAAGAAAAATGAGAGTTCAAATACCAACCACTATAGCAAGCCTGACACAGATATAAAAGAAGGAAGATAGAAGCCCTAGGCAAGGACAGTAGTTTCACACCAGAGGAGACTTCTGGAATGATACTTGAAATCAAGAGGGAAGAACCTGGTGGGGAATAAGAACTTAGAGATTCTAGAATGAAAAGGAATAATTCAGGCAACTGCCCAGAGGAAGTGAGAATGGAGGGGTACTGGGAGAAAGGAAGACAGTTATACTTGGAAGGAAGGGGGCATGAAGTTAACAAAATCACGTGATGATAGAGCCACCGTGATATCAGACAGTGAAGAGGAAGCTCCTTCTTTTTTCTCAGCAAAATAGGAGGCAACTTCCTATGGAAACTGGCGGAGGAGGGTGTTCAGGGGTGAGGTGATCTAGAAAGCATTGAGGCCGATGTACTTTGGGGAAAATAGAAATTAGATTTGTTCAATTCTAGTGGGAGCCCTGCTGACTAAATGGACCCCTGGGAGAGCTCTGTGACTCTCCCCAAGCATTTTCCATATCCTGGGGGTGGGAGTAAAGGAAGAAGGTGATGAAGGCAAATCTGGGACAGGGTCAAGGGAGAGAGAAACCTGGAATCCTCCCAAGTGTCCACTGTGAGTCCTTAGTAACCACTGATCTACCATGTGCACTGTTTGCAACTGAGCAGAGAAAGAAGACTGCTTCAATTCAGAAGATGTTCCCAGCTGTTTAACATTATAGTGAAAATACATCCTGTGGTTGCCTTTGTGCATACTCTTCTTCCTTGCAGCTTAACACTCTGCATAGCTGTGTCTGTCTATGCTGAGATAACAACTCTTTCCCAAGTTCTCTCACAGGATTTCCCACACTCTGTGTCAGCCTTTGTATTCATTCTATCCCCTCCTCAAAACTGGGAACTATGCACATTGTTTCCCTCTGAATCCATAGCTTTGGAACACTGGGTCTCCAAATACGCTGGAGTCACTGAATGAATCATTTTGCATTTACTACTCAGAAGTTCAGGAAGTATCTTTGTCTGCAAACAGAAGGTAAAAATCACAACCCCTGAGAGTTATCTCAACCAGTCTCTTCATTGTATGGATGGAGAAGCCAAAACCCAGAGAGTTCGGCTTCACGCCCTTGAGATCAGACATTGGCTCGTTTTTTAACACAGCCTCCCAATGCTGTCTTACTCACGCTCTGTCTGGTTTGGCTCTAATCAGGTGCTGCTCCATTCAGAGCTTAACGTAACTCAGTCAGAACCTGAGCAAGACCTGAGGGCCACTCAGAACTGGAGGTGGGATGCCAGAACCATAAACTGGAGATGCCCCTTGAGGAGGAAAATGACCCAGAGCCAAATGGAAAAATTTCCAAGCAAGATGGTGGCCAGCGTGTATGAATGAGCAACCCAATAAGAAGGTGATCAAAGCTTTGAGATACCAGAGTCCCAGAAAATAAGGCACTGAGAGGTTTAAGACACTTCTCTACTTATTTGACAGTTTTATATAAAGGTCAGGAATGGTTGCTGTACATTTGCTGTTCTACATGGTAATTTGAGTGTTTTAATATTATTCTTCCAGTGTCACTCACTATTCCATTTACATATATTTTTATGTAATTCTTCAATTAATACAAACAAGCAGTACAGTTAGAGTCATCAAGTTTTATTCTCTAGAGCCTTAATTCTGTTTTCCTTCAAAACATGAACATGCCAATATGTTGTTTATTTTTAGATGTCATTCTCATATAAATTTTTGTTTATGAAAAATGTCTCTTGATTGTGAACTATCTTGTACCCTACTTATTATTTTAAACTGACTAAAATAAATATTTAAAGTTACATTTCTAAGTGTTTGTTTAGCTGTGTTACTTTAGTTGCTGTTTGTTTTAGGCGGATCAAGTTCTTCTGGTTCCAAGAGCGCTCCAAATTTAATGACAGTATTATTTGTATACGTTCTGTGTAGTTTGAAGAAATGAAAAGAATTCATGCTTTGATTCGGTGTCTTATTCAGCTCAGGCTGCTACATCAAGAATGCCACAGACTGGGGGACTTAAGCAATGAACATTCATTTCTCACCATTCTGGAGCCTGAAAGTTCGAGGTCAAGACACTGGCAGCTTTGGTGTCTGGTGAGATTCTACCCCCTGGTTCATAGATGGCACCTTTTACCTGTATTATCACCTGGTGGGAGGGGCAAGGCAGCTCTCTGGGGTCTCTTTTATAAGGACACTAACCCCATTCATGGGGCTCCGCCCTCATGACCTCATCACCTCCCACAGCTCCATCTCCCAATGTCATCACACTGGGGGACATAGGCTTTAGCATATGAATTGTGGGAGACAAAAGCATTCAGTCCACAGCATTCAGTTTAGACAACAGATAAATTGAAAGAAACAAAACATGTTCCTAATCCACCTATGAGGGTCTATGATTCAATTAAATACTTAATGTTATTCCTGATGGAATCAAAGAGGTGCTCTTCCTCATTCCCAGAGCCTGCCTCCCACTGCCCAACTGTGATACTGTGTCAAGATGGCTGATCCTCCCAAATACCTACTCCCTTGAGCCTGAAAGAGTAAACCATGGAAAAGTCAAATGGAAGACGATAGACCACCCAGCATGGCTGGGTAGAGAACATTCAGCCCATTTATTTGGAGAATGTAAAACTTAAATCAAGATGACCCATTAGAAGCCTTTCTTTTTAGATGTGGGAAGGGGTGGGAACCCAGAGATGAAGACTTTTAAGATCTTAATCGTTATGATTCTTTCATATTAGCTGTGTTGACAACATGTGATTTATCTCCTCTAATTGCAACATATTTCTCAATTTCCTTCAACTTTTCATTTAGTTACCCTCTATCAATTTATAAATGCTCAAGGAAAATAAATGATTGCCCAGATGGTAAAAATGTGTTGAAGCAAACAAAAGAAGTTCTGGAAATTCAGCCTGGTCTCCTTGTGAGTCTTTTACTTAACATGGGAAAAATCACCCAGTGGTACACTGCCTCAGTTTCCCTACCAAAGGAGAAGACAGTTCCTCCTTCATCCTGCATTCACTTTAAAATAGCTTGCTCTTCACAACACGTGGCCAACAGAAAATACTACATTTTTCAATCAAAAGGCCCTACCTATAACATGGGTGCGGAATTTTGAGCTTACATATATTACAGTGTCCAGTTGAGAAGAGAAAATTTAATGGTAAATATCTTTAGCAATAAAAACAGATGTACAACTGAAGAGGAGGAGAAAGAAAAGTGGATTTGTCTCAAGTAAAAACTTTAAAAGAAGAGCTCAACCTTGATACTTAAAAAAATTATTGGTTTTTTTTTTTCCCTAAGTAGGAGAGTAAGCGCTGGGTCGCCCACTGGAATATTCTTCACTGCTCTTAGAAAAGCAGTAGAAAGTGGGAATGTCTCTCAGTAGCCTCCTCTCTGCAGCTCTGAGGCCCACACCTGGAGCACAGGTCACTGCTCCCACTGTTAACATTGCGGGCTGACCTCTGGCTCAGGGGACACCTACCCAGCTGCGGCTGCAACTGTATGACGGGCCTGGCCACTCACTGGCTGGCCCTGGCTCATGTCCTCCTCTTTCTCTGAGCTCTGAAATATGGAAGCATCTCTCAGTCTGGGCAGGTATCTTCACATGCTGGCATGAAAGCAGGCAGCTAGTTTGAGATGGTGGGAGTCAAAAATAACACAGCTGGCGGCCATGGTCTAGTGGGTTCACGCAGAGGAGAGAGACTGAGAGAGGACTGCAAAGTCCCCAGCTACTAACTTAATCCCCTGGTCCAACAGGAACATGTGGAGGTCGTTTTGCTGCTCAAATGGTTCCCATGGGAAGGCAAGTATGACAAACAATTTTTGTAGCTCTGATTTCCCTCCAAGTGCTAAGTATGCTTTCATTTTTCATGAGAGCCTGCTCTGAAGTCAGTCCTGACGGGGGAAAACCTCCTGTGAAGCCGGCACAAAGGCCTTTATTTCATTCAGTCTCACATCAAAATATTCCATTTCTCTGACCCAAATCTTTCTCTGCTGTTTGACACAAGTGCCCCCTGCGTCTGTCTGTGTCCTGACTGTGCCCCTCACTCAGTGAGGATCAGACTTGTAGAACCACAGCGGTCCTGGAAGGCCAAACTGAACAGAAAGGGAGAACCGGTGAGGAGGGCACGAAGCGAGGCTCTGACGCCAGCGGCAGCCTTGGGTCCCTTGATGCTGCGAACGTGCTGCAAAGAGGGCGCCCGTGTGAGCAGGCTGACAGTCAGTGACTCTGGAGTCTCCCCTCCCCAGTTTTAACCTACTCCTCACGGGATTAGCTTTGTCCACGTTCTGGAACCAGATCCCTTGACTCATGCCGATTCCCCGCTCTGCCTGTACGAGGTGTGGAAAGGTTTCTGAGACTGTAAGCAGGTGTACTTCCTACTGGAAATGTGCAGGTTGATTCCTGAGTGTCAGCTGTCGGGCTCTCCCTGTGCTGTGTCTGCCTCCCGGTCCAGCACCGGGAGAGCCTAATTCATCACCCCCTGGACAAAGAAGGCTGTGATGATGATGAAGGCTGAAGAGTGCCTCGTAAAAGCTTGGCCATTTATCCAGCACCAAGACAGGCCAGTAAAAACACCCATGTGGAGTTTTCCTCTTTATTATAAGCATTTTGCTTACTGGAATATAGGAGAATATTCATTGGCAAAGTAAAGTGTTTTACAAAACCCATTAGAAAGACATAGGTAGCTGGGATGTAGATTTTCTAATTTTTAATTAATTTTTTATAAAAATGAAAACTAAATTTCAAGGGCAAGGTATCACAGCAGAAGAAAATCTTCTCCTAAGAAAAGACTTAATTGTTTATAATGATCAAACCTACAGACTACCGTACGACCCACGGTCTGGGCTCCTCCCCTGAAGCAGAGGCGGCCACACATCTGGAGAAGGCAGCAGTACGAAGAGAAAAGATTCCTATGCATTTACGAGGTGAAAAGTAATGTGCCCAAGCCTGGCTTTTTCCACAGAAAAAACAAACTTTGCAGCAACCTTCCTTCATCAGAGTTCCTTTATGACGGGCTGTGAGACGGACAAGCCAGTTGGTATAAGACATAGACTTCTTGCTTTTAATCATGGCTTCTCCCCCCTTGGTGCCTCCACCTTTCTCTATAGTACCTAAGGAGACCTTGGCAGAAGGAAGAAGCAGGGGAAACATTTCACTTCCGCTTCCTGATCCTACCCTTTGCTCAAGACGATGTCCAACCTACAGGAGACCAGGGGCAGGCCAAAGGTCGCCGCAGCTTACTGCCAAGAGACCAGGCACAGGCCAGCAACAAGGACTACACCACAGTGTCCCTGAAGGCCATTCCCCTGTCAGGCGCTCTGACGTTAAGGGTGCTGGTGTCAGAGTCCCCTGGATATTCCCAGGCCGAATGAAGTTTCTGAGTCAAAAGGATGGGCTGCCAGGTAATCCTTGTACTCCCCATCGAGCAGCTGGGCAGCGTTCCTGGCAAACCAGCAGTCTACCTGCTCCTCCCCATTGTAGATCTTCCTCTGTTTCCAGACCACCGGGACCTGGTGTCCTTTTACCTTCAGGACAGTCCCAGACACCTCGCCTGCCTTTGGGGGTGGAGGACCAGTAGTGTTCTTGCTGGGCCCATCAGGCTCTCGTGTGAGTCTGGCATCTTGGTTCAGGAACTGACCTGAATGGACAAGAAAAGCATCATATCTAAGTCAAGCGCAGGCCACATCATGCAGAAAAAAATTCGAATTTCAATTTAGGCCACCGGTGATGAGCGAATGCACACGTGGTACCCAGAGGAAGGGGGAATTCGTGATGTCAGTGACTGCACTCCTAGTTGCGCTCTGTCAGAAGGCACTGCACCTTCCCCGGCATAAGTGAAGGAACACGTGCTTGGGGCGTACGGAGAGGAGAGACCTGAGGTTTTATAGGTAGCAGACTCCACATCTGGAAGCCGTCCACTTGGAAAACTGTCTAACCATCCAACAGAAATAACCATAGTCTCTTACTGAGCTGGGAGGACAAGAAAGTGGGCAGATGAACAGGGAAGAGTCAAGCTTTCTCCTCTTTTCTCCCTGGTCACACTGTAAAGTTTGCAGATTGTGTTGGGCTGAGGGTGTGGAAGCAGCCAGTTCAGTTTGTCCCTGATACACATCATCAGAATTCTCCAGGTCAAGTGAGGGCATCACTGAGGACAAGGACACTGATGTGCCTCTGTCAGAAGGAGTGCGTGCTTGGCCATCAGGCACTACAGAAATGGGTCCAGCTCAAGTGCCAGGAAATCCTGCTTTCTAAATTGAGCCCTGGCGGCTCTGGCTCTTCACTTGCAGGCAAGAGGCCCACAGGAAACTGCATGTTGAAGAAAGCCATCCCAAGTGGACCGCCTGCTGCTCATGCAATGTGGCTGACTCCTATGGAAGAGATGCCCGTGTCACACCAGGGGCTGGGCTGTGGACTACCCTCTCTTTGTATTTTCTTGCTGAGAGTAAGGAGCCAGGGGATCAGTCCCAACTTCTTTGCTTGTTTTCCCAGGAAGCCAGTGAGAATTAGTTTATAAAGGACAATCCTATTCCAGAAAGTCATGAAGAGGCAAGACATACAATTTTTGTGATATGTATAAAGACCACCTTCCCAGTGAATTTCTCAATCAAGCTAAAGCGACTGGCAACACAGCTTCACTCCGGGAGCTGAGCACTCTCCTCTCACCCTGGGAAGAGTGGCTGCTTACCTAACAGTCCGTGGCAGTTGCTGGACAGGCCTTTGCTGCTGGAGATGTAAAAACCTAGGTGGTCTCGCTGGTAGGGGGCTGGTTTTTTGTAGAGGTGAATGAGGACGACAAAGGCAATGGTGCCCTGGATGGTGACAGTGACATTGGCATTGGCAGCCACTGACACCTCCAGCCCCCGACTCCCCACTACCACACTCTGGTTGCACGGCAGGACCAGCCTGTCTTCACCATCCAAGATGACTCTGTGCGGTGTGATCTCGAGGTATGACCTCGTGGGCTTATTGACGAGGATGGTGATGGTGCGGAAGTAAGTGCGTTGTTTCTTGTGGCCGTGGGGAGGAGCAGGGGCCCCGATCAACGCTCCATTCACTGTCACACCTCCAAGGCAGAGGGGAAGAGAGCAGTAGTTAGAAAAATAATCCCTGCCTTCACGCTAAAGGCATCTGATCAGAATTTCCTTCCTCCCCTGGCCTTATCTTTGTAACTCTCGCACCATGAACTTTGACTCTGGAGTAGAGGCCACTTAGTGCCTATCCAATGAGTGAAAAAATGAATAAATGCATGAAGTTATGAGGAAATGTTTTCCCCATGTTCGACCAATATCTTGGGGGAGGGGAAGGATGATGTAGACGTCGGGCAAGATATCATAGAATGGGTTTATGTGTTTATGTTCACTCTAGTATTTCCTTTCATTCTGGGTGTAGGGACTAAGAGACATATTTCTCATCTACCAGCGGCCACTGCTGCTGATTGGGAGACTCCATGATGCCACTGAGCAGCGTGGCATAATGCAAAGGTTAGAATCACGCTTAGTCCAAAAGCTCAAGTTCTTTCACTTTCCAGGTGTGCATCTCTGGACAAGTCACTTTAAAACTCTGAGTCTCAATGTCTTCATTTGTAAAAAAGGGGCATGAAACCTAACAAGACGGTGGTGAGGATTACAGGAGTTGGCATGTGGGCAAGCTGTCGATGGCCAGCAAATAGATCTCTTTTCTTTTCTCCTTCACCACCATGAACATAACTGCAACTCTTCCAGACTCGATGAGGCCTGTGAGCCAGACTCCTGGCAATCCATGCTGTCTGAACAGATGGCGATTCCACACCAGATGTTTGGGACTGAATTAGTTTATGCTCATTAAGTGTATTTGCTCTCAGCCAAAGAGGCAATTTGCATTAATAAAAGAGTGCTATCTAATCAACTCTTGTTTTCTCTGCTTTGGGGGTAATCTTTCCATACATCTTGACTAGGAACTCCTTGGACATTCCAGGGGAAAACTCCTTTCTCTGGGACAAAGCGTTAGGGAAAGGAAAAACCCCAGCATGAGTGGAGGTCAGATAGTTCTTCCTCAAGGCTCCAAGCATCTTCCACTGAGCTTCCCATCACAGACACCATGCTGAACGTGGAAATGACAGAACAGCTCTGAGGGGGGCAGGCCCCTCCAGGGAAGGATACAGTTATGCCCCTATCTCACTCTGAAGCCCTTTGAGTTACAAACAAGCCAAGATTTTGCTTTAAGGCTAGGCAGCCCTATAAGAGAGCAAGGTAGGTAAAGAGCCCACAATCAAACATTACATAACAACATCATCTGTGTGATCTTGCTGTGGGGCCCTCTGTCACCTAGCCTTCTAAGAAACTCATTTTCTCAGAACTAAGAAATGCCAGAATGTTCACTGCAAGGCTTATCCTCACAGTCAAACTATGTGGCTGTCCACATGGCCAATCCTCAGGCACTGGTACCTGAATGTAACAGGAGAAGCTTTTTATATACCCATGTCTTTTATGAAGTCCCTCTACAGGGGACCAGAACCCTTCTTAACATCTATGTCCTCTGCACAGAGCTGAGTAATTAACATCAGGCTTAACACTTCAATCATTGAGGAACTGAGATAAATGAGTTTAGCACATCCCACCATTGCAGTTTTTGACTGGAAAGACATAATAAAAAACAATAGCACTGTGAGGCCAGCACAGTGAGTATCACTATCTCTGTTTTACAAGGGAGACAGCAGGAGCTCTCTAGCTGAGTACCAAAGGCCACACATGAGTTCAGTCAGAGGGCAGGGTTTCAATGCACATCTCCCTGCCTCCAAGGTCAGCACACAGTCTATTTGCTTTAGTTATTCATCAACGATCCTCATTGAGCATCTGTGATGTGTACCTCATATACCTGAACACCCGTCTTAGGAACAGGGGAGATACGGTGTCTACTTTGCTCTTGCCCAAGGCCACTAAGGAGGTCAGAACTTACCAGAGTCCATGTGGTCGGAGACCAGCCTCAGGATGTCCCCAGGCTGCCCATCAATGTTAAAGCAGACAGTCAGCTTGTTCAAGGGGAAATCCACAACAAAATGGGGGTCTCCATCCGCTGCCAGAGCAGCAAGAAACAGCAGAGAAACAGAAAGAAAAGACATTATGAGTGCCTTCCATGTGTAAGTACTCTTTTTTTTCTTACATATTATTTATTTGATCCTGTTGACAGTCCTGAATCTCTAAATGAGGAAGATGACTGGGAGGTGGATGACTCGCCACAGTTACCCAATTAGTAGATGGTCAATTTGAACTCGGATCCCCTAAATTCAAATATAATGCACCTCAGCCCAACTAAGCCTTGAGAGGTAAGAGGGAAACAGAGAGTTATTGCCAGATACCCTCACTCTGACTGAGCCCACTTGCTTCAACGCGTGCCCATTTCCCATGTGACGCCAATCATTTCCTTTCTCCTTGACTACCCAAGTGAAGAGATGTGGATGAGAACACTCTGCTCCTATGACCAGAGTGCCATGGCACTAAGGACATTCGCAGTGCCCGATGTACACAACTCTTGTCCAACAAGAGTAATGACCAAACCCAGTGGAGGGCTGGTGGCAAGTAAAGGACATGGAGTCAACAGGAATAAAGCTATATGACCATTCCCTGAGAGTTTCTTGGGCTCACACCGCATCATTTCTCCTCAAATCACACAAGGGAAGATGTTGCTTGTTCCAAAAAATAGAGCCTGTGTTCTGAAAGTCTTACCGCTGCAGCATCCCAGAGGAAAGCGTTCTTGCATGAAAGCATGTGTGAGTTCAGAGGAATCCTATTCTCTCCATTGGAGATGGTGCGTTTCCTGTCTGCACAGCTAACTTTGAGGATGTACGAACTCGCACGTCTGGCCCATGGACAGCAAGACTTGTGAAGTGATGTGTACATTTTAAGAATCCAACCCAGCCCTTGTGCTGTTATTCCATTGGATTTTTATTATAATCTCAGAAAATTGGCCAAAGGAAATTTTATGGTATTTTTATCTATTCTTCCCTCTAAACCAAGGACTAAAGAAATAGTACAATAATTTTTTAAAAATCTGAATGTTACAGATATTTGTAACACCAGAACAGGAAGCACACATACTTCAGATCTCTAAAACAAATGTCTTTTAAACTCTGTAATGAGGAGAGTGTGAGTGTTACCCATCCTTCCATCAGGGCTGTGCCAGGCTCCGCAGGACTGTTATCCATGGTGTTGGTGCAATGGTTTAATGACTATCCTGGTTCTCAGAACCGCCGTACGCTGCTGGCGTGGACTGAGAAACTATGGGTCCTGGTGTCACATTTCTAATATGAGCTGGTATTTTAACTGGTTTCAGGGAATTCCTGGTTGTCCACTTTCTAAACATATCAACTCCCAAATCGCGTATGCTGTTTTCCTTACCTGATGTTTTGGAGACTTTAATTCTTGGGTTGTATGGTTTCTCGAGAGCAGGTCCTACAAAAGAATAGGAAAAGAACACTCACTGTTATTCATGAAAGAGGGTGAAGTGAGGGAAGTGAGGGGCACAGAGAGGAGAGGGTTGAGATGAGTAAAATATAGCTTTCAGATCCATTTTTGGCAACTTAAACACATCATCTGTTTTAAAGACGGAGCTTGGCGTCACAACATACAAGTGAAGGTATGACATGTGGAGACTTAACTATTTTGTCCATTTATAATTTAGATAATATCCTTCTCGCCTGTAATTTCTGTGCATGTAATAGAGGAAAATATTCTATCATAGTTAAGGCCTAGTTATGGGAGGAGGGGAAAAAGGACCCTTGTTTAATGGGTCCAGAGTTTCAGATTTGCAAGATGAATTAAGTTCTGAAGATCTGTTTCACAACATCGATATACTTAACACTACTGAACTATACACTTAAAAATGGTTAAGATGGTAAACTCATGTTACATGTTTTTGTACCATAATTTAAAAAACCCAGAAAAATGCAAAAATATAAAAATACATTAGAATTCAGGGTCTATTGCTATGTGTGTAAACACAATTCATAAGGCAGCAGGCAAAATAAATAATTGAAGACTAACCTAAAAGTAAATTAACTTCTATAAATAAAGTAAAATTAATATCTTATTTCAAACTGTTTGTATCAACAAGATCATGCTCCTCTTCACTGCTTTTGGCCCCTCGCGGAAACTGAAGATCGGACTGTCTCCATGTGTCTGCGCACCCGTGTCTGTTCCACGCTGGTCCCTGGCCAGCAGGGCGCAGCCTGAGTCAGGCAGACCACGGGGGGAAGCACCTTCTTAACCCAGGCAGCTGATGCGAGAAGCTGTGGTGAGTGGCAGCTGCCATGGGCACTCAGAAAAATTAAAACTTAAATTTTAAAAATCATCAGAGCTTTAAGCAAAGAAAGATTGTCTTGAGTACTACCTAATGCTTCAGGAAAATTCTATTCCAAACAACTGCTCTGAGCTATCAGTTGGTTATTTCTTTATATGGCTATTTCATAGCATCACACGGCTTGCTTTTCATCAGAACTCACATTGCACTAGTTTTGCCAAGACAAGCTTCACTCCATCTAAAAAGGCAATGCGTCAGTTTTAACTTCTCCATCAGGGTCTGAACTTTCAATGAATTTCTAGTTCTACATTCCTCAAGGGAAAGGGTATCTAACATTTGTAGAACACTCACATGTGCCAAAGACTACACATTTAATCCTTGCAACGGCCCTTCAGGGAAATTATTATCACCTATATTTTACAGGTGAGGGAATAGAAGCTCAGGGGTACAGAACCTGCCCTGTGCCACGCAGCTGGCCAGGAGGGTTGGAGAGCTGAACCTCAGCTCTGTCTGCATCCTAAACTTACACTCTCTTCCCCATCCCAGGTGCTTCTCAGAGTTTAGAGTTCAAGGAATAAATGAAGCAGCATTTGTAGGTCCTGAGGTAACATCGGTTCCCCCTAATTAGCGGATGTGAACTTGACAGAAATTTAATGAAAATGTTACATATTTTTTAAAAAATGCCATTTTCCCAAACAGCTATTACTGAGAATATAATCCTCTGCTTTGGTTGAACTACCTTCCTGTTCTGATTCCTGTTCCCATCACTACTCATTTCCTCGTCAAAATGGCAGTGAGGCTGACCGTGACCACTGCTCTTTAGGTTCTGAGTAATGAGTACGTAAAGGGTGCGTTCTCTCAAGAATGCAGAAATTAGTCCTCATCTGTGTTCCCAGGAAAATAAAATCCAGCATACACATAAAATGACATAACTCTGAAGTACTTAAAAATGTAGAAAGGCAGTTTAAAATGAATACTTGCAGATATATATATATATATATATATATATATATATTTGTTTATTCATCTTGGTGTCTCCCATAATGCCTGGCGAATGTTAGGCACTCGGTATTGATGACTGATTGATGGACTAACTTCACCAGACAGCATTTCTGAGACAACTGCCACCGTTTCTAATTCCTGCACAGAGATCCACGGTTTATAACACATCAAGCACAACGAATGAACACACTGAAAACTGGGAGTTGCATGTGGGGGTGATTACTTATAAAAATTATAATACAACAAAGTAAAAACAGACTACTGCTGAGGTGACCTTGGCCTGAGAACGAGGCAGAAAGGACCTGCTAGGCTCCTGCATCCGGCCGGCCATGGAGTTGGGTTACCTGGCTGCAGGTTGGAGCCCTGCAGGCTCTGCGTCACTGTTTCCGGCCCCATTGCAGCAGACATGCCATAGCTCTCCTCCAGCTTCTGTGTCTGCAGTGCAGGTTTCTTCAACTTCATGGAGGTGAACGGGGTGAGGAAGCGAGAGTTCACAGCCAGAGTCTGGGCCTTCTGCCTCAGCTGCTCCTTCTCCTGCTTGTCATCACTCTGCAGCCAGGAGTTCAGCAGCTCCTTCATGGTCAGGTAGCTCCAGAGACGCTCGAGATGGTTGGGGTCCTCCTCGCTATCACCCTTGGGCCGGGTGCTTCCTGTGACATCATTCCCCACCTTTTGGGGCTCCACGGGCACATCTGTCTTCAGCACAACAAATTTCTTACTGTTGCTGGCAGTGACTTCCACATGCAACCGATCCATCTTCCTGTCCACCAGCTTCCCAGCAATGATGATCTCTGAGCCATTGAAGTAGTTGGGGAAGAGGGTTCTGGTAGCCTGCTGCACGAGGCTGGATGGGTAATCGATGCGGATGTCAGAGAGCAGAGGGGTCCTGATCTCGTCGTAGAACCTGAAGTGGAGAGGGAGAGAGAGAGAGTGTGTGTGTCACGGCCCAGCTCTGACTGCAGACAGGACAGGTCCTAAAGGAAACTGTGGGCTGTCGGAGGGGCGAACCTGAACTTAGGAACAATCGAGTCCAACATTCTGCCCAGCAGTACATTGCTCATAGGAAGTTATGTAGCAGTAGCTTGAACACCACTGGCGACAGAGAACTCACTGTCTCATAAGGCTTCCTCCTGTCTTTCAACCAGCCTGAGAAGGAGGAACCTCCTTGAAGCAGATCACAATCTTCTCCCTGCAGTTTCCACCCACCCGTCTCATGTTTGCTTCTGGAGCAGCCTAGCATGAATTCGCCTTATGTAGCTTCACCATGACAGCCATTTTGGGTTTTGACAAACACTGCTCCTGGGGGTCATCTTTTATTCAGTCTAATCAACCCCCAGTTTCATTAACTATTCTTCAGGTGATACAATAGCCAGGTTCTCTAACCACTCTGGGTAACTTTCCTCTGTACACGCCTGAGTTTCTCAAAGGGCCTTTTAAAACATTTTTCTTAGAATCAAATGCCTATTGCCAATGTACTTTAACTAGCACATTATACTTGAGAAATCTGACCTTGATTTTGCCACTATGCTTTTCAGTAAAGCAGCATTTGCTTGCATTAACTTTTCTCCTAGTTATGTCACATGGTTGCTAGTTTCTGAGTAAAGGGACAATTAAAATCCCTTTCCAAAGACCTAGGGAGCATAGGCTGTGGAGTCAGACTTCTATCTCAGCTACTTCCTTGCTGTATATCTTGGGACACACAACTTGACCCCTCTGAACTTCAGTTTCTTCCACTATAAAATTGGAACATTAACAATAATTACGTTGGCAAGCTGTTAGCTGTTTCCCCAGACCCAGTCTCCCCGTCTTTCATAATAATTTAGTTTTAACTTGGTGATGCCCATCCAGCTGCAAACTGCATTTCTCAGCCTCTGCTGTGGCCCCATAGGCCATGCTCTCCCCAGTGGAGTATGAGCGGAGGTGAAATGTGCACCTTCTGCAATGCTCGCTTGAAATAGAATGGCTTGCTCTGGCTCTCTTTTCCTTCCCCGCTTTCAGTGCTGGAACACAGAAGGGATGGTGGCCATTTCAACCTTGGAGTTAAAGACAACATCTAAGGGGTACCAAGCGGTGAAATGGAAGAAACCTGCGATCTCTGAATGACCCACCTCATGGAGCAGAACTGAGCCTGCCAGACTGTTATGGGATGGTCCTCTGCATGGCGGTTAGCCTTTACCCTAGCACACCCACTCCGAGGGTTTCTGTGGGGCTCACCGGAGGTGATGCTTATAGAGATGCCTGTCATATCACAAGTTATCAATAAATGTTGGACAGTGACAGCATTGTTAGTATGACAGTGCAGTAGATTTGTTTCAATGCACTTGCTGTTGCTTATGAAACACACATTCAATTAATGCATTCAGTTAAATTGAATGTCATTTTGAATGATTTTGAAAATGTGGGAAGCTAATCTGTGTTTTTATTTAAATTTTTGATAAAAATGCTGGGGAAACAATGGTGGCCAACTCCATCCCTAGGACCCATCTCTATCGTCCATCTTTGAGACCTCCAATTAGACTTATCTGTGATGAATTTTCTTTAATTGTGGCTATTAAACACCCATGAATGTACCTAAAGCTCACTTTTCCTTTTAAGTATCTACACCATGTGCCACAAAGTGGATTAAAGCAGTAACACTGAACTGGGAGTCAGCGCGTTATTGAATCGACAGCAAAGCTATACCCCATGCTTGGCATCGTGATACCAAAGGGAAGGCACTGAACTGAGTTAGAAGACCTAAGTTCTAGTTTTTTTCCACCTCAGATATGTATGTAATCAGTGACTAGTGTCAATTGGTCATTTCACTTCCAAAGAAAAATATGATCATTTTAATTATAAATACTATTCAACAGTTACTTCTCCTAGCTGCTGCACAGGGCAGAAGTAGAGCAACTATGCCAGGAAGTGCTTTGAAATGTCAAGAAGACAATTACAACCAGAAGAGCTAATTGAACACCTAACATATGATAACAATTCTGCCAGCACTTTACACAGGCTTTCTCATTAAACTCTGTCAAATGACCACAAATCTCACTTTATAATGAGGGAACTTAAAATGTTGCCTAAAGTCACAAAGCAGTACCAGAATTTACAGCCAGCCTGCCTGATGGATTTTAAAACCCAACATGATGTCTCCCAGTGTAATGAGTTACAGTCATTTTCAGGAGACTCGAGCTTAAGGTGCAGCAAACCATCCTCATTTCTGAGTCTCTCATAAAACCCAACCCTCCATCCTGTTCTGAGAACCTCTCATTATTGTCCCAAGGAGACAAACAGACCCAATGAGCTGCGAGCCTGCATCCTCCTCTTCATGAACACGCCGTGTGAGGCCACAGTTCTCCAGCGACAGTTTCTCCAGCAGCTTGAAGTCCACATCATTCCCAATGCCGATGGTGAAGATGCAGATTTGGCCCCGGGCGGCCTCCTTGGTGTTGTTGAGAATCTTGAGGGTGTGGGTCTCCCCGACGGTGGGTTTCCCATCCGTCAGGAAGATGATGAGGGATACACTGCGATCTTCGATGTCATTGTGGGCCACATAGTCATTGAGCAGCCTAATGGCCCTCTGCAGGGCCCCATTGATGTCCGTGCCTGTGGGACACCAAAACAGGGAAGCTCAAGCTTGCACTCACTTTCTTCCCCTGGCTTCACACTCACAGCTGTGGTTTACTTACAACCTTTCGAGGATTAGCGAGGGTGACACTGGGGAGGAGGGGAAGAAGCCCCCCAAGTATATGAGGTGATTGTAGATTACATGGCCTAACTAGAGACCTGGCAAGTGTTTGCTGAATACTTCAACTGTTTTAATTCATTTCATCCTAATAACAACTCCATCATTATCCCCATTTTACAGATGAGGAAACTGAGGCCTAGAGAGACTAAATGACTTGTGGATGGTGAAGCTGGATTCAAATCCAGATGATCTGGCTTCAGAATCAATGTTCCTGCCGTGGCTGGTGTGGCTCAGTGGCTTGAGTGCTAGCCTGCAAACCAATGGGTTGCCAGTTCGATTCCTAGTCAGGGAACATGCCTGGGGTGTGGGCCAGGCCCCCAATAGGGGGTGCTCAAGAGGCAACCACACATTGATGTTTCTCTCCCTTTCTTTCTCCCTCCCCTCCCCCTCTCTAAAAATAAATAAATAAAATCTTAAAAAAAAATAATTGATGCTTCCAATCCTGATATTACATATCTTTGAGAGGGACAAATTAATTTTCTGTCCACCTGCAGAGGCTGGGGCATTGAAGTGCCAAGAAAAAATACAGGAAATCATAAGGTTTCTAAGGTTTGGATTCCAAAAGAACATAATACACATCAACTGTTTGCTAAAGCTTATGCCCACCTCTGTATAACATCCTAATTGTAACCAAGAGCCTTAAAATAAATTCAATTAGCAAATATTTTTGGGTGTACACTATATGACAGGGGCTATGCTGGAAGCTGGGGGACATATAAAGATGAATAAGAGTTTCTCCTCTCAGGACTTTACAACCTTGTCACTTCCTGCCATAGGTCAATGATCAATGGTACAATAGCATCGTAAATCCAATCTATTATTTCTCCCATCACCTAGTAAAACAATTCCTAAATCTCACTGCTGTGGAGACTGGTAGGAAATCCCATTGTAAGTCCAAGTCTGGTCCAAGAAAGATGAAGTTCCAAATGAAACTCATGTGGGAAATCAGAGCTTTGTCTTGGACAGGAAATGATGAATATAAGAAAGATGAAAAATCCCAAATGGAAGAAGACTGCTGGGTGTTTTGTATGTTTCCAGGTGACCACCCAACCACAGGAATTGAGACAACAATCGAGATGGTGTCTCCGTAAATGGCCTTCAAGAAAGTGGAGAGGGGCCAGGATCAGGGCCCCTAAACACTCCAATGTTGAGCACCTGTCATGTGTGCACTGTACCAGTGACAAAGTTGACAGCAAGAATGAGACCCAGGCCCTGAGTTGAAGGAACTTACATCTGTCCAGATGGATAACATCAGCGGACCACCTCTAGATACTCCAGTTTTCTTAGGCCTTTCCTTCCTCTGCACACTTACCTGGGCACCATACCCAAGCCGGGTGTGCAGACACTCAGAGCCCATCACACTTTCCATCCACGGTGTCTCCCGCGCCCCCTGGGATTCCTGCTCTGCTCACTGTTTCAGCCCTGTCAAAGGGACTGAGGGTGCAGCTGGGCGGTTCCACCTCCTGCTTCCTAAGGTGCTAAGATTTGAGAGCACAAAACTAACTCATCTATTTGGCCTTAATTCCACACCCTAAAACAATTTACAAAAACAACTTCATTGCTCAGGATCTGTGAGATAAACCAGGAAAGGCTCCAGACCCTATCAGGTATTCCCCCTCATAACTTACTTGACCATCTTAGTGTGGGGCCTGGAAGAGGAGAATTTACAGAATCAGTATTCAGAGAAACATAAGCTTCTGGGAAAGCTCTCAGCTGTTATCTCCTTTCCTGTGATAGTTTCAGTATTCAAGTCTTTGTTTTTTGGCAGAAAATTTAGCTTCTCACTTATTATCACGTCAAAGCTAACATTAAAAGAAGGACTCATATTTACCTCCAGTGGGCGACATGTGGTGAATGTAGATTTTGCCATCTCTGATATTGTTGGGAGTAACTGACACCAAATGGTCCTTCCACACTTTGATCCGGTTGGAAAATCCAATAATACTGAAGTGATCCTGGGGTCGGAGGTCATGCAGGATTGTGAAGAGGGCATCTTTGGTCTAGGCAAACACAAAACCAAAACCAATCACATCAATTGCATTAGTCCACATGGCCCCTAGCTTAGAAACTGCACACCAGGAACAATGTCAGGGTTAAAATTAGGTGCCTACTATGTAAAGGGTACTGGATAAATGTCTAAATAATGATTATTTGCTTTTATATCTCTTTCCTTTACAGTATATTTTTAAAGATTTTATTTATTTATCTTTAGAGAGAGGGAAGGAAGGGAGAAAGAGAGGAAGAGAAATATCAATGTGTGAGAGATACATTGGTTGCCTCTAACATGCCCCCAGCTGGGGACTGGCCCACAACCCAGGCATGTGCTCTGACCGGGAATCAAACCAGTCACCTTTTGGTTCACAAGCTGGCACTTTCTCTCAAACCACTGTGCCACACCAGCCAGGGCTCTTCAATTACGTTGTAAGCTCTTTGTAGGCAGATTTCCTCATCTTTGTAAACTGCCAGTACACAAGAGGTACTAGAGAGGTTTAGTGAATGAATGAATGAATGAATGAATAGAATGAATTAGAAGATTAAAAGTACAAAAAATAAATACCATAGGAATTTTTAAAAGTGAAAAAACTGGGCTGGAGTGATATTTGAAGACTTCACAGAGAAGCCAGGGTTTGAGCATGAGGCTTAAAGGAACTGGATGTCCTGAAAGACAGGGCGGACATTCTGCAAACAAGCAAAGAAGATACGTGCGACCGTTCGAGCAAAGCAGAGAGGTGACATGGGTCAGCCTGCAGGAGCTGAGTGGGTAAGAAGTGCGGAAAAAAGACATGGCTTGTGGAAAGAAGAAAAAGACCATGTGAAACTGAAAGCAGAAAAATTCTAGAAGTGTGAACAACAGTTTCTAAAATAACCAACCATGTATTGAAAGACAGCACTGTCTTCTCTAAACAGCAATATTATTAGACAGCTAAAGAGATTCATAGGAAGGAAGGAACAGTCATTACATAATTGCCTTACCAGTGACATCTGGCATTTCCTACAGTGATTAAGAGCACAGGCTTCAGAGCAGGTGGTCTGGGTTTGACCCTGGGTCTGTCACTCTGTGTGGCCCTGCAGCCCCGGCTAGGAGTTCTACCACTATCTTTTCTCACTGTGCCTAAGTTATCCCACCTGTAAAAGCAGGACAATAACAGTGCTGCCTCTTAGGTTGTCACGAGGATTGAATCAGTTACTATACAGAAAGTATTCACAACAGGGCCAGGCACGCAGTCCGTTATAATCGTGTTTGCTCTTACTTGCCAGCAGGTGGGAGGGGCAGAGTCAAAGAGAAACTGCGAAGTCTAAAGCCGCAACTGCAGCATGAGGAGTGCTAAGGAAATGCATGGTTACCCTGAAAATGTTTTGTAGGTCTTTTTTTAGGTTCTATGATGGTTAGCCTTTGCTTTATAACCAGCTTCAGACAGTACTGCCCCTCATGCTGCCCCTTCCACCTCTATAAATGAAGTAGCCACAACTTCTTTTCCCGTCTAAATGTCCCCTCTTCCTCTTCCTAGTCTTACGCTTCAATCTGGTATCCAGCCGCTCACTCTAACTTCCCACCGTCCAACCCTTGAGTTTCATAGGAACCTCAAAATCCACTCTAGAAAATGAACCTGGATGGGTTTATTTTTAAACCAGTATACTGCATTATTTCAGTACACTTACAGAATTTCTATCCCGAGCAAACGGATGTTCATTTAACATTTTCCTTATGGATCTTTCCTGAATGAATGAAGTTGTGCCTCAATTTCCCCATCTCTCCATCCCCGGGTTGAGAAAGCAGTGCATTGTAATGATATCATTAGAAGCATAACGATGATGACATCAGCAGCTAACCTTTCCTGGACATGGAATTATACCCCCAGATATTTTGCCAAGTGCCAGAGCTTTTCATAGGTGATGGGCCCGTTTAATCCTCACAACCCACCTAACGTAAAGTGACTATTAATACTCCCGTTTTGCAGGCAAAGTGCCTGAGGAATGAACGGGTTAAGCACCATGCCCCCTGGGAGCCTGGACAAAAACCGGGAAGTCAGACCCCCCCAGCACTTACACCAGCAGCAGTGGAATCTCAGCCCTGAGACGGCCGGCGCTGAGCGTGTTCTGAGCTACAACCCTTATAATGTGCAGCTCATTTTGGGATTCCGTCCAGGGCCCTGCATGTTGACAGGCTCTGTTTATTTCTTTGTTCCTTTCACTTGGTTTCTGGCAGCACCTAATGGATTAATTTCCTATAACATCCTTGCAGAAGGCATCCACCCGGGGATGAGAACAATGAACGTATTTCATTAAATTCATCATCTCGTGCTACAGAGGGCTGTGCCACCCTCCCAGCTGGCCCCAGTTCTGCCATGAGAAAGGGTGGCGATGGCAGGCCTTACTGTCGTTCGGAGTCTAGGAATCCCCCTCTAGCCTCTGCTCTCTCCTCTGGTGGTGCTGGGCCCTCCCTCCTTCTAACCCATCACACCGGGTTGTTCAGAGGACAGACTCACTGGCAACCGAATTTCCTGTCTTCTCCCAACCCTGACTCCCACCTTCAGGAAATGTGTCTAAGGATCTTGTGAAAATAAGCGGAATCCACATCTAAAATGTGTCAGCCCGATTTGGAAGCCATTGAAAGGATCTGTGACGCTCGGCTCCTCTGGCTTCCCAGCACAAACCTGCATGCCCTCCCCTCCGAACAGTGCTCCTTGCCCTTGCTGGGGCCTCCTTCTCAGACCGGCCTAGGGTGCTGACGGACTCAGCACCCCCCACACACTGCATACGCCTCCTTAGCCAATTACTGAATGACTGACTTCCACACGTATCTCTAGAGGTCACCACTCTCGTGAGATCCAGATCCACTGCCAACCATTTGCCCCCGCGCGTCCCACAGGCACTCAGATTCAGTATGTTGAAGACCAGAAGCTTTGCCCTTCTATCCCAACCTTTTCTTCTCCACTGCTCCCTGCCTGGAGAACGGCACCTCCAGCCACCCAGTGGCCCAGGTCAGAAACCAGGCATCTTGTTGCACCTTCTTCTCGCCCCTCTCCCTGACCTTCATGTCCTTAGGTCATCCGAGGCTGGCAGTTCCACCTCTTTCTGTAACCCCTTCTCTTCCTCAATGTCCTGTGACTATAATCTGGGCTTTGGCCACCTCTGCCCTAGATTGGCAATAGATTGCTTTTCTTTATTTGTGCATTTTTTTCTTAATGCAAAAAATTCATTTTAAAAAATCAGAAGAAAAACATATGAGACTCACAAAATCTCCCTCACCTAGAGATAGCCACTATTTTTTTAATGTATTTATTGATTTGAGATAGAGGAAGGTGGGGGGGAGAAAGAGAGATTTGTTGTTCCACTTATTCATGCATTCATTGGTTGATTCTTGTATGTGCTCTGACTGGGGATCAAACCCATAACTCTGGCGTACCAGGATGACACTCTAACCAGCTGAGCTACCTGGCCAAGGTGAGACAGCCACTATTAAAATGCTGTTGTACCACACACCCTTTCAGAAACTTTCCAGTGTATGCAATCTAAGTAAAATGGGCTCATATATCATGCTATAAAGTTTTAATTTACTATATCATGTATTGTTTTAATTCCCATACATAAATATCTAATCATTTTAATGGTGCACTATATTCTCTATATGCATATACTGTAATTGAGCATTTTAAAGCATTTAAGCAGTACTTCTGTGAGACTCAGTATTCGCACACCTTTGTGCACACTGCTGTTTTCTTAGGATAAATTCCTTACATGGAATGTGTGGCAAAGGGCTTGCACTGTCTAAAGGATTTAGCCTGTCCTCACATAGCTGCCAGAGTTTCATTTTCCATCCTTCTGGACGTTCTGTTCTGGGCTTACACACCATGTCCCAAGACAGCCCTTCTTGCCTCCTCGCCCACACGCTGCTGTTCTCTCGAGCATGGCACCCTGTTCTTTGCCTTCACAACATGTATAGAGAGAATGTAGTTACATATCTGTGCATTTATTTATCTATCCAACTCATCCCTGTGCTTCTGAGTACAGGGCCCTTTCCCATTTAGTTACTGTACGTCAATACCCAGCAGTGCCTGGCCACAGGACAGATGCCTGATGCAAGCTTCCTGAGTAAGTCCTCTGTCACTCCAGACAGGGAGCTCCTCAAGGCAGCTGTCCCCGTGCCCTTCCTGACCCTCCCAACATGGTGTTTAATACACTGTAGGGTTTCAGTGGGCATGTGGTGAATGAGCAAACGAGAGAGAGGTACGCTTCTACTGCGTAAACACAAAGGAAGTTAGAGGCACAGCCCCTGAGCTGGAGAACCCACGGCAGATAACACTGAGAACCACGGTGTGTAGGAATCCTAGAGCCAACTGGTGGATGGTATTCGAGTGAAAACAAACAAATCTGATCATTATAATAAACAGATGTGGGTGGAGTGCTCTAAGTGTTGATGCTGATGGCATTTTCCAGGGAGCTGGCAACACTTTGTCCCTCACCCTTCCTTCAGGTGAGAGCCAGCACATCCCCAGTGTGAGCATCAGGCATCATCCCCTGTCGTGGAGTCTGGACCTCTGGAAAGTCTGCAGGCCCACAGCTGTGACAAGGCAACAGCAAGCAGCGGCCATCCCTGAGACAACACCACTGGGAGCCCAGCTCCAAGGCAGGCACTTGGAAATATTCCAGCTGCTCCCTGTTTGAGCCTGGAGCTGGCTGGGAACGCAGGGCGCAGGCTGGGACAAAGGGAAACTCGTCAGAAGATTGTTGTTTGTTTAGCTGCTGACATCCTTAAGGATCCTCAAACACTGTACTAAAGACCTCAGGAAGGGTCGGCTTGGCTCCTTTGCTGCTATTTTTTTTTTCTGATTGTGATGGATATTCTGCTTTAGGAGTAGTTGTTCAAGCCTCTCCACCCTCCTCCCCTTAGCTCAGCAACTACAAGTTCCTTATGACCTTGTAAGGCCACAGCTGCAACTTAACCTCACATGAACCAGGAAAGGCAGGCCAGCAGGCTGACAGTCACTCCTTTTCCAGTTGCATTGGGACCTCCTGGATGGCCTCCCACCCTTCAGCCCAAGGGGCCTCACCAGAAGCTGCCACTGACATTTTCAGCCACCACCACCCACTAACCCTTTCCAGGCTCCTGCTCTCCTGAGATGGGCTTATGACCCAGGAATGCTGCAGGCCATTGCGGGCTGAACAGGCAGGCAGAAGGTGAATGTCTGGATAGAAGAGCATCCGGGAGTGGGCTCACGCTGATATTTCAACATGGTGTGTTTACATGCTTAAGATGAACAGAAACTGAGTCAAATATTTTCCAAGAGTACAGTCCAGAGAACAGGGTTAGGACATTCCAGAAGGATCAGAGGAAGCCCAGAAAAGCAAAGAATGTGTAATCCTAGCTGGCTTGAGGACTGAACTACACTGAAGGCAAAGGAGCACCCCATGAGGGGTTGGACTACTTCCCCTTAAGGTCCCTCCCAAACCCTGGGTGGTAGCTCTAGACACTACAAGTGACGGTGACCCCCACTCCCACAACCCAGCTAACCTGAACTGAAGGAAAAGACACTGCACGTGCCAGCTCGCCCGTCCTGTGGCCTTCCTCCCCTATCCCCAAAGCTCCACCTAGTGGCCCTGCACTCTCGGAAGAAGCTGGCCTGCTGGTGACAAGCAACCCCAAACGGCACCTCTTCGAATGACACCCTGAAATTAACTTGCTCATAGGTGATCACAGAAGTCTGTGGAAATGTGTTCCTTGGAGATCTTTGAAAATAGCATATAAAATGATTATACATATTACATAGCATTCAAGGGAGATTAATAAAATTGGGGGTAAGGGTCTGATTAGTGAGGAAGGCTAAATGTCTGACATTGGAAGGTTACATTCACTCTTTGGGACCATAAGAATAGGCTCCAGGGAGTCACCATCCTCACCCGTCTTTATGTGGGGACAAGGACAGGGCTTCTGAGGGGACAAGGACAGGGCTAGCTTCTGTGGGAGGCCGGTTTAGGTCGCGACATCCAACGCTAGGTGGTAAGCCTGTCAGGGAGGAGTCAGTAAATCTTGGGGAGACAGGGTGAGGGGGAGAGGCAGGAAAAGCAAACCCTGTGCCTAGGGAAAGAAGAACAGCGTGCACATGGGGCCTGGCTGAGGAAGAAAGCAGAATTCTTAGAGGTCAGCCAGCAAGAGGCTGAAGGGGCCAAGCAGGTCCCCTCTGGGTATGAGCCAGTCCTGAAAGCACCAACCCCAAGCAGCAGGTACCACACACTGCCTGTCCATCCAAGAGAGCAATCTACAAGCACCGGTCCATATATGTCACCAGAAGGGACCTTTACAACATCCAGATTATGTTTGGACTGAGGGAGGAAAAAAGGTATGCAAATGCAACTAATAAATGAAATGCACCTACATGTATTTCTTTTGCTATTTAGGGAGTAAAGAAGTACCTTGGCCTGAATACAAGTATTACACAAGACTCCTTTTAATCTAGCTGTTTACAATCACAAAGAATAGGGACACTTCTCTGCTTGAAATTATTTTACAGTGATGAATTCCTCTTCTCATACATACTTTCTTTGGGTTAAAAGGGGGGGGAATATCCCCTTTAAAAACAATGGCTTAGAAGTTAATTCCAGCTCTGCCTTAGGTTTATTATTAAGTCTTTTAATCTCTGTCCATTTAAATGTTTTCAGGAACAAGGCAGCATATAAACAAATAAAAATAAACTCTCTGATTCAGGTTTCCATTCATTCAGTAGGGTTGGCAGTGGTCCTGCTTGTTCTAGTGGATCTTCAGGAAAGAACACGAAGTAGTGTCTTCTGATGGGGTCTCTGCGAAGGAGCAGAGCTGGGCCCAGAGATGCAGCCCCCTCCCCAGTCTGTACTTGTGCGGTCCCTCAAGGTACTACTATGGAAAGGGAGTGTCCAGGAGACGGCTCTGTCCTGGGCACTCTAGGCCCCCGAATTAAGCCCTACTGGGACAGGAGATGGGACTTCCCTCTGTCTCCCTCTCCCCCTTCCCTAGAAAACTGACTGAACCCAAGCAGCTGCAGGCTCTTGGCACAGCCCTCAAGGGGGTAAGTGCTCCACTGGTGGGAATGACAGTGAAGCATTTCCCAAGTGGAGCAGCATTACATAACAGACTCTCAGCGTGAACTGTGAGTGGAGCCCATGAACAACCCAGCTGCCTGCCCACTCCTTACTACCACTTCTGTCAGGGTACCCATTTGATGCAGTGCTTCTCAAATATTTTTGCATCTGCATCAAACCACACTCTGACACAAAAGGCTTTTGTACCAAAAACTCTGGGTTGTTGGGTGTAATACAAGGGGAGCTCATGACATCATGGAAGAAACTCAAGTTCAAGGGTATTAGATATGAGCCATCCCATGTTTTCAGCAGAATGGCTGTGCTGTTCTCCTAAGCAGTCCTAGCATTTGCCTCATTCTAAAGTGTTTACCATGGAGTTGACATTTCCTCTTTCATTGATCCACACAGTCCTTTTAAAGGGATCCAAGAGAGAAATCGTCTGTGATGAAAAGCTTAAAATAATCCAACAATGAAGTCTAAGACCATCTGAGCCATGAAAGAGCATCATGATCAACGGATACAGACCATGAAAAGAGCCCCAAGTTTCCGTGATGACAGTGGGAGAAGGAGCATGGCCGACATTAACTCAAGCTGCAGCTCACCCTTCTCTCTCTCCTGGGTGGGCAGAGACAACGCATGCTGGTGGGCGGAAGGGAGAGGTGTGTCTACATGGCTAGCCTGCAGTCCTTCCTGACGCCAGTGGGGGAACCCCAGTGCCCAGCTCGTCCTGCTCCCAGGTGCAGTCATTCTATTTGCAGGGACAGATGAAACAGCCTGTGACTCCATCCAAGTGTGCAACATCAGACCCTCGCTGCAACCTTGAACTACCACAGTCCACGAGGAGGAGCACGGACACGTCCCCCATCCCAGCGTCTCTCCACACGTTCCACAGGCACCCAGACAAGGCGCTGCCTCGCGTCCCCCTGGACTCCGTGGGCATCCACTACACTGGGAGTATTTCAAGATCATAACATTTCAGGATCACAAAACACTCCTCTGTAAACCGTAGCAGAACCTTACGTTGAAATGCTGCAAGTCTTACAATAATTTGAAAGAAACTTTTCTGAAAGTTTATTGTGACTGACCCACCATGTAATCAGATATTTTTTTATTCCAACTTTAGGAACGAGGTGATAAATGGAGTGAAAAAGGCCATTTCTCCGATATATCAAGTCTATATCATTGTTACACTTTTTAAAAACCTCGCAGCAGACTGGCTTCAGAAAAGAAACCAAAACCTTAAAAGCCAATGTTACCCCGCGGACGACAGAGCTGCGACACTGTCCGAGCTCGCGTGCACTCAGAGGGGTCAGTGGCAATGCTCTACCCGCGCCCAGTTCCTTCCTGGGGCCACGACTGTAAATGCCTCCAGAAATGAACCACGTTAGAGAATTGGTGTCAAAAATGAAAAATTAAACTATAATGCAGGAAACAAAGTATCCAAAAGAGGTGGCTCACTCAAATTTGAGGAATCTTGCTGAAAGACAAAGAAACTCACTTTCTACTGGTCAAAATGTTCTTTCTGAAGAAAGGTCAGAAATTAATAAGCTTTCTTTATATACATAGAAAATTTGGGATACAAGTCATTCTATCTTCCAATATTTTAAGACAGTTCAGTAAATGCTAAATATTAACTTGAAATTTCCCCTAGAACTAAATATAGAAAACACTATTTCTTTAGTCTCTACATTTTAATGTTCACAAATTATAAAGAGCCTATTTCTTAAATTAAGTAAAATCATAGGGCTTCTGTATTAAAAAATATATTATTGTAAAGCTATTATAATTTCATTTACTGTTTTAATTCTAATTTCAAATGCTCTTTTAATGCAGTACTGTGCTAGATTATGTTGTAATTCTGGTTTGATGACCTATTTACATATGTTTACATAATCTGTATAAAAATATAAAATAGCCATTTCTTCAAATCAAAAGAAAAGCATCTTTTTAGTAAAGGTTCAGATCTAAATACCAATAGTACTTCAGGATTGGTTTTAAAAGAGAATGTCTGTTAAAGACTAAATTCTGGCTGAATTCAGCCTTACTTGAAAAAAAAAGTCTGAATAAGTAAAATATTAGAACAACTTTTGCAATGTAAACATAACTAAATTTCGTGAGTCTTTGCGTTTGGATAACATAATTCTGACTTGAGAAGCAAACTCTCTCTCATGTCGCCATTCTGGCTAATGTGAAGATTCATTACCTAATGTTTTGACTTTGCTTTGACAATTGTATCAAACATGTACTTAATAATATCATTGTACGTTTTTCTAAAAAGCCCTTTGCCAATAACACATCTTTGATTCTTTATGACATACGAAGCACATTCATTTTTCATGCTTGGTGTATGAACAACACAAGACTCCAAACAGCCTGCTTTTCACCTCTCTTCCCGTGGAAAATTAGTACGTAACCCAGATTTGCCCCCAGTGTCGGTCTCATGCTTCTCACTCTAGAGCAGAGCTGAGAATGCTGCCTCACCACTTCAGTCTGCAGGCTCCAGGTGGTCATCTGCAGGTTGGCTTCGTGCTCCAACGGGAAGTACATAAGAAGATGCGGACCAAGAGAAGTTCACCCGAGTACACGGGTCGCCTTTGCAGCTGGTGTCCTTTGTCCATGTTCTGACTCATCTACTGACTGACATGACTAAGCAGTCGGTCCCCAGTGCCTGGGCTGCGTGCTGCAGTTCATATTGCCCAACTGCACGTTTGGCTTCTGGAGCCCAGCCTGTGTCGTTCTACAGATGTTTTTGGTGGCTGACTCTCTGAGTGTCCTTTCACCCATTCACCTTCTCCTGACATAGGAATTCTCATGATCTCTGTTTCCCTGGTATAAGTGCGCCCAGTGCCACTCCCTGTACACCTCCAGACAAACATCAAGAATATAACAGAAAGGTACGAAGGGGATGTGAAAGAGTCACGCTAAATAGGACATCAGGACCAACTATGAAAGAAGTCAACATAGCATGTCAGCACCTGTAGACTGTATACGTAAGAAAATATTCAGAGGAAGTGAAGTCACCCTCCATCAGACGGGAGAATGACGATGTCTGGGTCTCTTCCCATCTTTCCTTACTCTTCAAGACATGGTGAGACTGGAGAGTAAGGTTTTTATTGCAAGAGGGAAAACATTCTAAAGCCAGATGAACTTAATTGTTGGACAGGAGAGGGTCCAGAGTAGAGACTGGCAGGAGTTTTCTTCCCAGTAATGCACTGAGGGCGCAGTCCTTCAGAGGAACCAACTTTATGCAGAGATCTCAGACTGAACTCCCCACCCCTAGGACACAAGCTCTCATCCTCATTCCACATGTGCATTAAGACCTCAGGCCCTAGGACATGGAGACCAGCACCTCTCCAGGGGAAACCATCACTTAGCTCAGGTGCTCACCACTTTACTGCTCTGTTCCCTTTTCACTCTTAGAAGCTGTGGTGTTCTCTGCTTGCTTATCAGCTTAGCTGTGCACTTAGAAGACTTGTTACAATTTACCTGCCTCTCTAAATGTCCATATCAGGATGGTTTTCAAGTTATCTAATCCAAGCATTATCAGACCTTCCAGCTCTAACATATTCACTCTTGTTTTGTGTCTTTCTTCCTATTTTTCCACAACCAAGAATTCACTCCCTCCTTTCCTGACCAGAAAATTGTGTCCCATCTTCAAGACCCAGTTCCTACATCACCTCCATCGCACATCTTTTGTTGACTAACTTGGGCTCGTTCTCCTCCCTAAGATTCTTCCCACTATCTATGCGACACGTTGGATTTCATTAACATGTGATTGTTCCACATTTCTTTCCCCAGAAAAATCCTAAGGTCTGTAATTAAAATAACTTAAATATGATGTTTTTCTTGCACATTATTTTCTCCTGTCTCCATGTTTTTGCACATGCTAGCCATCTCTCTCCTCCTTCTCATCCCACATGCTTGTCTAACTTCTAAAGTTAGACTCACTCAACTATTCCCTCTTTTGACAGCATCCCACACTCCCCACTCCACCTGTAAAAACAGCTGATCGACACTCCAAATGTGCCTTGACTATATCTCTACTATAGCAGCACTTTGGGTGTGATTTTCACATGACTTTCCCCTGGAACTCCTGAAAGGAAAGGCTTTGTCTTTTATTTATCTTTGTATCCCCTATGCCTAGTACCTCCCCACAGCGTGCAATCAATACTTATTGCATTCTTTGAGAATTGAAGCCTGGAGTCAAAGCCAAGATGGGATCCTGCAGGAGAGTCGGGTGTGGTGAAGAAGAGAAGCATGGCCCCGATATCAGGCACAGCAGCCCTCAGGAATCTCTCCTCTCTGCAGTTTCTGTCAGCCGGCCAAGGGGGTGCCATCCCAGGAATGACACGGCTTTCTGACACTCTGATAAGCACTTCAAGCACTTCCACATTTGTTATCTCATTCAATTCTCTTTGACTTACAGGGTTTATCTCGTTGGTACTTGTAACAAAAGTTTCCTTTGGGGCCCTATCCAGCCCTGTACAGCGAAAGTCTGCAGATCTCCCTCCATTCAAGACTTGAGTGCAAAATTAGGAAGCCCTGTGAAAGGGGAAGCTGGGATCTTCGATGGGTTCAGGAGCTGCAACCTGAACGGACAAGGCAGGGGCACTCAAAGCTCTGTGTTGTTCCCTTCTTTCTATGAGAGCCACAGAAAGCCTTCATTCAGAGATCCTCAAAGTTTTTTTTAGCGTGACTTCAACAAAAAATTTTGAATGAGTGCCTCCAATTTATTTTAAATCATCTATATCATAATTGTTAAAGAGTAAGCTCTTTTAAACAATAAAAAAATCCAGTCTTTATGGTGGCCTTAGGAGAAAAAATGTGTTCTCTGTCCATCATTTATTTCCTCATATTCTGAGTCAGGGTCAAAAACCAGCAGTCGCACCTATGGCCGGCTCACTGCCCCACGCCCCAGATCTCCGTTTTGCAATGTATTTCTAACACCCATCTGCTAGTGGCAATGTCTGGACAAGAGCAGCTCAGCAGATGAAAACAAATGCTATCAATCCAAATGATCTCCAGGCATATATCAAATAGTCATCACTCTGGACCAGCAAACCATTCTGGTCAGCAGACCGCAGTCTGGGGGTCAAATCCAGGCCACTGTCTGTTGTTAATAAATACGGTTTTCTTGGAACACCACACACCCATTTCTTTCCAAATTGCTTATGGCTGCCTTCGTGCTACAATGGCAGAGTTGTATAGTAATGATAGAGACCATCTAGCCTACAAAGCTTAAGATATTTACTATCTGTCCTTTTAGAAAAAGTTAGCTGACGCTGTTGTAGAAATCCAGAAAGGGAGAAGCTAGACGTTTCTATTATTAACTGGAGCCATGCTGTCAGATGCATACCAGGTCTGTGTCCCGAAAAGGTAAGCCAGGAATACCCAAAACTTACATTGTCCATTTTCATTTGTACAATAGCCACATAGTGCCTACCTCCAGAGACCCTCCAAATGTCTCTGACATGATCCCTTTTGTCATGCTTGCATCCCTCCTCTGCTGAGCTCCTTCATTTGTTCAGGGAGCTTTTGCCTCCCAACCAGATCACAACTCCTTGAGGCCCTTCTGGGTTCTGCTGTCATTGTCTAGCATTCTTCCAGGTGACTCAGTGGACCTCAGACTGCCTCCCTTTGGTCTCCGTCACTTAAAAACTACTTTCTCTATACTCCACTTTCCAGCATCTTCCCTTTGAAAATGTGGCAGAGTCACATGTTCCAGAAGAGGACAGCTAGAGTGAATATACCATTAGACATCACTAGACCTCATTGTCACCCACCCCACCTTCACTCTACACCCGTGCCATCCCCACGTTTGCATTCAGCCTATCTAGTCCAAATTGCAAAGTGAAAAGAAGTCTGTATCCCCATACCTGCCCAAGGTGTGCTTAAAATTAAATAATAAAATACTGGTAGTTGACTCTATGCATCAGTGCAGAACAGCTCCATTGGTTTTTCACAACACCAAGCTGCAGGCTGAGGCCCCTCAGAGCAGCTGACATCTGTGGGCACTCACTTGAGATGGGCAGCTTTCCACATTATGTCACTTGGCATAAGAGCAGGTAGCACTTGGCACTAAGAGGTGCTCTGAAGTTACGTTATGGTCTAACAGTGAAGAATGTTATGGTGAAGAATTTTAGAGTGGGGTAGACTGGGCTTGACTGTGAATTTTTCTACCTGTAACTTCGTGTATCTCAGCATAGCTGTGTCACCTTGCAGCCCTTCAGATTATAAAACGGGGGTAGCATTTCATTGGATTGCTGAAGGATTACATGGAAAATGTATGTCAAACCTTTAGAGTGCTTGGTTTGTAGTAGTCGCTCAATGGTAGCTACCATGCCTTAAAAATGCATGTTACATTTAATGTTTATGTGCCTGTATGTTTTCAGCAAAAATCATTATCTACCATACTATGTGTCATGTACTGTGTAGGATCTGTAAATGCGTACCATAATGACAAAGGAACAAGATGGTGCCCAAATCTGTGGAGTTTATAGACTGCTTGCCTGTCAGGTTACATACGACATGTCAAGCAGCTCTTGAAAGCCCAATTTTGGACAGTGACGAAGAAACTAATGTCCTAAAGCATGAAATAAGCCAGTGAATGAAGCACAGCAGCATTCAGATGCCACTTCTCCACTCCAGTTCCCAGTCCTCCTCGTTTCAATCGGGCAGTTACAGATAGGAAACATGATGCCTTCGTTAAACTGCTCATTCTACCCACAGCCATCTATACAGTCAACACACAATTCCCATAAAATACCAATGGCACATTTCACAGAACTATAACAAGCATTCCAAAAATTTACATGGAACCAAAAAATACTCTGAACAACCTCAGCAATCTAGGGAAAGAAGAACAAAGGCCAGTGTAATAAAAAGAGCCTGGCACTGGCATAAAGACAGATATATAGACCAATGGAACCAAACAGAGAGCCCAGGAATAAACCCATACCTGCATGATTCATTGATATTTGACCAGGGAGGCAGGAGCATACAAGGGAGTAAAGGCAGTCTCTTCAATAAATGGTGTTGGAAGAACTGGACTGGTACACACAAAATAATGAAAGTAGACCACAAGCTTACACCATACCCCAGAATAAAATCAAAATGGATAGAAAACTCAAATATAAGTTACAAAACCATAAAAGTCTAAGAAGAAAACATAGACAGTAAAGTCTCAGATATACTACATGGTAGTATTTTTGCCAACATATCTCCTAAGGCACTGGAAACAAAAAGAGGAAATAAACAAATGGGACTACATCAAATTAAAAACTTCTTCACAGCAAAAGAAACCATCAACAAAAAGAAAAGGGAACCCACTATATGGAAGAATATATTTTCCAATGATACATCTGATAAGGGTTTAATCTCCAAAATATACAAAGAACCAATACAACTCAACACAAGGAAGACAAACAATGCAATTAAGAGAAAAGTGTCTATTCAGGTCTTTTGCCCATTTCTATTCAGGTCTTTTGCCTATATATACACACACACACATATATACATGAAAAAATGTTCAACATCACTAACCATTAGAAAAATGCAAATTAAAACCTCAATGAGACATCACCTGTCATAGTGGCTATTGTCAATAAATCAACCAACAAGTGTTGGCGAGGATGTGGAGAAAAGGGAACCATAGTGTCCTGTTGGTTGGAATGCAGACTGGTACAGCCACTATGGAAAGCAGTGTGGAATTTCCTCAAAAAATTAAAAATGGATCTGCTTTCTGACCCAGCAATTCCACTTCTAGGAATATATCATAAGGATTCTGAAACACCAATACAAAAAATATATGCACCCCTATATTTATAGCAATGCTATTTACAATAGCCAACACTTGGAAACAGCCTAAGTGCCCATCAGTAGATGAGTGGATAAAAAAGCTGTGGTACATTTACATAATGGACTACTATGCAGCAGTATAAAGGAAGAAACTCTGATAATTTGCAACAGCATGGATGGACCTGGAGAATACATGCTAAGCAAATTAAGCCAGTCAGTGAAAGAAAAATAGCACATGATCTCATTCATATGGGGAATCTAACAAATACAATAAACTATCAAACACAATAGTAACAGAAGTTTAGAAACATAAAGGAGACCGGCAGCTACTAGAAAGGAGGGCGGGGGGATGGGAGGAAAGATGGGGAAGGAATTAACCAAAGAACATGTATGCATGACCCATGGGCATGGACAACAATATGAGGATTGACTTGAGGGGGGAGCTAGGTGGAGGAGGGGAAAGGGAGAGAAAGCAGGAACAACTGTAATAGCACAAATAATAAAAATAAATACATTTTTAAAATACTTTTAAAAAGAAACATAATGCTTGTTCTTTACCCTCTGAAACTGTTGACTAAAGGAAGACAACCTCCAAAAACTACATGGGAACCTAGTATTGGCAGGGGACGGCAGATTATGAGAAGAATCTGTGGAAGTTGCAGCACGAAGGCATCTGGTAAATGATACATTAGCCACTGCTGGGTTGCCAAAGAGCGACACTTAACCAAGAACCTTAACAGGAAGGTAGAAGTAGTAGATCTCATTAGGAAAAAGAAAGAGAAGAACCTGTAGACCTTGATCAAGGAAAAATGTATTTAATAGAAACATTCTCCTCAATGTTCCCGAGGACATGTGTTTGCTGGGGCCAATGCTTTAAAGATGCAGCTAACAAGAAAACGTTCTGCTCTAATCACATTTTTTGTTGCTCTTCCCAATTCTCCTCTCAGTGAGAAGTTTTCCAAACTCAAATTGAGAGGCAAAAACCTTGCCTGATCTAGCACCAGAGCCATCTTTGAACACATTCGTCAGTAAAGGCTCATGGGAGAGAAAACAGAGCCAGCAACCTGGGCGTGTGTGTATGGCAGTGGACGGGTCGGGCAGATATCTGTCCCCCAGCTGGTTAAATTGGCTTCCAGACTCTCATCCCCACTAAGATTAGGACCAGAACCAGAAAATGCCAGATGCACACAGCTTTGGGAGCTACTAGGTACTGAGTATACATTTTTAAGGTTAAATAACTTTTACAATTCTTTATAAATCAATTGTTCAAGTAATTGTTAAATACCAACTATGATCTACATCAAGATGAGTACAGTGAAGTATTTCAGAGATGAGCGGAGCCAAGAACATGCAGTATAACAGTGAATGATCCTTCAGAGAATTTGAGGGGACTTGTGACTAATGTCCGATGTTGCCAAATTCATTGACACATTATGAAAGCCCTGTGCTTGGGGGTAATTTTCCTCTTCACCAGTGGACATGATACTGCATATGAGAGTCTGAAAAGAGCCAACTAAGCTTTTCACTCAGTGCTGTGGTCTTAGAGAAGCTGAGAGCTGCTAAAATAGTCAGCAGTTTTCAAAACCACTCAAGGAAGCAATGGGCATTAGAAATTGTGTAGAAGCTTCTGACATGTGTTTGGCTGTCCTTGGGTACTTCTGGAAAGAGGCCATACCGTAGCTTAGAAGCCAGCAGAATGCATGCCAGACTTTTAGTGTCTAGCAAGGAACGGAATTTTAATTTCCAGGAATGAAGGCAGAGGGGAGAATAACGAAGGAGTGACATCTATCATTACACTGCTCTTGCACAATGCAAGGAAATCCCTCCTTCTGAAATGCAGCCTTGTCAATTGGGTTTTGAAATGTCAAAGTGCCCTGACCCTGTGCCCATTGGCACTTTTATCATTGCAGACAGAGCACTGCTTCATCACACTGTTACTTGCACTGAGACACCATAGCATTGTGGTTTGATTTATGGACTTCAGAGTCATACCTGGCTTTGAAGCCTCCCTCTGCCATGTCCTAGCTGACTTACATACCTTTGCAAACCCTCAGCTTTTGCATCAGTAAAATGGGAATGACAACCAAATTGTTTCAGAGATTAAATATCCTTTTATTCAATAGTGCATGTGATATCTTTAACATAATGTCTAACATATTGAAAATGTTCCATGCCATATTTTTAAGACTTACTCAAATTATTTTATAATTAATGGTAAGTCTAGGAGATCTCAACTTAGTTCACTGGTTTTCTCTATATAACTTGGGGCAAGATTTGTCTCTCCAAGGGTTATTTAGTAAGAAAATTCTTGATAGTTCTCCCATCAGAAGTGGAAGAAGACCCTTTGCACTGGTATAGACTGGGTTTGAGGTTAAACCTTGAAGTGACTCAGGCACCTAAAGAAATGAGTCCTTTAGGCCAGTGTGGCCTTTGAGTGACTAATGCCTTTTCATGAAGATGCAATAGAACTGACCATACATTTTACCATTTTGATGTTTTTAATGTTTATTGGGAAATAATGTAAATATTTTGTTGAGCTCTACAGATGCACACTATAGAAATTGTCATTTTAAGTAATTTGCATTATTTAAAGTTTGACAGGAAGATAAAAATAGTACTTTTAAATTCACATTTATTTAGTTACTAATACATTTAACTCTTTTTTATAATCTTGCTGAATCTTCTTATTTCTTTATGGTAAATGTTTCATATTTTTTGACCATTTTTTATACAGGATTAATTTTTATTGATTTGAAATAGCTCTTTATATATTAAAGATAAACACCTGCTTTTTATAGAGTTCTTTATATATGAAAGAAGATCTTTTTACTGCATAATTTTTTCCAACTTTTGTTCACTTTTATTGTTTTAATTTGAAACAAAAGTTTATAATTTTTATATAGGTAAAGTTATTAAGATTTTTCCCTTTTAGTTACTTTCATTGCTTTTAGGCTTAGAAGAACGCTTTCATACTTTAAAACTAGTGAAATGTACACTGATATTTTCTTACATATTTTGGAGTATGGATCCTTGGTTACTTTTAAGTACTTAATTCATTTGGAATTCTTAGTCTGGTAACAGTTTTAAATGTTATAAATTGGTATGGCCTTTCTAAAAAATGTTTTTGTGATATTTGTAAAAACCACATGAGTTTGTATTCTTTGCCCCACTCCTAAGAATTTAACTTAAGAAAATGATCGAACATGTGGTCAAGGATTTCCATGTAAAGATGGTCATCCCAATGCTGTTTATAATAGCAAGAAACAGAAATAACTTAACTCTTTCAATGATGGTGGAGTGAGTAAATGTTCTTCAGCTTCACAGTCTGATACAGCAACCAGCAGCCACATGTAGCTATTTAAGTTCAACTTTATTAAAACTAAATAAAATTAAAAATGCAGTTTCTCAGTTGCATTAGTCACATTTCAAGTGCACATAGCCACACATGACTAGTGGCTACCATATTGGATAACAGAGATATAGCACATTCCCAATCTCATAGAAGTTTCTATTAAATAGTGCTGCTCTGTGGCCATTAAAATTAGGTTTTAAAAAAATATTTTAAAATGTTGGATGTATTCACAATATGATGGTAAGTAAAAATGTCAAAATATAAAATATTTGGTGGTAACAGGAGTTCTGATTGGTTGCAATAACTTTAATCATCAATATCTTCAAGTTATGTCTTTTCAGAAAAAACCCAAACCCTGCCCTCATTAAGCTCATTGCCTTGAAGAAAAAAAAAGAGCCCTGGCTGGTGTAGCTCAGTGGATTGAGAGTGGGCTGGGAACCAAAGGGTCCTGGTTCGATTCCCAGTCAGGGCACATGCCTGGGTTGCAGGCCAGGTCCCCAGTGGGGGCCATGTGAGAGGCAACCATACATTGCTGTTTCTCTCCCTCTCTTTCTCCCTCCCTTCCCCTCTGTCTAAAAATAAATAAATAAAATCTTTAAAAAGAAAAAAAATAAAATCTGAAACTTTATAGGTGCATAGAAATTTAATGAGATACATGGGTAAATCATTGTAACCCACTGAGTAGATGGTACCCACTCAGTAGCTGTTCATTGATTCAAAATCCAAATGGGAATATCAAACTGGAATCAGATGCAAGGTCTAACACTGTATTCTGTGACTGACAGTAGTCTCAAAAGAAGCCATGGTTATTTTTCTGTCAATATCTATCATCCAGTTAACAAAGGCACAAAAACTACTTAGCCAACAATGACACTTAAGAACTTGGGGTACATAAAGCAAAGAAATTCAGCACACTTGTAAATACGGAAAGGCTGTAAGTCCTCTCAAATATCAATAAATAATCGACCACTACAAAAGATTGCTTCTCTATGAGTGAGCATAGTGAAATGGTGCCCATAAAGGAAACCTACAGGTAATTTGTATTCAACCTTCCCCCTCAGACCAACTGAAGAAGCTAAACAAAATGTCTGTTTTTTTTAAATCTTGAGGTATGAGAGAGTTAACAAAATAAGAAGAAAAGAGATCCGAGAGAAGATAAAACATAAAGAGGTGGGCTCAGCATTTAGTATCACTTCTGTCTAAGGGATGTTTGCCACGGCCCAAGAGGTAGCTGAAGGGCTGAGCATTTAGTAGTTCAGGAATCCAAAGGCTGAGGTCCAGAGACCACCAATGGTAGGTACAATCTAGCTGTGAGCCATCTGGGCCACCTAGAAAACCTCAAGCCCTGAAAATGGGCTAAAATAATCCCTGATTATAATTTCCTCAGATACTCAAAAAAACAAACCAAAAGTTTTTCTAGAGGCATAGATCATCATCTTAGGCCTCAAAATATTTCTACAAACAATTCTTAAAACATCATGTCCATCATGCAATCAAAGATAACCAGTCACACAAGGAGAGAAGATGAGAAACAATAAAAGCAACTCCAGAGTTAAGTAGCTCCAGAGTTTAAAATAACAGCATATAGACTTTAGAATAACTATGTTTACTGTGCTTGAGAAAAATTTTTTTAAATTATTAAATATTTGAAAAATAACTGAAAATTCTAAAAAGTGACAGCAGGTTTAGAAAGAAAAACAAATGGAAATTCTAGAACTAAAAAAATATAATAACTAAAGTAACTCAATTAGTTTAACAGTAGGTAAAACATACCTGAAGAAAGAATTTGTGGACTGAAAGATCGGTCTGGAATAAAATATGAAAAGACAAAAGCTGGAATAAATAGAAGAGAGCATGGGAAACAGAGGGCATGGAGAGAGAACTCTAACATTGGAATGCTAGGAAGGGAAAGTTAAAACAAAGCAGTTTCAGAAAAATGGCTGGGGATTTTCCCATGAATCCACAAATGCATGAAGTCCTAGAAACTTCAGGCAGAAAACTAAAGACAAAAAAGAAAAAATATTAAAAGCAGTTGATAGTAAAAGTTACTTTTAAAGGATCAACAGTTTAAAATATAACTGACTTTTTAATAGCAACAATGGAAGCCAAGAGCGGGTATAGAGTGGAATCTATCTTCAATGGACTGAAAGAAAATCGCCATCGACCTAGAATTCCATACCAGTAAAAGTATCCTTAAAAAATGAGAGTGAAATCAAAAATTTCCAGACAAATGCTGACAGTATTCTTTACCAGCAGACCTATATTTTAAAATATACCTATGAGTGTTCTTTGGGAAGAAAAAAAAGAGTAACCCCATATGGAAGGTTAAATATGCAAAAGGAAAGCAAAGCAATAAAAAAGCATTGGTGGGCTGAATTCTGTACAAGAATGTATGTTGGAGAACTACAAGAAGCTGACTTTCGGGTCTGAGGTTGTCTTCCTCCTATATTAGTTATAAATTATATTTGGCTATCCTCTGAAAGAAAATAGTTAAACCTAATCTTCATATCACATTTTGGTATTTTTTTTTTTACTATTTTGGGATAAAGAAAAATCAAATGCCATAAAGAGATTAATATATTATACTACATGATTTAAAAAATATATAAATGGCCAAAGAAGCCATTTGTAAGTGATAATAGAGAAAATATGTACAATAGTTATCAGCTGGAATCAGTTTCAACTGCCTGTAAAAGGGATCTAGGAGAGGAAACAGGAGGAACAGAAGGTTCTTATGAGGTTCAAGATACTATTTTACTCTTTATATTTATTACTATTTGATAAAATAGACATGAGTTAAAAAAGGAAAGCTGAGATCTAAGTTTTTGATAAATGGAGCGATAGTAATTGGTCCAGCAGTCAGTAGCTCTTTCCGTTTTCCGTTATATGAGTTTGAAAATATATTATAAATACAAATTTATGGTATTTGGGATACCAGAGTAAGATAAGGAATAGCTTTTTCCAGTGGTTTGTTTTTTTAAAAGCATATAGTTGTATTTTCAAGATACATTAAAATTTTCAGTACCGACTACATGTACCCCTGAGCTTCCTCCCACCCCTAGAATTTTAAGATTCATCCTAAGTACTGTGAAAATATCAGTCTTGAATTATTGAGATACAGGTCCTTTGTTCTAAGAAGATGTCGACGGGGCTGCCAACAAATCTCTTCCATTGTTCTCAAAGGACATCATCACTGAACAGAATCATTCCATCAACGATGGTGTTGCTGCGTGGCCCTCTCAGTACAGTCCTGTCTCACTCACATGATCCACTCTGCAGCCTCCTTTACTTCAAGATGTTTCTATAGCATGTCCCTCTGTTCTCTGAAACCACCATGCTGAAATGATCATTTATGTCAATGGTTAACTGGATCAGAGTAGGAACGCCCTCTGCAGGCAGCAACAGCTGGACAGTAGAGCAGACATTTGGCATCAACTGAATTCTATCCACATCACTGTCCTGGGCAAAAGTGAGAGAGGGAAAAGTGGGCCTTCGTCACTCACCTGCCGGAGTTTGGTTCCTACCATGGAGGCACTGCTGTCAAGCACAAACACCACATTCTTGGGTAACGGAGGAAGGTCTTTGGGGGCAAAGTAGTGCACAAAATAGCCATTTAGAACCTGTTGGAGCGAAAAGGAAGTATAAATGGTAGCACCCAGAATAGGCAGAAAAAATAACGAAAACGGACAGTATGTGGAACTTTCAAACAATCAAAGAGAGCATGAGAGAAGGGGCAGAGTCCACACTCAGAGCCAAGTGTTCACGGTCCTGGTCCTTCCAAGAGAATGAACTGCTAATTTAACCTGTATAAGGGATAAAACCATCCCTTAAAATGTTATCCGCCATGTTGGCTGATTCAATTTAAATTATCCATACCTTTCTGCCACTTGCTGCTTGAGAATCCTGCCTCCTTAATTATCTGGTTTTTTTTTACCAAGCATCTTACAAATTGAGATGTCAAGAAGAATGTCTACATTCTGGGTGCACATTAATACATTTTAATATTCCATTCCTGTCTCTGGAGCAATAAAACCTACAGGGAAATGAGCCAGGGACCAGTCTTTCTTAATTAAAATTGAAGAAGAACTAAATTCTAACTTCATCTAACACACCACAGGGAAAATTGTAAATTTCACTTGCTCTCCAGATTATTGAAGCAGGAAATGTATATCCTCAGCCTCCAGCTAGGGAAAAGCACTGGTCTCCTTGGAGACACATTTTGGGTTAAAACAAATTTCCTAAAAGTCAGAAAGTTCTCTCTGTCTTAGGTAAGTATTAGAACCCCCAGTTCTGAGTCTAATGAAAAGCATCCAGCAACTGACATGAAAGAGTAACAACAAACACCTACCTGAATGTCTCCAATGTTCTGTCCCCTATTGACATCATACCTAATGATGAAATCTCCCAGAATGCCATTTTGCGCAATCCTGGCTTGCTGTACCACGCTAGGCTTAAAAATGATTTTGGCAAAAGTTTCATTTTGGTTGATAAGAGTAGAAGGAGGTGGCCCAGCATTGTCTGCATATAAGATATAAACATAATTAATAATGGAATATATAAATATTTTTCTGAAAATAAGAACTGTTTTGCAGTGACACAGAGGGTTAGACTTCATTTTATTGCAGATTTATTTCCATATGAACTTTCTAGACTTCATGTTGATAATGTATCATAGTTCATGAGATATATTAGTGTAAAATTTGCCTTTATGCCTCCTTTTTAATCTTTTCATATGAGAACCTTTTAAACACACAAAAGTAGAGAGAATAGTAAAATGAACCCCCATGTACCCATCACTGAACTTTAATAATTATCTACTTATTACCAGTCTTTTGTATCTGTTTTTATGTATCACCTCACCATTTTTTGCTAGAGTATTTTAAAAACAAATCCCGGACATTGTATTTCACCCATAAATACTTCAGTATGACTCTCTTAATGATAAGAACCTTTTTTAGCATAAACATAAAACCATTATCACAAGTAACAAAATTAATGCTCAATGACTTATTATGGTTGAATCATCAGTCTGTATTTAAATTTTCCTGATCTTAAGAAAAAAATGTCTTGGAATGGTTGGTTTGTTGGAATCAGGATCAAAACAAAGTCCCCACATCACATTTGGTTTATGTTTCTTACATCTCTTTTCATCTGTGTCACCCCCGCCTTTTTTTCTACCACTACATATAAGTGCTGTAAAACACTGGTCATTTGTTGCACAAAGTTTCTCACAGTCCGAATTTCATGATTGTTTTCTTTCTTTTTTTTTATAATATATTTTATTGATTATGCTATTACAGTTGTCCCATTTCCCTCCCTTCATTCCCTTCCACCCTGCACTCCCCCACACACATTCTCCCCCTTTAGTTCTTGGCCATGGGTCATACATATAAGTTCTTTGGCTTCTACATTTCCTATACTATTCTTAACCTCCCCCTCTGTTTTCTACCTACCATTTATGCTACTTATTCTCTGTACCTTTTCCCCCTCTCTCCCCCTCCCACTCCCCTGTTGATATCCCTCCATGCCTTATATAAATCCCTTTAACACTTCATATAATAAAGGCTGGGTGATGATGAACTCCTTGAACTTGACCTTATCTGAGAAGCACTTTATCTGCCCTTCCATTCTAAATGAAAGTTTTGCTGGATAGAGTATTCTTGGATGTAGGTCATTGCCTTTCATGATTTGGTATACTTCTTTCCAGTCTCTTCTTGCCCGAAAGGTCTCTTTTGAGAAATCAGCTGACAGTCTTATGGGAACTTCTTCGTAGGTGATTGCCTCCTTTTTTCTTGCTGCTTCTAGGATTCTCTCCTTATCTTTAATCATGACTAATGTAATTATGATGTGCCTTGGTGTGTTCCTCCTTGGACCCAACTTCTTTGAGACTCTCTGAGCTTCCTGGACTTCCTGAAGGTCTATTTCCTTTGCCAGATTAGGGAAGTTCTCTTCCATTATTTGTTCAAATAAGTTTTCAATTTGTTGCTCTTCCTCTTCTCCTTTGGGTACCCCTATAATTTGGATGTTGGAATGTTTAAAGATGTCCTGGAGGTTCCTAAGCCTCTCCTCATTTTTTTGAATTCTTGTTACTTCATTCTTTTCTGGTTGAATGTTTTTTTCTTCCTTCTGGTCTACACTGTTGATTTGAGTCCGTTTCCTTCCCATCACAATTGGTTCCCTATACATTTCCCCTTGTTTCACTTAGTGTAGCCTTCATTTTTTCATCTAATTTGTGACTAAATTCAACCAATTCTGTGAGCATCGTGATTACCAGTGTTTTGAACTGTGCATCTGATAGGTTGGCTATCTCTTCGTTGCTTAGTTGTATTTTTCTGGAGTTTTGATCTGTTCTTTCATTTGGGCCATGTTTTTTCCTCAGTGCACATGTTATGTATAAGAGGCAGAGCCTTAGGTGTTCACCAGGGTGGGGCAACCCACGTTGCTGCGTTGGGACGCTGTCGGTCTGGATGAACGTGTCTTCTTTAACTCCTTGGTTGTCAGACTTCCATACAGTTCAATTTTCTGTCAGTTATGGTTGTTTTTTATTGTTTTTAAATTGTTGTTGTCCCTCTTTTGGTTGTGCAAGGAGGCACAGTGTCTACCTATGCCTCCATCTTGGCCAGAAGTCCCATGATTGTTTTCTTGTCCTGACTTTTAACTTGCCCCTCTATTCCCCTGGTTTCCAACCTTGGCTTGTACTGTAAGTAACATCCAGGGGAGCTAGAAAAACTACTGATTCCCAGGCCAAGAGCTTATTTAATTGGTCTGAGACACAGCCTGTACATCAGGACTTTAAAATCCCCCATGTGAGCGTATTATGCAGTCAAGGCTGAGAACCACAGCTCAGTTCCCTGTATTTCTTTGTGTTCTGGTAGGTAAAGCTGAAGGCTTGGTTAGACTCAGGATCAATGCTATTTGCAAGAACATTTCATAGGTGAAGCTGAGTACTTACTACTTTTTCATCTAGGAAGGTACATAATATCTACTTGTCTTCTTTCAGTGGTGGTGAGATTGATGGTGGGCTCTGGTGTTTTCAGTCTGATCACCCATGCTGCAGTCCTCATCAGTCTCCCACTTAACAGTTTTATCAATTGCTGATAATGTTTGTCTAGCTCTACTATTTCATTACAGTTGTAAAAGGGTGGTTTCTGATTCTATCATTACTGCCATGTGGAATTCTTCCATATAGAACACCTTTCCCTCATCAATCATTTGGTTGCCCTATTAGACTGTTTGTCCAGAAAGTTTATTGGTCTTAAAAGAAAAAAAAAATGTCCCAAAGCTTTGGGATGAATCTTAGAATATAAATTTGAATTCCAGAAAGATAAACCGATAAATGTATTTTATGTGATTTAAGAAAAGTTAGTGATGTGACCTTGAGCAAAGCCATCCCATTTTTTCACTCTCAACCTTTACCTCCCGTTGGAACACAAAGAATTATTGTGCAGACTCCCCGCCTTTACAAATCCAAACACCACCATGTCTGTACACTCAGCAACAGAGTTCCAAATTTTTGAGGTCTGCTTACACAATAAAGAATATGGAAATAAAGTGGAGAATTCATAAATATCAGCATATGTGGAGACTTTTTATCCAGATACTGAATCAAAACCAGGCTTAAAACTGCTGCAAAGCATCTGATTATCTTTTTTAATCTATTGAAGTTGATACCATGGAGTAAGCTGACTGGCAATTTTCCATCCCTAATTAGCAAAATAAAAAAGGAAATGAAGCATAATTACCCATGGTAATTTGTATTTCAGAATATACTTCCTTCTGCTAAAGTTTTATTAAATATTAAAATCAAAGGAAGTTTAGACATTTCCTTCAACAAAACAGACAATTGTTTTTGAGAAATAATTTAGGTGTAACCTGAGCAGGGGCCACAGAGCAAAACTGAGTCTTCTATTATTTCCACTTATCAAAGGCAGAAATTGGGGGAGTGAGCAGACAGCTAGCACATAAGAAATTCCATTACTGAAGAAAGACAATTGTATGGAAGATCACATGCTTCCAACAGATTTGCTCATCTGAAGAAGGAGTTGGGAAAATCTCGATGGCTCATTGACAAATGCCAGCTTCCAATTCACCAGCCTGGTTGATGATGCCTTAGAACCAGTAGACAGTAAGAAGGAAAAGAGGCTGAAAATGAAAGATCCTTGAAATAGAAGGAAAGTTGCTTGTTTTCCCAAATCAATCTTTCATTTTGTTAGTGATTATTGGTAAAGCACCAACAGTGAGAGGCATGCTAATACAATAGCTAAGAAATCAGGATCATGAATGAAGGAAAAGGACCTGCATTCAGTACTGGCTCTACCTCTTATTATCTATGTGATTTGGGGAAGTTACTGAGCCTGGGTTATCTCATCTATAAAGTGGATTAATGGTCTACCAAACTCACACTATTGAAAAGATTAAATGGTGTGATGTACTTAGCACCTGTCTGATTCAAGGTAAGCAGTCATTCTAGCTAATATTATTACGAACCTAAAATACACAAAATACACAAAAAATAGAAGAAGGGCCAGGGAATTAAATGTAAGACAATTCAATATGTCAAACCTGGGATACTACAGGCAATTAAAAGGAAAGAACTACTGCTATGTACAACTTGGCTGAATCTCACAGTCATTTTGAGTAAAACATAACATAAAAGAGAATATATTCTCTATGCTTTCGTTTACATAAAACTTAAAAGAATCATAACTTATTCATGGAAATTGGAGTGGAATACCGATTACTCTTGGTGGGGGGGGGCATGAGGACTGTCTGGGGAAGAGTATAAGGGAGCCTTTTGGGGTGGTGGAAATATTCTATGTCTTGACCTGGAAGTAGTTGTATGGGCATATACATATGTAAAAATTCAGCAGGCTGTACACATAACATGTATGTAGTATACCCTATGTATTCCCCAGCTTTGAAAAAATTTAAAGTCATTGGGAGTTGGATAGCAGAATAGATTAGGTGTATTCAGAGTAATTCCAGCTGGCAGAACTACATTAGGGACAGGGTTTCCAGGAAGCACTTTCCATACAGTATTAGTAGAAGCTCTAGGAAAGATGTCCAGTTGACAGGGGTCACCTTCACAGCTCATCTCATAAGAAGTGTTGAAGCCGCCCCGGGTGACTCAGCACCTGCGGGGATGGTGCTGAGCAGTTCCGACTCTGCAGTCTTGGGCCAGCAGCATCAGTGTCACCTGGGAACTTACCAGAAACATAAATTCTTGGGCCTGCCTAGAAACTCTGAATCAGAAACTCTGGAGGTGGGACCCTGAAGGCTCTATGTTAGCAAGTTTTCCAGAAGGTTCTGGTTTCTGTATGAAGACAAGGGTCACGTGCCTTTGGTGTATGTAACTGGGCAGCACTCACCGTGTACATTCCTGTAATTCGGTTTGACTCCGTGCTGCCAGCACGTACCTACTTTTTCCTGTTTCAAATCTCTCACAGAAATGCTCTTCACAACCACCCTGAATTAAGACCATTCATGGCTGAATAAAAGCACCGAGGATGAAAAACTATAATTCCTCTCTTCATAATTCATTTGACTGGGCTCTTTGATATAATCCATGAGAAAGGATAGTGTATTATTATTTTGGTTTCCTATTGACCTCTAATGTTTGCTAGTTCATGATGAAAATTCATGAGATTCCTCTAAATGGGCTTATTTTATGTGCCCAAACTGTGGGTTGATTTCCAGTTTGGTCAGTCGCTGAGAGGCCTAGCTCCTGAGACTGACTTCCACCCATTAAGTACCAAATAGTCAAAGCAAGCCAGTGAATTTTCCATTCCTTATATATATATAAAAAAAAAAGTTTGGCTACAAAATATCCCAGAGTAATCTCTCGAGAAAACAAAAATCCTCTTTTTATTAGAGGACGAAAGAAATCAACGAGGTTAGTATAGGTTGCCCCACCGTCACTGATCAAAATCTCAAAGCAGAATAAGACTATTCAGCTTTTCTTTGCTGTGAATTGGGACTCAGGCTGCTGACCCCCACAAAACAGTTCCTGAGCACAATGAGCTTTATTAGCAGGGCCCTCAGCAGCCATGGGACGTGCTCTAAAGATAATGAAGAGTGCAAAGGGAGAGGTTGGGAGCAGACCAAGAGACTGAGAATCTGACCTACTTCTCTAATGAGAACCACATATCTTTCCCTCCTGTTGCTTTTCTCTCCTTCACGCCAGCTTGGTTAGTGGCAGGAGTGTGGCCATTGCTCTGAACTGAAGGAAGCTGAGTCTTCTAACGCCATCTTCCTGTTTTAATCCAGACATCAGTGGTCTCATGCAGGATGACTTTCGGTGGCACGCATCTGTCTCCAGCATATCCATCATGAATCCCTGCTTCTCAGGTCCCCAGCATCCCCAGGATGCTCTCTTTCTGTCTACAGCCTGGTATTTTTTTAATAAGAAATATGTGTTATTTTAGAAGCCACATAATACTGAAGAAAGTGCACTCTAGGGTGTGACAGACTCAAAATGACTGACTTAGTATCTCTAAATCTCAGTTCTACATCTGTTAAGTTAGAGTAAATCACACATTGAATCGCTGTCAGAATTAAGCAAGATCGCATACATAAAAGGAACTGAGCTTAGTGCCTGGCACACTGTCGGCACTGAGCACATATTAGCCCCCAGCCTCTTCCCCTTCAGAAGTAGCTTCTTGTCCTCTCTGTCTAGGATGAAAGGCAACTCATGAGTTTAAAACACTCTTTGATAACATACAATTTATGTTTTGCCATAACAGTTTTCTCTACACCACTGAGAGCTTAGTAAAAACAAATAATCATTATTTGGAGGAAAAAAGGTACATCATAGTAAACATTCATAACAGGAATTTAAGAATGTTTATATAGAGAACAAGCTTTACAAAGTATAATGCAGTTAGTAACTTTCCAAGAGCCACCTAAAATAATATACAGAACTTTGCATGAAAGCATATACATGTTTATTTTTTCTGGAGAGAGTGTCAATAGCTTTTACCAGATTCTCCAAGGAGTCAACATAATGTTAAGAAGCATGCATAGAAGTGTTATTAAACATTCCTGCTGTCAATTCCATCTTGTAACGGCAGGCACTTCATACTGTACCATTTTGTATAAACGGTGAAGAGAACAAAACACATGTCCTTAGTTTTGTCCTGGAACATGGATGTTATTAACAAGTAAACCTTCTCTTCCTAAACAACTACATGGGGAAAAAAGAAGCCAACTGCTATGTAAAATGTTTAAAGGTGACAAGATTTGGAAGTAAAGAACCACACACAAGGACATCAGCTGGAAGCCACACCCCTTGGGGTCACCTGACAGAGGGATTTCCTGGCCTCTGTTTCCTGTGGACCTTGGGGGACAGTTGGAGAAAAGCAGCCAACACCTGGTGATTTTACAAAAGGATTTCCAAACAAATACTGCCGGCTCATTTCCCCCTGGAAAAGAGCCTAAATCGTCTATGTTTGATTGTGTAACCTGCTTACCTGGGCTCTAGTGGGGAGGTCTTTTAAATATACAGCTGTCAAAAACACTGAATCACTGGGCAGCGACCATCCGACGGTAGCAATAAAGACACAAGCCAAGCAAATCAGAAGCGTACTAAGAGAAACAGGGACGAGGATGAGATGCGCAGCATGATGGGTACACTTAGTAACACTACTGCATATTCGAAAGTTGCTAAGAAAGTAGACCCTAAAAGTTCTCATCACGAGAAAAAAATTCTGTAACAATGTGTGGTGATGGATTTTAACTAGATTTATTGCGGTAACAATTTTATAATATATACAAATATCAAGTCATTATGTTGTACACCTAGAACTAGTATAATGTTGTATTCCTTTACACCTCGACTTAAAAAACTACTGGCTAGGCCTCAAGAAAAAGAAAGTGGTGAAGTTGAGGTGATGAAGATGAGAAAGAATTTCAATAAATACCTTCATAAATCCCTTATTATATATTGTTTTCTTCTTGCAAAGGGGTTTTCCTCCCTATATTGACATTTGGTATTTTATATTCTTTAGGAAAATAGCATCATATAGATATGGTAGCAACATATAGCATAGAATAATTATATAAATTTACAGCTGAAGTGGTTCAAATTCAATTTTACCACTTTATAGTTGTGGTATTTGCCCAATTTCTTTTTAAGATTTTATTTATTTATTTAGGGAGGGGGAAAGGGAAGGAAAAAGAGAGGGAGAGAAACATCAGTCCGTTGCCTCTCGTACACACCCCGGCCAGGGACCGAACCCGAAACCCAGGCACGTGCCCTGACCAGGAATCAAACTGCTGACCTTTCCCTCTGAGGAATGGCGCCCAAGTAACTGAGCCACACTGGACAGGGCCAGGTTTCTTAGCAAATTCGTTTTCTTCACTACTTACACAATGCTCTTTTTTGCTAAAATAATACATTACTGAGTCCGTTTTCCCTATTTGATTGACTTCCTCACAGAACTATGCATGAAAACAACATAACTACCTAACATATTCTGAAAGCAGTTAACTTCTAAAAACATGCATTATCCCTTCTGATATCATTCTGTGTCCATCAAAGACCTCAAATACTTGACACTGCTGCTCTAAGTACTTGAAATTGAACCGAATGGAGGCCCAACAAGAACAGTGCTAGGGCAGCAAGGAGTATAAGACTTGAGAGATTTCCGTTAAATTTCTCTACATTGTCCTCATGCATACAGGCAAACACGGCCCAATTATTTAGAAAACCCGGTGTCATTTTATAGAGTCAACCTTACAGGGGGTTTTCCCTTTTTATTATTCAAAATTTTATCAACTCTACACATCCATTAGGATAGGTACTACAAATATTTAAAAAACCCAGAAAATAACAAGTTGTTGGCAAGGATGTGGAAAAATTGGAAAACTTGTGCACTGTTGTAAATGTAAGATGTTACAGCAATATGGAAAACAGTATGGCAGTTCCTAAAAAAAATTAAAAATAGAACTACCATGTGATCCAGCAACTCCACGTTGGGATATATACCTAGTGGAATTAAAGGCGGGCTTTCAAAGACCCCACAGCCCATGTTCACAGCAGCACTATTCACAGCAGCCCTATTCACAGCAGCCAAGAAGTGGAAACAACCCAAGTGTCCTTCCACAGGCAGATGAATGAACAAAGTGTGGTCTATACATACCATGGAATGTTATTCAGCCATAAAAGGAAGACAATCCTGTCACATGCCACAATACGAATGAGCCTTGAGCACATTATGCTAAGTGAAATAAGCCAGTCACAAAAAAACAAATACTATGTGATTCCACCCATATGAAGTTCTCAGAGTAGTCAAACTCACACGGACACAAAGTAGGACGGTGGTAGCCAGGGGCCAGGGGCCAGGGGAAGGGGGAACAGGAAGTTGTTGAATGGATATAGCATTTCAGTTTGGGAAGATGAAAAAGTTCTGAAGATTGGTTGCACAACAATGTAAATAAAAAAGACTACTGAATTTAGACAGGGCTAAGATGGAGGTGAAGGAGTTGAGAAGTACAGATTGGAAGTTACAAACTAGTCATGGGTATGTAAAGTACAGCATGGGGAATGCAGTCAATAACATCGTAACAACTATGGGACCCACTGGGCACTGGAACTATCAGGGGAACAGTTTGTAAAGTATATGATTGGCTAACCTTTATGTTATACAACTGAAACTAATACAAAATAATACTGGATATAAATTGTAATTTTAAAAAATTTTTTAATAAAAAAACTTCAAGAAATGGTTATTTACTTATTTTTGACACTATTACAGATGTCCCCTGTTCCCCCTCTTTTGCCCTCCTCCCCTCAGCCCCCGCCCTCCCTCCTGGCCTTCACTGCATTATTGCCTGTGTCTGTGGGCTATTAATTCCAGGGGGAACCCCCCAAAACCCAGAATTATCTTCTGAAGAGTGGCCCCTTGTAGTACGGGCTTCTCTCACTAGGACAGTGTTCTGGGAACCCATCTGATTCAGTGTACCAGCTGGCATTGCTGTGAGAGGCTGAGTTCAGCTTCAGTGAATTTTTTTTTTGAGGACTTTCAATGCGTTTGCCCATTTCATGATGGGTGATTTACGGGCACAACTGCCCACACTGCTCTGAGTGTTCAGCAGTTTTTAATAAAAAAAAAAAAAAACAGCATGACTCCAAAGCCCCACCCTCCCTATTCACTCAATCTCACCCCAAGCAACTTATTTGTTTCCCTGGATGAAAAAAGCCCTCAAAGGGAAACTTATTACTGATGTGGAGAGGTGAAACAAAAAACAGCAGAAGCACGAAAAGGCATCAAAATCGACAAGTTCAAAAACTGTTTTGAGCAGTGGAAAGAAACATCTTGAAGGGTATATTGCATCGAACGGAGAGTATTTTGAAGGTGACTGAAGTTTAAGGACATAAGAATACATACACAATTTTTTATAAATAAATTCTGTTTTTTGGGTTGACTTTCATATATAATATATGTGCTCTGGCTAAACTCATCCAGTCCCCCCTCATAGACTCTGCTCTACGTATCCATGCCTCTGGTTTTATTTTGTTCATCAGTTTGTCTCATTAATTAGATTCTACATATATGTGAGATCAGATGGTATTTGTCTTTCTCTGACTGGCTTATTTCACTTAGCATAATGTTCTGCAGGTCCATCCATGCTATCGCAAAGGGTAAGAGTTCCTTCTTTTTTATAGCTACGAAGAATTCCACTGTGTAAATGTACCACAGCTTATTTATCCATTCATCTACTGATGGGCACTTGGGCTGTTTCCAGACCTTGATTATTGTAAATAATGCTACTATGAACATAGGGATGCATATATTCTTTCTGATTAGTGTTTTGGGAGTCTTAGGATATATTCCCAGAAGTAGATGGTTAAGATGGTAAATTTAATGTTATGTATTTTTACCATAATGAAAAACATGTTTAATTTTTAAAGATTGACAACTGTAAGTTCTTCAAGGGCAGTGAAAATATCTTTGATATACTTAGGTTCCAAGCATCTAGCATAGTGCCAGGAAGGTGGTGAGAACTTGAGATAAGCTTGCTGAACATTTAACATGGAGATGACTCAACGCATTGGCATGCGGCTGGGCGGATGGATAGAGGAGTCCCTTGAGGGGATCACCATGAAAGTGTTTTGGTGGGTGTTGTTGCTGCTCTCAGTAAGCCATGTCACATGTCCTGGACCCACCACTGGTTTTGGCCACAAAACTAGTAGTGGACAGTGCCACAGGCCCAGGTGACATCCATCTCACACATCCAACTAAGACAGCAAGGAAAAGGAAGAAACAAAGAAAGATCTCCTGAAGAAGAATAGGTTCCTCACCAATGTCAAGTTAAAGAGAGAAAGCCACCCTCCTGGGTCCCTCTGAGTCATCCTGCTCACAGCTGGCCCTGACCTAACTACAGCCAATGGCAGAACAAACAAGATGAAATGGGTTCTCATGTCGGCATTAAAAACCAAGCCGAACAAAACCAACTGTGGAGCCAAATGATTCATACCTGAACAATTTCTGCACTGAACAATGCTGGAAACCCTGCATGACAACCAGATTGTTTCCTGCCAAAGGTACAGAGGCCAAACAGGGCCATGCCCTTCCAGCTGCAGCGTGGACACTGGATCGGGGAGAGGACGCAGCCACAGGGAACCGGGCCTGGGGTGAATCAGTCTCCGCGTAGCCCTTTGATAGGGCAGAGCTGCCAGAGTTGGCAAATAAAAACACAGGGTACCAGTTAAATTTGAATCTCAGATAAACAGCAAATGATTTTTTTTAGTATAAGTATGTCACAGATATTGGATGGAACATGTTGTTTATCTGAAATTCAAATGGAACTGAGGAACCTATAGTTTATCCTGCAATCCTAGCAAAGGAAGATGAGATCTAGATTTTTGTAGCCAGTCTTCTGGAACCAAACTCTGTCTCCTAGTACCTCCTTCAGAGCAAAATAATATCTACACCCAAGGTCTGGCAAAATTAGCCAGCTTACACTGGGAAGATGCTGAAAACCTAACAGCCTTTCCATTGCCAGCAGCTATCATTCCAAAGTTCACTTTGCGACCCCTTAGTGAGCCGCTGTTCTATGGCAGGCACCAGGCTGGGCGCCTAGAACACAACCCTTAAAAACCTTCACAACAAAAGGCAGAGTCACGAGGCTAACAGACCAAACGAAGAAAAACACAAGCTGTTAAAGCGGATTTGATTTGACCCCTTCTTGAGCATCTGCTGAAATACAAGACCTTGTGCTGGTCTCCAGTCAGAGGCGACTTGGTCTTGCAGGGCCTGTGGCTGGTCGTTAGCCTGTTCCCAAGACAGCTGCCGTGTCGCCAGCCTCCTATTCTAAGGCAGAAGGTAAGGAAACTGTATTTAGAGGGGTCCTCTTCCTTCTAATTAAGCTTCCTGATCTTCAGGATTACCCGAAGGTTAACATTTAATGGAAGTTTACATAGGAGTGACATGGTTACAAAGCAAGCCATAGCTTGAGTTCCGCCTGGTCTTACTATTTGCCTTCCTAGGCATGCAAAGGATGCAAAGCTAACTGCTGGAGAACATAGCAAACATTACTTCCAGAGCACAGGAAAAAATGGGATTCTAACAACTGAATATGTAGATTTTTTCATTTTATGTTTTTGAGGTAAAATTCACATAACATAAACTTAACCACTTTAACGTGTACAATTCATATAACATAAAATTAATTGCTCAAAAGCATACAGTGTAGTGGCATTTAGTACACTCACAATGTCATGCAACCATTCCCTCTATCCAGTTCTAAAACGTATTTATCCCCCTCAAAGAAAACTCTGTGACCACTAGGCAGTCACCGCCCATTCCTTCCTCCCCCAGGTCCTGGCAATCACTAGGCTGCTTTCCGTCTCTATGGAGTTACCTATCCAGTCTGGACACTTCATATCAGTGGGTCATAAATATGGAACCTTGAGAGTCTGGCTTCTTTCACGGCTCATCCACGTTGTAGCATTTATCAGTACTTCATTCCTTTGAATGGATGACTAATATTTCACTGTATGGACATACAACGATTTGTTCATCCATTCATCTACTGATAGACATTAGACAGCTTATACCTTTTGGCTATTGTAAATAGAGCTGCTCTGAACATTTATGTACAAGTATTTGAATACCTGTTTTCTTCTTTTTTTATCTTTTGATGTTTTTATTCTTTTAGGTGCAGAGTACTTTGAAAGCAAAGGTCAATTCTGTTACAGAATTACTCCATAAGTTACAGGAGACTGATAAACATTTATTGTACCATGTGTTACAGAGCAGCAAACAGGCACTCAGAGCAAGCACCGGAAACTACATGGTCGTGACTGTGAAAGGCAAATGAACGTGTTCATGGAGCAGCACAGTGCCCAACCTGAAACACCACAACGGCGGATGTCCAGGTATCTGTAACGAAGCCAGCACACACCCCATCTTTTATCACTCGGATCTCTAAGCTAATATTCACTGATTATTGCAATAACTCATAAAATTGCAACAGTTTTACTTCTTTAAAATTAAATGTATTGGGGTGACATTGTGTGGCAGTGATTTCCACACACGTGTAAACACACAGTCCTAGGAATTTACGCGTTTTGAGCACAGCTCCATGTGATTCCTGTGTAAGCAAGTGTGGATCAGGTCTGTGGAATGGGAATTCTCTCATAGGAATTTGGCAAAGATGTATCTAAAAAAGTTATGGCTTGCTGACCCCTGCATATTACCTCACCTGGTCCTGTCTGCCACCGGACCTGAGTTTACATCCTGATGCCCTGCTATGAGTAATCCTACCCCTGTTCTGCTTAATCCCATGAATAATCAATCCAATGTAAATGTGTCTTAATGCCTCTAATAAAAGCCCCGGCTAAGCAACCCACGAGGTCTTTTTTCCCGAAATGGAGGTGGTGGAAGAGACCCGTGGCTGCCGGATTCTCATCTCCAAGCGTGTCTCTGGGTAAGATTGATTCACGCAATCGGGGCGGTCCCCCCACGGATTTTGCGGGTCGAAATCCACGACAACATTGGTTAATAAATTATACAGGTTTCAGGGGTACAATTCTATAATAACCATCTGTATCTTGTGTGTTCACCATCGCAACACTCCTTCCATTACCACTTGTCCCCCCTTTACCGTCTCCTGCCTCCCCCTCCCCTCCCCTTTCCCTCTGTAATCACCATACTTTTGTCTGTGTCTATGAGGGTTTTTTTTTTTTTGGCTTGATCTCTTCATCTTATTCACCCACCTCCCCTATATCCTCCCCTCTATGAGTCTGTTTCTATTTGGTTTGTTAGTTTATTTTGTTCATTAGATTTCACTTACAAGCAAAATCATATGGTACTTGTCTTTCTCTGACTGGCTTATTTCACTTAGCATAATAATCTCCAGGTCCATCTGTGCTCTTGCAAAATGTAACATTTCCTTCTTTTTTACAGCTGAGTAGTATTCCCTTGTGTAAATGTACCACAGCTTTTTTTATTCACTCATCTACTAATAGGCACACAGGTTGCTTGTTTTCAATTCTTTCGTGCATATGGTAAGAAAAATTGCTAGGTCATATGGTAACTCTATGTGTAATCTTTTGAGGAACCAGCGAACTGGTTTCCACAGTCGCTACACCATTTTACATTCCCACCAGCAATGTACATGAGTCTCAGTTTCTCCACATTTTTGCCCAAACTCATTTTCCATGTGTTCCTTTTTTTATTATTATAGCCACCCTAGTGAGTTTGAAGTGATATTTCACTGTGGTTTACCTGCACTTCACTAAGGACTAATGGTCTTGAATATCTTTTCATATGTTTGTTGGCCATTTGTATATTTGCTTTGGAGAAATGTCTATCCAAGTCCTTTGCCTATATTTTAATTGTGTTGTTTATATTCTTTGTGTTTGAGTTGTAAGAATTTGATATACATTCTAGACACTAGACTTTTATCCAGATTTATGATTTACAAACATTTTCTCCTATTCTGTAGGTTGTCTTTTTAGAATATTTTTTAAGAGCCAGCTGATACTCTTTGTCTTTCCTTCATGTTCTTGAGTGTGGAGCATCCCTTGATGATGAGCCAGACACTGAAAGAACATCAAGACATTTATGAAAGTCTCCTCATTCCTGAAACTAAAATTTCCTTTTAATGTCAAATTAGGGGAACATCACATGGGCCCCTTGGTTCTGACAGAGACTGAGGAGTTAAGATGTCTTGGGAACTCCAGCTGGGAAGCCTGGAAACGGAGTCAGCAGCGCAGGGAAGTCTCAGGGAACAGAAGAGAACTAATGCCAGAGAACACTGGAAAACAAGGAGTTGGGCTGCATGAAAAAGCCAGGACGAAGGCAAACACGAAGCCAGGCTTTGGAGAGGCAAGAGCACCTTCTCTCACTGGCGGGAGGGGGAGTGGGAAGAGCAGGAGAACAATTCCCATGGGTCCAGGAAGCCGTGGTGGGAACTGAGGAAAGTAGGAAACTTCTCTTGACACCAAAAGGCATCAAACAATCATGTTTGTCTTTTCCAAGAGAAGATGGGATACCTAGTTGGATCAGCTTGAGACTGTATTAGAAAAATGCACTGGCCCCATAGAGATGGCCTGTTGGTACTTTTCCACCTCAGCGTTCTGTGTTGATGAGCAGAAGCTGGATACGGGACGAGGTTACTTCCCACCATCTGTGTGAGTAATTCTATGTAGGCCTGCATCCAACAGTAAAAACCCGTTGGTAAAAAGAGAAACAATACACATTTTAATAAGGATCAAAAGTTATTCTGAGGGCCTGTGAAGTTAAAGAAATAATCTTTTTTAATTTAAAAGCTGCTTCTGTAGATTAAGATCCTGACATAGTTAATGTCCCTAAATTCTGCTGGGAAGTTCAAAGTAAGGGTTCTCAACATTTACTGAGCATCAGAATACCAGGGGAAGCTTTTAAATATAGAGCTATCTGAAATCTTTAGAGTCAGAAAGTGGGTTAGTAGTTGCCTGGGGCTGGGGTGGGAACAGGGAGTGACTGCAATGGTATACAAGGATTTTTGCAGGGTGATAGAAATCTTCTAAGACTGCATTGTGATGATGGCTGCACAGCTCTACAAATGCACTAAAAATCAATGAACTGGACACCTAAAATGAGTACATTTCAAGCTACATAAACTGAATCCCAATAAGGCTGTGCTCTAATAAACTATGAAAAGTAGAAAAAAATTCAGTATTATTCTTTAGTTTTACAAATAAATGAACATGTTAAAAGCACTCATACAGTTTATCTATATAAATTCTTAGTTTCTCACTTAAATTCATAGAATATCCCATCTCAAAATGTACAGCTACCTAGGCCTACCTCAACAAATTCTAATTCAAATGTATAACGTAGAACTCAGTCACCTATATTTCATTTTTTAAAATCTCTCCAGGTGTCTATAAAGGTGTAGCCAAGTTTGAGAGTCATTGATGTAAAGCAAAAGGGAATAAATAAAACAGACAAGGCACCTTATTTCTTAGTTTATCTCATCTTATTTTACTCCTATCCACTAGAGATCTCATTACAAATGAAAATTTTCTGTCAAAAAAAATTGTAATCATGAAAGGGGCAGTAATTTTGGGCTCATGGGACAATAGGAAGTTTGAGATTTTAACACAGAGAGTGAAATAAGCAGGCTTGACCCAATCACACCGGCGGACTATCTATCTTGGCATATGCCTTCACGTGGTAACACATCCCAAGGACGTCCTAGGAAGTCTGAATTTCAAATACTCTTTTCATTGAGTCCATACATTACTAAAATATCTAGGGGAGAGGAACTGGGTTTTTTTCACTGTATACTAGCTTGTCATCTTTTAGATTCTGAACCATGAGTTACATGAGTTCTGAGTACACGAGCTGACATTTTACTAATCCAGAAAGTATAACACTTTGGCTTCCAAATTACACCTCAGAGAATGAGATCATAGATTGAGAAGGAGCCTGTTAATTTACAATTCAATGGCCATGGGCCCAGTCCTGATACAGCAGGAAAGTAAACCGAGGCAAAGATATGCGACACTGCTTTTAGGCTTTTTTGTGTGTATGTGTATTTTTATACAACAAAGGAGAGACTGGGAATTTGAACTCACATCCTCAGTATTTTACAAAACACTCCCACAAAGATTGAATGAGATAATGAATCATGCAAAGTGCCAAGTCTAGTATCTAGCACATAGTAATCCTTATCTAGAATTGTTTCCTTAAAAGATGAAAACGGGTCCAGTGGTCTGAGATTTGCCTAGAGTCTGACTTCTGAACACAGCCAGCTCTAACAGAGGAATGTACTGGCGTGGGTCCACATTCACGCAATTACAGCTCATGTTGGGGCAAAGCCAAGTCTAGTTTGATCTCTACCCTGGATTTCTTTTGGAAACATGCAAGTGTCCAGACAAAATCACAACATGTGTGCCGCTCCTGCTGAGGCTTCCATTTTGCAGGAACAATAACAGCTGAACCCTGAAAGATGGGAATGAGGAGCAAAAAGGCAATTTGTCTTCTGCACCTGGCCTGGGCAAATGCTTGTGAAACCTCCAGCTCTGGAGGGAAAATATCTGCTCTGCTACAAAGAGCTAAGAAAACAATTTTCTTAAAAATAAACAGGTCCCAAGAGATCAATGGTCTGGAAAAATTCCTCTGAGATTCTCTTGAGCCCTGAATATAAACAGTAAGCAACTTTTCAGGTCAACCTGGATTCATACCCCCTCCAAGCATAATACACACACCACAACTTGCACACATCTCTGAGGAGTCACAGTCGCTCTGAAAGTAAGGCAAAACACCCATACATCTCATTACTGCAGCATGACTCTAAGATTCCCTTATGGGGGGCCTGCATGCATCTCCTGAGGCCCAGGCATTCACCCCAGACACACAGCACAGCTGCTCTGCCCTCTCTGAGGTCCTACAGACTCTCAAAGAATCTTCCCCCGATAGATCTCCTTCACACAGTTGTACATAAGGAAATACCCCTATAAATCATGGTTAGAAAGAAATGAAATTGAAGAACATTCTTTGCTATTAGTTTTGGGGGGTGTGTGTGTATAGTCCGGCAGAAGTAACAGCATTGAGTGTGGTTGGTAGGGTCCGTGAATATCTCACATGAGATGGATGGCAATTTGAACATTTCACTGAAAATGTCATATTGTGTGCTTGAGTGTGATATTGTTATTTTACAGAATTACATGCTTATGATTTTGTAATAGAAGATTTGGTATAGATTACCAGGTCATAAAAATGGGGCATTATTTGTGCTGACCGCTATATATATTTTTTTCTTTCTCTAATTTGCAATTACTTACTTAGCTATCTACTCTCTAAAAGGCATGTAAAGGAGATAAAGGTTAATCAGACAAAGATCTGCCTTCAAAATCACACTTACGATCTAATGAGAGTGTTGATTTGCAAAGAAAAAAGTAAATATAAGATGATAATGATAATAGCAATATGTAACAATTCCTAAGCTCTTGCTCTGGGCCAGGCACTTCGCCCACACTAACACTTCCCAATAACCTATGAGGTAGTTGTCAGCCCTGATGTGCAGATGTGCAAGCCGAGTCTCACAGGGCCTAGGTAATTTTTTCAAGGTGGTAGTTCATATCAGTAACTAGAATCCATTCACCATATACACAACCACTTACATGACATAGGAATGGTGTATTGCATCTCATGGCATTTCTGAATGTCAGATACCTTGACAATATGTTAAAATTTCCATTAAGTCTGGATTGAGAGGGTCAAACTCAATGTTTGTAATCAATACATGACAGAAGGCCTGAGTCCCTCACAGACCAGGAAACACTCCAGGGTTTGAGGGTAAGCCACTTCTCACGCAAAGAAGTCATTTCTGGATCATTTTTGCATCATACAAAATCACAACATTCTCTCATTGCCCTTGTCAAGTCATTTGTCCTGTCCCCTTCCAATCTCGTTCCTAAATATTCTTGCACAAGGAGATTCCTTGGGCCACTTTCCTTGCAATTAAGATTCTGCATATTTACTTATCACTCAGCAGTGTGACACTGTGGCCTCAGTGTCACAGTGATCTGAAATCTTGTCATTCTGATTCTGGTGCAATCTGTGGGCCTATCAGTCCGAGCCTCACTGGCACCATAGGATAAGGCCCAACACAAGTGAATATTTAATGTAAACTATTAGTTTTAAAACATATTTTTATGCTTTTTATGACCCTATAGTCCCCCACCCCTGGTATAAAATGATTATTTTATATAACTTTCTAGTCTTTTGTCAAATTTGTATTGAACAAACGTATCATATTTAACATTATGGTGTATGCACAATTGTGTCTCTTTCCTGGTAACATCCCAGATCACATTAGTAACAATGCGGTACTAATCACGTCTGTGTGGTTGAATATGTAGAATGATGGAATCCTTTTGCTACTACGAGTATTATCAAATGGATTCATGCATACAACATGTCCAATATTTTCGGTGTTTCCCCCAGCTTAAGTTCCCAGGAGTGAAATTACTATGTCAAATAATTCAAACATTTTAAAGTCTCTTGATAAAGACTGACTTAAAAAAATTGTACTGGGCACTCTTTGTTTTGTTGCAATCATTCCTGAAAAACACTCAGAGCCTTTGTCGAAAAAGTGCCAAAGTGCTCTAAAGCCAACGCCCAGCTCTGAGTTACCCAAGAACACGTGGTTGTGCCCAGCAAGCACCACTCACCTTCCGGCCTCCCGCTGCCCTTCTGCCCACTGTTGTGTAGAGGCAGCACCTCCAGCGATGTGATGCCCGAACTCTCCAGAATATTCGCTTCCACTGTCAGCCTCCCCACCAGCTGCTGGGGTCGCACACTGATGACATGCTCATACTTCCCAAGCCGCCTCTGCAAGAGCTCTTCATAGCTCAGGAGGAAGACAGCCTTGTCCTTGCTGGGAATAACTATGGAGGCTCTGAACGTTTCAGTCCCCTTCTCCCTGTGAGAAAAGAAATGGGGACAAAGGGTCGGAGAAAGCCAGGTTCCCTCAAGTCTCCTTGGGGCACAGCCGGACCCTCTGTAACAGTCTTTAGAAATTAAAAGTAAAAGTTAGCATTGGGAGAAGTAAAGACCTACACTAGAGGAAGGTTGCAAAGGTCCAAAGGGTACTAAGGAGTAGAGAATTCAAACACTACTGAACTCGCCTACCTCTTCCCGAGTCAAACCCAAGGGGACAAAGGGGAAAGGTGGTACTGAAATCATCGGTAAAGTGCTGGAAAAGAGAGCATTGGGGTTAAGATGTAAATTGCATTCGCTTCTTTGTGGGGATGGCCAAATAAACCAGGCATTTTATGTAACTTTAAAATAGTTAATGTATGAGGTTTTTACACCTTGGTAAAGTTTGATGGATGTGTTTAAGGGAAGGGTAAAAAGTAAAGGATTGCAAGGCATATATAAAAATACAAATAATTTTAAATGTTTCCACTACTTGGAGTGAGAGTTCTCTGATTCAAGGTGGCAGATTGACCATAACGGGGAGAGTAAAGGACTAAACAAAAGGAGTAAGAGCGGCAGGGGCAACCACCAGCAGGCAGGACACTGCAGAACACTTCTGGAAGACTCGGGGAATTCAGTAGACCAAGAGCTCTACCGCTCAGACTCTGTGGGAAGGGACTGCAGCAAAGTAGAGAAACAAAACACATGCAGAGTCTCAGAGAAACTGCAGGCTCTGGGTCAGCAGGACACCAGGACATCAGAGTGAGAGGGGGACCAAACACGGGGAGAACTCCGAGTTCCTGTGTAAATGAATGAATGGCTGAGACGATGGGCTTCCGAGACGCCTCTTTCCCAGAGCTAAAAAGAGATAGATGTGTTCAAATGAAAAAGTTTTATTGAGAGCTGAGCAGAACCAATAAAAAAAATGACTGACACTTAAACCCTTTATTGTAAAATTTCAGAATATCAGGGAAAGAAAACAAATAAAAGAAATGGTATTAGACTACATTAAATGTGTCATCAGTAATGCTGGATGTTTGGAGGCACTGGAGCAATGTCTTCAAAGTTTGGATGGTAAATTTTTCTGAATCTTAAATTCCATACACAGTCAACACTTCAAGCAAGGTCTCAGAAAGTTTGTCTCTCACACACGCATTCTAAGGAAGTTATTTCAGAATATACTCCAGCAAAGTGAGGGTGAAAATCAAGAAGGAGGAAGATATGGAATACAAGAAGTAATGAGACCAACCCACATAAAAATTAAAAGGTATCCCAAGATAAACATTATGTGTCAAGCCTGCAAAGCAATAACAGTCTTCCATGGTGTGAAGACACCTATTCGGTCATGTTTAACAGCTCAGAAATCAGCACTAGCTGATGTTGCTCAGTGGATTGAGTGCCAGCCTGAGAACCAAAGGGTCCTCAGTTCGATTTCCAGTCAAGGCAAATGCCTGGGCTGTAGGCCAGGTCCCCAAGGGGGCCACGTGAGATGCAACCACACATTGATGTTTCTCCCCATCTCTTTCTCCCTCCATTCCCTTCTGTCTAAAAATAAATAAATAAAATCTTTAAAAAAAAAAAGAAAGAAATTTGTAAAAACAAAGACTGTCATAATATTTAGAGTTAGGGAGACAACAACAAAAAACTACAGAAATATTAGAAGTGGGTATTTCTAGAGAGTGAGAACTGGGAAACAGGAGTGCTAAAATGTTCCTTTTTTACTATAAATCCTTCTCTACTATGCTGTTAACAAGGTACGTTTTATTATTATTATGATAAACATAAAAAGAAAATAAGTACTTAAAGGAAGAAAAGAGATCTAGATGGCTAGGCAAAGAGGTAGACAATTTGACATTTTGCTAAAGTGAATTTTTAATTCCCTAATAAAATAGCACTTACCCATTGTCTTCTGTGGTTTTATTCCTTTTCTCTTTTACCTTATCATCATTTTTCTTTTCTCTCTCTGTGATTTCTCCCTGATATACCTCATCTCCAATTAGCCTGAAAACCAGAGACAGCTGTGTTACCAACTTGCAGCTCACAGACAATACAAACATAGATCTCATAACCATGACAACGGTAAAAAATATTTTTATTTGCCTTTTGGATATGAAGAACCTACATCCCAAACCAGGGCACTACCTTTGAATCATTCATTTCATTCTATGGCAATTTTCAATAGGTACAGAAGGTAAGACCCAGCCCATGGTGCCTCTATGATTCTTCAGGAAGAAATCAGGGAATCTGCTCAAACTTCCATGACATGTCACCAACTTGAATCTTGCCCAGGCCTAAAATTCCAATCAAACACCTCCCCTCCCTTGTATATCTTTACCATCCACTGGGAAAAGAAGAAATATAACTATCATAGGAAAGGTTTCATGCTGTCTCATTATTCAGATCTCGACTTAAACATTTCCTCTTCTGATTTCCCTACCAAAACAAGCCCCTCTCCATTCTGTTTGCCATCATTATAGCATTTGCTACTGTCTGAAATTATCTCATTTATTGATTTCTTTACTTATTATTATAAAATTTCTCAAGCAGAACAGCCTTGTCTTTTTCCTAAACGTGTACAATCACTTGGAAGAACGCCTGACCTTGTTGGAGGGAAGGAGAGGAAAGAAGAGGAAAAGAGGAAGTCATAGAAAGGAGTGAGAACCCAAAAGGCTGAAAGAAGGACCAGCCTTCTGACCCACATGCCAACAACTGGGAAAGAAATTCTCACCGCCAGGGCTGTGGGCCACACATCATCTCAGGCTCACCCTGACCGCCCTACATAAATATCCTCATTCTGGGGTCTCCGACCAATGCCACCTACATAGTGAAGTTGGTGATAAAAGCTGTGGCTGGAATCTGCATCAGAAACTCAGTGTCCTGGTCCTCAGAAGCTCTATTCATCATTCGGCAGGAAACCGTAGTGAAGGCATAGCGAGAAATAATGGTAGACTTCACAGAGAATTCCGTCATCAAAGGTTTGGTTTTCTGTTGAAATTCAAGCACACAGTATTTTCAATGATGTGTGAAAGCATGGTTCAATCACTTTTTTCCCATTAGAAATCATCTTTAATTTGGGAGACTTTGACGTGTGATTCTTTACTTCCTTTTTTTGTTTTCCCTGATGTTCCTGCCTTTTATTCCCTCCACTTGTAAAACTGGCCAAACCAGTTTATGACATAGAAGAACATCTTCTCACCTAACTGTAACAAATGCACTGTGCATTTAAGATTTCCAATTTCACAGAGTTTATGCATTGCTTAAGTAGCTTAAAGAATTATTGGAATTTTAGAAGTATGTGAAATATATAATATTTTTCCGTTATAAGTGTTCAGATCACATTTATAGGATCACCAAGTTGATCAAAAATGAGAGCATGCCTAAAGAAGTTCTCATTTTCAAATTAATTTCAATATCCACTTAGAGATGCTGTACTCCGTGATTTCCATTTGGACTATGATCACATTACTATAAAATGGGAATCAATACTGAGCTTCAAAAGTATTTGAGGAATTAGAACCCAGAAAAAGGAAAGCTTGTGCTAATTAAATTTATCCAAAAAGCCTCTGGTAAGGGTAGTATCTGCTTCTTTAAAAAAAAAAAGGTTTGTTGATCTCTGGTTACACTATTTAAACAGACAAGACCCTGATATCCATCATTACATATCTCTACTGAGTAATTTGCTTTAGGAAGAGATCTCAAATTATATAGCCTATAGACTTTTATTTGAGTTGACAATTTTAAGTTTTTCAAGTTTAGGTGACAACATTTAAAAATTGGGAAAGGTCACATAAAAATCCATAATGCCCATTTTCCTTGAAACAGAAAGTGGGGCCACTCCAGCTGCGCATCCCCACGTGCCCAGGAGCTGCTGGCACTAGTGGCGGCTGCTACCGTAGATCAGACCCACAGCCCACGCCCCCAGCTCCCCAGGCTTACCCATTCCAACTGTCTCATTGATACTGAGACTGAAAATGGGTGGCCATTTTCACTGTTTATACTGGAATTTTCCTTATTCCTAGCCTATTTCACTCATGGATGTCCTCTGTTCTACTGGATTAAAAATGGCCACAATTTGCACACCTGTATTTATAGCATCATTTTTCACCAAAATTCATCCATTGATGGATGAATGGACAAACAAAATGTGGTATACACGTAAACAGGATGCTATTCAGCCTTAAAAAAGGAAGAAAATTCTGGCATGTGCTACAGCACAAATGAACCATGAGAACATTACACCAAGTGAAATAAAGCAGACAGAAAAAGACAAATACCTGTATGATCCCACTGTGTGCATTTACTAGACAGAAAGTAGAACGGTGGTCCCAGAGGCTGAGGTGCGGGGGGCAGGGAGGCGCGCGTGGGAGCTACTGTTCAGCAGGCACAGTTTCAGTGTTGCAGGGTGGAAAGGGTTGTGGGGACGGGTGGTGATGCGTGTGTGTGCCGAACACCACTGAGCCTTCCACTTTCAAGTGTTAAGGCAAATTTTGTGTTATGGGTGTTTTACTATAATAACAAAAGAATGAAAGACAAAATAATTTTTTAAAATGGCCACAAATACTTTGCTTTTCAAAAGTGTGGTTTTCTGTTGAAATTCAAACACACAGTATGTTCAATGATGTGTGAAAGCATGATTCAATCATTTGGGATAGATGTGGGTCTTTTTTCCCATAAGAAATCATCTTTAATTTGGGAGACTTTGACGTGTGATTCGCTTCCCTTTGAATCTGGGCATTAGTAATTTTGCTTCACCCATAAAACCCACTGGAAGTGGTGTCCTGGGACTCTGAGGCCTGGTCACAGGAGCCTTACCACATCCGTCCAGGTGTCTCGGAACATGTTCTCCGGAGGCTCCAAGTCCCCGCGCTAGCCTGAGACTGTCGTGCTGGAGAGGCCGCGTGTAGGCGGTGCAGTCGCTGCAGCAGTGGAGCCCAGCTGCAGCCACTCCTGCCCAGGAGCCCAGCACATGACAAAGCTGTAGTGGATCCTCCAGATCAGCCCATCTGCCCCTAAATGGCACCGAGCCACCTCCACCAGCATCCTGTGGCCAGAAGACTCACTCAGCTGAGCCCAGCCCAAACGCTGCCCCACAAATGGTGCAATAATGGCTGTAGCTTAGAACCCACTGAGTTTGGGGAAGGTTTTTATGCAGCAATAAAACTGGAATGCCTGCCTCATCTCTTAAGACATTTTAGAGTTTGCAACCCTGCTGTAGTGTGACTAGTGTTTGAGTAAGAGCTAATCATTTTGTCAGCTATTCTTAACTTCACACTATTTCTGATCACTACGTGTTTTATTTGTTTTGTTTTCTGAACTAGATTTGTGCATATTGGAAAAACCCTTGAAATCCTGCCAAAGGGAGTTACAGTATAAACACAAAATATAAAGAATAAGATTCTCAAGTCCAATCCCCTCAGTCTACCAATGTAGGCCAAAGGTAGAAGGTAACACACTCAGCTTGGGAGCCTGGAGTCTCTGACTTCCAATCCTGCCTGTTTCAAAGCGTTCACAGGGGAGCCTGGCCATTCTAGGCTTTGCACAGTGATCATTGTGCAGTGGCCAATAAAATATGGAACTCTGAGAGCATGCCAAATAGAACTGAGTCTTTGCTGCTGACTCAAAACCTACCCATGAACCTCAGTTATCATCCATTGAATCGTCAACATTCAAGACATAGGGTGTTAAGCTGAACCCATTCTTCACTGTGGTCATATTCTGACATTTTCCAAAAGTTATTTTTTTAAGTTAATGGTATTTTTATTGGAAAATATTTAAAAAGACTAGCATTTACAACTTAGAATAGATGTAAATCGTAATTTCTTGAACATCAGTGTTGATGGTTGTACTAAAGTCCATCCCCGCAGCCTACCTCTGCTGGCTCCATGCCATGGTTCAGACGGTATTACAAACGAAAGATCCCAGGACACTTCCTTGGCAAAATGGTGACAGCCCGACACACATTTTGCTCTAGTACAATGCAGACAGTGCCAAACCAACACATGTGGGCGTGCCACCAGGATGTGTCACCGTCACCAAGAGCCGGGGCACATGGAAGTGCAAGAGGACCATCCTGCTAGTGGGCTATGTTTAGACTATTTATCCATCACTCACTTTTCTACACACATCCTGACGGAAACCAATTTTAAAAGTGTTTGCTTTCAGTAAACCAGCTATGATCACTTATACTAACACAGTGAGCTAGAACCCATTTGAATAAGTTTTGAATTTGTATTTTCATTTTTCATTTTTAATACAAATCCCTGACTATGCTCAATGGTCAAACTGTATGCATGAAAAAGTGGCCAGCCCAAACAGTGTATTAATCATTAGCAAAAGATCTTCTACAAGGAGTCCACTAAGAGCTACCCTATCAGTAAGGTAGTACAAGCATTTATATTGTAAAACTAATGTGTAGCTTGATCTATAGGGGAGAGGATCACCAACTAATACATGCGGATTTTTTATGTGTTGACAGAACGTAATCTTGACATTCAGTTTTGCTTTATAGAAAGAGAATGAGTAAATTATTATCATGATTTTTTTGGAAGGTTCAGTTTGATTTTTCTATAGGGAAAAGTTGAAAGTAGGTCTTCATTTTGCAGTCACCATCCGTATGAATTCTTCACAGTGACTTGTCCATCTCCACCACTGTCTGCGTCTCTGCCAATTTCATCTTGTTCATCTGTTAGTTTTCCTCCTAAGTTTGTCATGACATGATGAAGTTCCGCCACACTGGTGTAACCTCTTTTTGATGTCATGTTGATTTGTTGTCATTTATGACATAATTATTAATTATAATTTCATTGAACTTAAAATGTGAAAATTAGAGATACCTGATAAAAGGCTAGGTTTACCTATATATACTATTGTACCTTCTTTTATCTTAAATTAAGGTTATGGACATAGTAGATTTTCCCACTATATTATATCAAGAATAGGAGGCATGATTTATAGATCCAACAGACAGGCTGAGGAAAGTTTCACAAAACTATTTTAGTTTTATGGCTCCTTCTAGAACTGTATTCCCACAGGAGCTTCTGCTGTGACTCTCAGGTCATAGGCCTTGCCCTTCCATTACTGCAATCTCAGTGCACAATCTATTGAAATTAATCATGTGCAAATCTGTCCCCCACTCCCCTCAAGCTACCCATCTCTTATCCCTGCCCCTGCTAGATCGTAAACATGTGGAGAACAGGGACCAATGCTTACTTTTTTTTTTCACCCACAGCTCTGAGCATAAAGTAAAACTCAAAAACATTTATGGAATTAAATTGAATTTTCTGACTCTCGAACAATTAAAGAAAAATAAATACCCCAAGAAAAGAAAATGGTAATAAACTAGTATTTATTAAATACTATGATAGACTAAATTCTATGAATGATTGGGAAAAATATTACATATGGTTCCTTCTCTCGAGGCACTCACTATGATCACTTTGGGAAGAAAGTACAATATAAGAAGGTATAGGAATGGGTATATATATATATATATATTTATATAAGCGCTATATACAGTTTTCAGATGAAAGAGAAATCAGTGAGGTCAGTGAGAAATCAGTGAGGTCTGTTTAAAACAGACATAAAATTTGTATGTGGTGAAAGAGAATAAAAGAACATTCTAGAAACACAAAATTTATGGAAGTAGGAATGAGCCACATCACATTCCTGGGACAAAGAACAGAACAGTTATTAAACTGAAAGAAGGATATATTGTGAGAAGAATATTGGACAGGTATGTCAAACTGTCAGGAAATGGACAACCCCAAAAGCCAAGTACAGAACTTGGAATGGCCAAGGTTCATGAAAGTATGTCATAAAAGGAAAGCTATAAAACGGTTGCCTCAGTTTTTCCCAGTGCACACTTCTTAAAAATTCAACATGCTTCCCATTTTTATACTTAACTCACTTCGTTTGGGAATGCCAACTGGAAAATGGGGGCAAAAATCAAGTCTTCCTATGACATAATAATTTCTTCACTATTTTCCGTAAAAAGCCAAACAGTTGGAAAAGCAGTTTGAGGCAGGGAGTGTCTTAATTAGCTTCTCAAGGGAACAGACGTGTCTCTGTGACTCATGTGAGTCACTTAACATCAAGCCACCCAGAGGATGTCCTGAATTACCAAGATGCCATCTGGAAATGTAACTGAGGAATGTTTGCATTGGCATTTGCCAGAAGTCAGGCCTCTTCCTAAGAAGATTAACATTTTGTTGTTTTATTCTGGTCTCATAGTTCAGTGATCATTAGGAGAAATAATTCCGAAGGTGGTAGAGAACGTTAGAAATCATCTAACTCGGCTCCCCCTCACTTTATAAAGGAGAAGTGTGATGGTTGGCAGTTGGCTGAGAAAAACAACGTAGCCATGTTGTTATCACATGAAGCAAAATTCCTCCAGATGAGGCACTGCCCTGACAAGGCCCCTGTATTTGTCACTTTGGAGAAATACTGTACCTCTCTGCATCAGCTCAGGATTGCCTACCTGCAGTAATGCTACTTACTTAGCCATATTTTATTACATTTAGAAGAGAGGGAAGGTAAAATGCAATTATCACCTTTATGTAGAAGAAAAATCCACTTTGTACACCTCCTACAAAAAGATAAGCCATGGTTCCCTGTCAGGTGTGGCTCAGTGGGCTGAGTGCCAACCTGTGAACCAAAAAGTTGCCGGTTCGATTCCCAGTCAGGGCACATGTGTGGCTTGCAGGCCAGGTCCCCAGTTGGGGGCAGCATACAAAAGGCAACCAATGGATGTATCTCTTGCACATCAATGTTTCTCTCCCTCTCTTTCTCCCTTCTTTTCCTTCTCTCTACAAATAAATAAATAAACCATGGTTAAAAAATAAACCATGGTGGTTAGAGTTAGGAGCAGAGAGACAGACATATGTACGACCAACCCTCTATGAGGTAATGATGCCCAGCACCATGCTATCTGCTGTATTAACTATACTTTCTTGTTTTCTGTATTCTTGATGCCCTGGCACTGGGGGTGTTGATCCCAGGGCTAGCAACTCATATAGTTAACAAACAACTCCCCTGTGAGCTCATGTTTGATATACAACCAACCAGTCCAGAGTCCACACTTCCAACCACCTTCTTTATTAAACTCACACTCCCAGCCAACATTCATCTGCCCTAAATCACCCCCAGACAACCAGGGACAAATACTAGAGCCCAGAGCCAGCCAAAATTATTCAAACTATCGAATCCTAAGCTTACTTACCAATTCCTTCCTGCAAAAACCCAATAAAGGCTCTGGCCCATGTTCTTCCTCTGCTCCTTCTGCCTCCTGACTGACCTGGTGTTCCCCAATGGGGCCCTGTGTGGTACGCTCTGCCTCCCTTCCTACAAATCTGTAAGTATAAACCTCTTCCTTCATCATAATCATTTCCAGGTCTACGTATCTCACCACATCTGCTTAAAACAAATCCAGCCTACAAATTTTAGAATACCCACTCTGAATGAGAAGCCTGCCATGGCCCTTTTCATTGGTAGGTTAAATGATGACAGTCTAATTGTTTTAGGAAAACCAGGCCAATATATGTTAAGCACCATGGGGACTCAGACACAAAGACACCCTGCTTTTCAAATTATAAACATTTTTTGTGTATGTGATGTCAGAGAGCTTCACAAAAATGGTGTCTAATTGAGAATAAAATCAAGCAAATCCCTGTGGACCATGAGGTGGCAGTGATAATGAATACCAGCTGTTACCACCCACATTGTATTCATTAATGAGAATAGAGAACATTCAGGTTAGTGTGATACAATGAGTATAAAACAAAGGAGACGCTGTGGGTAGACAAGCTACAGAGCCAGGCAGGAACCAGATACTCAGGGCCTTGTACGTTCTTAGAGTTAATCCTACAGGTCGGGGTGTCAAACTCATTTTCACCGGGGGCTACATCAGCCTCACGGTTGCCTTCAAAGGGCCAAATATGATTTCAACTCCTTAACAGTTAATGAGTAGTTACATTTATACAGCCCTAAAATTATTTCGGCCCTTTGAAGGCAACCGTGAGGCTGATGTGGCCCCCAGTGAAAATGAGTTTGGCACCCCTGCCCCAGGTGATGCAGAATCATTGAAGACATTTGGAAAAGAAAGTGAAGCATCGGGTCTATTCCTGGAAAGATCATTCTGGTATCAGTTGAATGGGCAAATAAAGTTCATGTTAAAAAATTATAATACATGTAAGATTTCTAAAATTTCTAGAGATTTCTAAGGAAATCTGGGCAATTAGATTACAAGTGTCAGTCATGGGGGTCAAGAAAATTTTGTAACCAAGAATGAAAACTCAAAGGCTATAAAGAAAAGAAAAACTTATTTATTACTTATGAACTTAAAACCTTCAAATGCCCAATATACCATAAACAAAGTTAATATACAAGTGACATATTTAGGAGAAAATTCTTCCAAGTTAGAGGACAGAGTATCAACAACACACAAAGTTACCTGACACACTAACAACTAGGGGATAAAAACACAAGAGTAAAATGAGTAAAGGACCTGAGAAAACCAATTCACAGAACTACTCTGCATGGCCAAGAAATGTATAGGAAAAAAGTCCAAACTCATAAGTAATTAGGGAAAAGCAAATTAAAGGAACCATGAAAAATCACTTTATATCTAAGAGACTGGCAAGTCAAAAAAGAGTTATTATGCCCGGCTGGTGTAGCTCAGTGGATTGAGCGTGGGCTGGGAACCAGAGGGTCCTGGTTCAATTCCCAGTCAGGGCACATGCCTGGGTTGCGGGCCAGGTCCCCAATGAGGGCCATGTGAGAGGCAACCATACATTGCTCTTTCTCCCTCACTTCTCTCTCTGAAAATAAATAAATGAAATCTTAAAAAAAAAGAAAAAAAAAGAGTTATTATTTCTATTGCTGACAGAAATAAAGTTAACACAGATAGTATTGAGTAACAGTATTCAAAAAGTAATCTGAAAACATCCATCAAAATTTAAAGTGTACATGCACTTTGATCCAGGAACCCCCCCTAATGAAAAATCTGGACTATTATATTAAAATCACCACATAAGAAAATAAACAGAAAGCTTTTTGCAGTAGGATTTATAGAGGAAAAACTTGGAAAAAATTGGAAAGCCATCAGTTGTAGAATGCTTAATAATTATGGTGTGCCAACAACATGGAGTATTTCTCCACATGTAAAAGAATGGATAGAGCTAGGCCAGGTGAGGCAGTGTTGAGTAAAAATAATAATAAATAGAAAACCCGATATAATTGAGAAGGCATCTTGGTGTATTAGTTAAGAGCATGGCCTCCAAGTCAGACTACTGGGACTCAAATCCTGGTTCTTCCACCTCCTACCAACTGTGTAGTTTAGGGCAAGTTACTCAATCTCTTTGAAGCTCATTTTTCTCGTCTGTAAAATGCCTCAAAGAATTGTGACAAGGGTGACTGAGCTATGACACACAGAGCACTTAGAACAATGCCTGGCACATGGTAAGCTCTTAGTACATATTGTCTGTCATTCTAGGGTCCCATTGTTTGAAAGTAATAACCAGAAATCTCACAGATGCAAAAGTATGGAAGTTCCCCCCACCTTCCTCTGTTGTGGTATTTGTCATCTTCTCCATTACTAATATACTTACAATGTATTTGTTTATTTTATCACTGTACCCCTTTAGAATTCAAGCACTGTGATGGACAGGATCTTTGGTCTGTTTTGTTCATTTGCTGTGTACCGAGTGCCTACAACAGTGCGGGGCAGATAGTAAGCATTCAAAAAATTATTTGTTGAATAAATGCCTGAGCTCCCCTCAATTAGTCTCCAACATGCACTGAGGGCCTTGCCCAACATGTGCCACGTGAAGCTTTACTTTACAAGTGTGAATTCTTCACTTGTGTTGGTTGTTTGCTTCATAGGACAGCCTTCGTTTTCATGTACGAATGTCTAAAAAGTAATGGCGAATTTAGGTGTGTTTTTCTTAAGAAGGCCTTTAGAACTTCACACTTTGTCCTTACAGTCCTGTGAAAGCTACTCAGTTTCAAGTTAGAATCCTTCTACAAGCAGCTTTATAAACTTTGGAGGGGCTGCAAGCAAAGTTAGTGCCTGGTTCAAAACACCCAGACTAGCGAGGGGTTGGAGGTAAGGTGCACCATGAGTATACATACCAGCCTCTGCAACAGCCGGACTTGCCTCGGGACCCTGACTCCGACCTAAAAGAGAAGTCACAAGATACGATTGTGAGAGTATTCTCAAAGAAGTTAGTTACATAAGGAAGTTAAAATCAATTTAAATTCACCAAAAGAACTATCTATCCTGAAAAACAGTTTTGATCTTTAATCAGAAAGCTTCTAAGACAGAATTTGAATTCAACCCTCCCAGACCCGGTTGGCTGCTGAACCCACGATGTCACACTGCCTCATCGTCTGAGTGTCTTTAATTCTGTTAGAGGAGTATGGATGAATTAACAAGAACAAAAAGTTAATCTGTGCTATTTTATTTTATTTTGGGCTTGAAAATAAGATCTTTGATATTGTCTCCATTACAATAAGTAAACACGTTTGGCCTTACTCAATTATTCAACTCAAAACTCTAGGAAATTCTGGAGGCAAAACTGAACTGAACTTGAATTTTCTTTTTTTTTTTTTCTTGATGATTTGCTGTGCTTTCCCACATGAAGGGGAAGATCATGGGAAGATGACAGGATCCTCACTTTCAAAAATCATACTAATGAACCAGCCACTCTGGACTAATTTTTTTTAAATTTATTTATTTTCAGAGAGAGGAGAAGGGAGGGAGAAAGAGCAATGTATGGTTGCCTCTCACATGGCCCTCATTGGGAACTTGCCCCGCAACCCAGGCATGTGCCCCGACTGGGAATCAAACCGGGACCCTCTGGTTCCCAGCCCACTCTCAATCCACTGAGCTACACCAGCTGGGCCATTCTGGACTAATTTAAAAGTCCTAGCTTATCATTGAACTTTGCTCATGGAAAATCACTGTTTAAATAACTGAAGTGTGAACTATTGTTGCTGTAATAAATTGTCCTTTCTGTAGGGCAATTTCACAATGTAGATTAAAAACTTGAAAAAATATGCCTAAATCTTACGTATGTCTTATTTTAACAGCTTTATGAAGGATAATTGAAAGTACGCTCCTCCAGTCAAGATGGCAGCATAGGTAAACATAGCTCACCTCTTTGCACAAACACATCAAAATTACAACTAAAATATAGAACAACCATTACTCAGAACCATCAGAAACTAGTTGAATGGAAGTCTGACAACTATGGAATTAAAAAAACCACTTCCATCCAGACTGGTAGCAGGGGCAGAGACATGGACTGGGCTGGTCCCACATTCAGGTTAGGTGGATAAAAATTCGGGAGGGATATCTTGTGAATGAGGAGCCCCAGCACCACACCTGGCCCTCCAGCCCAGGGCTCCAATGTCAGGAAAATAAGTCCCCATAACTTCTGGCTATGAAAACCAGCAGGGACTGAGTCAGTGGAAGAAACTTCTGGAGTCCCAGGCAATTTCCTTTAAAGAACCACACACAGGCTTACTCAGACTCACTCTCTTTGAGCTCTAGCATGGGGTTAGCAGTTTGAAAGGCACCAGTGGCATACAGGGAGGAACTGAATTGACTGGCATCAAGGTGGGAGATGGGGGACAGCTTTCTCCCACACAGAAAAATGAGCAGAGGACATTGTCCCTTTTCTGAGCCTTCCCCGACAGAGTCACAGAGCCAGCAGGTGGGTGCCATATCAGACACTCCATCAACTTGGTAAACATAGTTTGCCCCTCCCTGGAGATCCACTGAGACTCTGTCCCGCACAACTTATGGCCCACCCAAACTGTTAGTTGTGACTTTTCTGTATGAGTGGCTGGTCTTGGCTCATGCTTCACAACTTTCTAAATCCTCTCAAACAAGCAACAGCTGGCCTCACTAAGTTCCCAGCCCACCGTACCTCTTGCTAAGTGGACCCAGGCCTGGCACTAACAGCCAGCCTAGGTTAACAGTTTGCCTTCACCTGGGAATCTCCAAGCCCAGCATAAGTAGCAGCCATCTCAGATTGCTTTACAGCTCATGCAGGGTGGCCCTGGGGGAACACAGGTTGGGGCTGAACTTGGCTTGCACCACCCAGGAAACCCCAGAGTACATGCATCTAGCAGAGAGCTGCAGACCGCATTGGAGTACTACTATCCTGCCCCTGCACAGCTGGTCCTCCACAGAGGTCAGAGGTTGGTAGTCAGTGGTCAGTAGTCAGTGGTCACAGCCAGTCCTTGCAGCTTACTGGCCTGAATAAATCTCTCCCATTGATCTGCTAATGGAAATCAAGGCTCAACTATAAGAGGAGGATGTACTCAGATATGTGAAGGGCTCACCTCAAGTACCCAGCTTGAGTGATAGGGGAGGCTATACCACTGGACCCTATAGGACACCTACTACATTAGGCCATGCTACCAAGACAGGGAGTCATAGCAGCTCTATCTAATACATCTAATCAAACACAGGTAGGCTGCCAAAATGAGGAGATAAAGAAACATGGCCCAAATGAAAGAACAGATCAAAACTCTGGAAAAAGAACTAAATCAAAATGGAGATAAGCAATCTATCAGATGCAGAGCTCAAACCTCTGGGTATAAGGATGCTTAAAGAACTTAGTGAGGACCTCAGCAGCATAAAAAAGATCCAGTCAGAAATGAAGGATACACTAATTGAAATAAAGAACAATTTACAGGGAAACAACAGTAGAGTGGATGAAGCTGAGAAACAAATCAATGACTTGGAACATGAAGAAGAAAAAAAAATCAGAACAACAAGAAAAAAAATTTTTTTTTAAAAATGAGGATAGTGTAAGCAGCCATTGGGACAACTTCAAGAGGTCTAACATTCACATCATAGGGGTGCCAGAAGGATAAGAGAAAGAGCAAGAAATTGGAAATCTATTCTAAAATATAATGAAAGAAAAGTTCCCTAATTTGGTGAAGGAAACAGACATGCAAGTCCAGGAAGCACAAAGAGTCCCAAACAAGATGGATGCAAACAGTCCCACTTCAAGACATATCATAATTAAAATGCCAAAGGTTAAAGAAAAAGAGAGAATCTTAGAAGCAGCAAGAGAAAAGCAGTTAGTTATCTACAGGGGAATTCCCATAAGACTGTCAGCTGATTTCTCAAAAGAAACTTTGCAGGCTAGAAGGGACTGGCAAGAAGTATTCAGAGTCATGAAAAGCAGATTCCTCTGCCCTGCAAAACTATCATTTAGAAACAAAGGGCAGATGAAGAGCTTCCCAGACAAGAAAAAACAAAGGAGTTCATCATCACCAAACCATTATTACATGAAATGTTAAAGGGGCTTACTAGAGAAAAAGAAGAAGATCAAAACTATGAACAATAAAATAGCTATAAATACATAACTATCAATAATTGAATCTAAAAACCAAACTAAGTAAACAAGAAGAACAGAGACATAGTCATGGGTATGGAGAGCATTTTGATGGCTGCCAGAAGGGAAGAGGGCGTGGAGGACTGGGTGAAGAGGGGAGGGGATTAACAAGTACAAATTGGTAGTTACAGAATAGCCATGGGGATGTGAAGTGCAGTATAGGAAATGGAGTAGCCAAGAACTTATACACTTGACCCATGGATGTTAACGATGGTGTGGGGATTGTCTGAGGGGGGGTTGCCGGGCAGAGGGGGGCAAAGGGGGAAAATGGGACAATAGTAATAGTATAATCAATAAAATATAATTAAAAAATAAAACACACAATTCAATGTTTTTAGTATATATGTGGAGCTGTGCAATGATCACCACAATCAATTTAGAACATTTTTCTTTATCCCAGAAGCAGCCCTGTATCCTTTAGCTGTCACCTCACAACACCTGCTTTTCCGCTGGCCCTAGGCAACCACTAACCAACTTAGTCTCAGTGGATCAGCTCATTCTGGACATTTCATACAAATGGAATCATTCAATATGCAGTCTTGTTTGACTGGCTTTTTTCCCCTACCTCTCTCCCTTGCTTTCACCCCCACTATGACTGGCTTTTTTTTTTTTTTAAGATTTTATATATTTATTTTTAGACAGAAAGGAATGGAGGGAGAAAGAGAGGGGGAGAAACATCAATGTGTGGTTGCATCTTACATGGCCCCCCGGGGACCTGGCCCGCAACCCAGGCATGTGCCCTGGCTGGGAATCGAACCGGTGACCCTTTGGTTCACAGCCCGCACTCAATCCACTGAGCTACACCAGCCAGGGCAGTGACTGACTTTTTTTGACTTAGCATAATCTTTTCAAGATGCATCGATGTTGTAGCATGTATCAGTACTTCATTCCTTTTTGTGTCTGAATAACATTTCATTGTATGAATAAATCATATTTTGTTTATCCATTCATTAGCTGATGGATTTACGTTATTTCTGCTTAGGTGCTATTATTTGGGTATTATGTGGAACTTGCTTTAAAATTCACATGCAAGTCTTGATGTTGGGTATATGTTTTTATTTCCCTCAGGTAGATACCTGGGAGTGGATTCCTGGGTTGTATGGTAAATTTAACTTTTAAGAAATTGCCAAACTGATTTCCAAGTGGCTACAAGATTTTATATTTCCACTGTATCAATCTACAAGAAAATTCTTTGTAAGTTTTAAAACAATTGTTAATAATTAGAAATTGCATAAACCACCCTTAAAAATGGTTTGGTTAAATATATTGTGATACACAGACTAATTAGAATACAGCTAATCAATATGATAATGTATATACAGGTTTATTGTCATCAATACATGTTCATTTTCCTGGACTTCAATTCTGTTCACCAAATATTTCTCTAGCCAGATGTATTGCATTTCCTGGCCCCCTCGTGACAAGGCAGGGCCATGTGACTGGTTCTTGCCAATGAGGTATAAATGCACTCTGGGCCAAGTATTTAATTACAGAAGTGTGATACTGCAGAAATGTCTTTTCTTTATGGCACAGTAGTTAGCAGTGTTTGAGATGGTAGCTGCTCTGTCAAGTCCAGGTTCCCAACTGACCACAACATGCATACCTCCTCCACTGCTAACCCAAGACAGACAAGTTTTGTAAGCAAGGAATAAACATTTGTCATTTGAGATGTTGGGGTTTGGGCGTTGTTACCACAGCACAGTGCAGCCCACCCTGACTGATATGTCAGTGACACATGTTTAAGTAATTAAAGCAAGTAACGCAGCCCTATCTCGAACATGACCTCATTGTTGCATGTTTGAACATGCACCAAAATGCTAATGATGTTGCCCTTGGATGGTTGAATTCTTTTTCTTTAAACTTTTCTGTATTACTTCAGTTTTTTAAGATTTCTATTTATGTTTAGAGAGAGGGGAAGCAGGGGAGAAAGGGAGAGGAACATCGACATGCAAGACAAACATCAATCAGTTGCCTGTCACACAGACCAGGCCCACAACCCAGGCATGTGCCCTGGAATCAAACTGGCGACCTTTCAGTTTGCAGATGAACACCCAACCCACTGATTCACACCAGTCAGGACTGTATTACTTTAGTTTTTGATGAATCAGTCATTACTATTTTCAATAAAAGAAAACACAAGAAAGATATTTCTGCCCTAGCTAGTGAGGCTCAGTGGATTGAGCACTGGCCTGCAAACCAGAGGGTTTCAGGTTCGATTCCCACTCAGGGCACGTGCCCGGGTTGTAGGCCAGGTCCCTGGTAGGGGGTGTGCAAGGGGCAACCACACATTGATGTTTCTCTTCTTTCTCCCTCCATTCTCCTTGCTCTAAAAATAAATAAATACAGTATTTTTTAAAAGAAAGATATTTCTATTTATAAACTAAAAGTATAACAAAAACTGTTTTAACCTCCATCCTCTCCCTGATCCTTTCTCCTCTCAAAAAATATACTACTGTAAATTGCCATTATAAGCTACTAAAGAGCCTCCCATTCTGTAGAACATGGGACAGAAAGAAATAATATAGGACTTAGGTTGACATCTGCCCTGATTCCAAAAGAGAACCAAACAACACTAGAGAATACTAGTTTGTATTTCTAAAATGAAGTGGTATGTATGAGACTGTTCAAGAAAAGCCATGAGAAGGTCTTTATCGGTTCTGCAGATGCATCTCTGGCCTTCCCCGTCCAAAATTGTAGAATTGCCTGGGGACCACTTAATGTAACTATGGTCAGAAGAAAAGCCCAGCCCCTCTTAGGTATTATGTTCTCTGATTGATCTAAAGTTTCTTTGAAGTTTCTTCCTTTGTAAAAATAGGTTTTCCAAGAAAATAAATAAGCTTTAAGGAGAACAAGAGAAGTTGGTTTTTCATTTTTGAGATGACTATCTGATGTCTCAGGGGATCACTATGGCTACACTTCAGTCCAAGTTCAAACTCAGACTGAACCAGAATCAAACTTCCCGGTCCACACAGACTCCTGGTGCCAGCCAGGACTGAAGTGGAAATAACACCAATGTCACCATCATTGTTTTCAGTCGGGCATTCCTGATCCCATTGCGTTACAAGAATCTGGGAGAGGGGTGTAAGGACAGATAAGTAACTGACTCCCGCTCAAGGTCAAGGACTGCCATGACTAGTAATCACAGAGCTTCCACCAACCTGCCACAGACTTAAGAAAGGGAACAAATAGAACAGGATTCTCTGCTGTTCCTGAACTGAGCCCATCTCTCCAGCATCAGAACAGAAGATGTCCGGGCCACAACAATTATTGAGAAATATAAGCTGTGACCCTTGTCATCAAGGACCATACTACCTAAGTTAAAAGAAAGAAATATGCACACAGAAATTTAACGGACCAAGTAATTTTTTTATAAACTGCAAAGGAAATGAAAAAAAGAATGTACTAGGTTCTTGAGTGACCATGAGAGGCTTTGTGATGAAGGAGCAGCGACAACTCGTTGTGGAGGGCATCTGCTGAAGTGGGATGAAAGGCAAGGAGCAATGTGAGCAAATCAAGTTCAATGCAGGTCAGTTTCATGGACCTGCCACTGCCTCTTTGACTCCTATGGACCAAGCAGCATTCGCTGCCAGAGGTAGAGGCTGGCTAAAGGCTTCCTTTGCACAAGGAATGTAGATACAGAGTTTACAGTGTCCCGCATCTAGCCCATCATTAGTTAGGCCAACTAGAGGTCAAAAATAGCAAGCACTGCTTAAGTGTTTATAAGTTGGATAACAAAGATTTCTTTTTTCCCCCCAGGATCCATCACAGTGATGGATCACAAACAAAAGAGAACAGAAACATCCTGAAAGCATTCTTAAAAGTCCATAAATGGGAGAGCAGGGGAAGAGAGGAGGGCACTGAATCCTAAGTCGACCCACGGTAAAAGACACCCTGCATACACAGAACATGTACATTGTCTTTTAGTGTGGATGCTTTAATGACCCAGATTGACTGACAGGCAGGGTTCATGCCCCCTACCTTCTTTTTGTGCCCTGTCACTGGGTCTGTGACTGTAGGTCCCATAATAGAGCCAAGAGATCCTGCACTTGGCTCAGCCACATACCATCAGGTGACTGGTCATGAGTTCCTAGAGGCTTCGCACTGAGAATTCATTTACTGGTTGGCCCCCGCTTCTGAGGGCATTCTAAAATCCTGGAACCGAGACCCAGGAGCTCAGGAGTCAGTTGCCTCGGGATGTGTTACAGGACCTGGAACAAAACCAAAGGCTGCAGTCTCACTGGGATGCCATCTACCACCTGGGCCGAGGACCGGTAGCCTGGGGAGATCCCCATTTGGGTAATTCTATATCACTCGCACAAAAGTTTTCTTCCTTTGGAGTAATTTTGCTGCAAGTCGTTCAGCTATTAACCATTTGCAATTCAGGACACCTAAAATCTCAGTAATGGAAGAAGAAACTTCATTTTAAGGCTTAAATTCCAAACGATTTCCTGGCAACTTTAAAAAAGAAAATCAACTAACCTTGGGCAAGTCACTGTTTCTTTTAACTGCGAAAAGCAAGGGAAATGGACCTTGCTTGTAGGAAAATAATGAGGAGGTTCAGGACCCACTGTCCTACCCCAGAAAGCTCAGGTCCCCATCCCATGGCCCCATCTTCTTAAACAGACTCTATGGTTCCTTAGATACAAAAGCTTGTTGGGTCCTCCCACTGGAACTGACAGCATGGAAGGCAAGACTTATCACCCAATCCTCAGGATTCCTGCCATCCCCTCCCCCCCACATCCTCACCTCCCTCAGGGAAACAAGACATGCTGGTTAGGGAGTGAGCAGATCTCTGGAATCTCTCCCACAATACCCTCCTTGCCCATTCAGTGCTATGCCACTGTTTCAGCAATCCCACGCATGCACAGAAAGAAGACTGAGTGGTCTGGAATTCACCAAATCTTTGACTGACTTACTTTTCAAAGAGTTTTTAAAAAGAAAAAGGAAAAAAAGTTGTCTTTGTTTTGCGTGTTTTCACAAATGTGAAGGTTTGGTTCTGAGTGAGAGATTATGAAAAATTAAAACTCCAGAAATTCTCAATTCAGGGAATTAGAAATGCGCCTCCGCAATCAATGTGGTACCATGAGCATACACTGAACACTACCTATGTACCAAGGGCTACAAATAAAAATCTCACTAAAACAAATTACATTAGATTGGAAATATGAAAGTGGCTGGGTGTCTGACGGAGTCACCGAGTGCTGCCTTTGGGGCCAGCACACCTGCGCTCCGAGCCAGGCTGTGCACACAGCAGCGCTGGTGCCGCTCCTCTGCGTGGATTGCCGTGCTTCCCGGGCAAAACGGCACACCGAGACCCTCCGGGCAGAGGACTCAGGGACTTAGCCAGGCTGTACATAGTGACTAAAAATGGTGACTATTTCACAGACAAGTGCTTTGCCTGAATTAACTTATTTAATCCTCACAACAATCATAAGAGCAGAAGTGGGTGTACTATTTTTATTTAATATTTTATTATTATTTAGACACTAATAAGATGTAATAAGCTTCAGGGAACATCCCTCATCGATAAGTGATGCTTGTTTGGGTTTGTGAACCTGTCGGCGGTGTCATTTGCTGTGATCTGAGTATCATCCTACATAAATGTTCACTTTAGCACCTAGTTTCGTAGTCATCATTTGTTTGTTTGTTTTCTTCAAGAGGGCCCTGCAAATTGTGTAACCTGTACTCACCTCTCAAAACCTGGATCTGCCTCTGCCTGTGGGTAGGAACTATCACCAACTCTGTCTTGCCGGTGATGACACTGAGACCCCGAGAGAGGTGAAGTTTCTTGCCCAAGTGCACGCGGCCACTTAGTGGTGGGATTCAGATTTGAACCCAGGCGGTCTGGCTCCCCCTGGAGTGCTCTTAGCCATACACCTAATTGCTTCATATTATTTTTACATAGAGGTCCTAGCAAACTCTCTGGGACATATGGACCCTTAATAATTAATGGTTATTATTATTTTGTAAATTAAAAACTGCTTTTGTAATAACAAGAATACAAACGTATCCTTATTTAAAGAAATCATATCAACTTGCAACTTGAACAACAGATAAATTTGTAGCAGGATGATTTTATACAAGAAACCTCCTCCTGAACATTAACTGCCTGCAAGAGTCTGAAAGCAGCATTATTCTAAGTATGGTCCGCAGATCCCTATCATCAGGATCACCTGGGCCCTGCCCAGACCGACTGGATCTAAACCGATGGGAGTAGAGGTCTCAGAAACAGGAATGGTCAGTGAGCTCCTGGAGTGTCACTTTACGCACCAAAGTTCGAAAAACTCTGCTTACAGTAGTTCTGCTATGAGTAATATTGTTTACAGATGCGGTGGAGGGAAAGTCAGAAAGGAATCTGAATCTAAAGTGCTATTAGTAATACCTCCAATTAAAGGTAAAAGACAAATAAGAGGACTTCTCTGAAATTGCAAACAGTTTTGAGTTACACAAGAAAAAATTTAGTTTACATATAATTTTGAAGACCATGATTCTGCGAATAGAGCACAAAGTACATTTCCAGGTACTGGTCTCAGGTTTAAGTGTACTATTAATTCTCTCAATTTTCAAAGTCTTTTAATTGAGTCATCTCATTATCCACATTCTAGAGATGGGGACATAGAGGCTCGTAGACACTAACTCTCCAGTAAGTGCAGAACCAGACCCAAAAAACCTGACTCTGTAGCCTGTGCTCTTAAATCCTACATCACACTAGAGAGAGAGAGAGAGAGAGAGAGAGAGAGAGAGAGAGAGAGATGATAAATTTTAATAGAGTCATAATAAAGAGCTAAAATTGTTAATTTTCACAGGGCTATATAGCTTGGATTTTTTTCTCGCTTAGTCATTTTCAAGATGAGTAAATAGGGCCATGGGTTGAAGACAGCATGAAATCACTGCAATGGGCCAAACCCTTCATATTTTATGTGGGAGAGTTCAGAGAGTGTTATAAGCCTATTTGGACTTGCAGATGTTAGAGCTTTAATCCCTCCTCCTAGTTCATAAACAGAATCTTTGTTTCAGTTCTTCCCACACTCTCCTTCCTCCATCCCCCCAAAAAACGTTAAATGATCTTTACCCTAAATTCCTTTCCTCAGCACTTCGGCCGCCCAGGCTCCCAGCCACTGCAATGTGGGGTGCCGACACCGTTCCAAGCACTCGAGGTGTATTATTTCCCGTATTTAATAGAATGGGAAATTGAGGCCCTGAGTTACTTGCCCAGAGTCACAGAACTGGTAAGTGACAGATGTAGTAATCAAACCCAGGCTGCCTGGCACCACGGCCACACCCTTAACCATTTACTAAAACATTACCATTTATTGCATACCTACTGAATACCTTCCACAGACCAGCAGCTGAATCATTACAAGTTTTCTCAAAAGGAGACCTGCTTCCTGCTGCGATCAACAGGAAAGGAAGGGGCAGGGAGGTCAGGCCCCTTGTCCAGGCCACACAACTGCAAATGGCCAAGACCAGCCTTTCTCCCTGGATCCACAGCCTGCACTTCCCCTACTCCATGCACAGCCTCCAGGAATTTTGACGGGTCATTCCTTCCGACAACCCTACAAAAAAATGTGACTATTTCTTCCATTTTGCAGGAAGCATATCCATGAGGCAGAGTCAACAAGAATGTTTAGGCAGATTCCATCTTCTGGATCTGCGCTGTAAACCAAGGTGTTAAAAGTGGGGGGGGGGGGCGTGCACCTACTTATCTCTTCCCATCATGTTGATGAAACGAACATGCTTCAGATGAAACGACTTGAAAATAATTTAAGTGATGTATGCGTAAACAGCACCAGGAGATGTAGGTATGCATGATCTGCTTGGGACAGAGCCATTTCTCCCTATAAACTCTTTGTATTGATATTCGTGTGAACTCATTTGATAGTTTGCAAAAAGCTTTTCTGTTCATCAGACACTATATTGAGGTTTCATGTTTGCAGGTTTTACCCATCTGTGAGATTAAGCCACTTAAAACACAAACCCTGGGAGATGCACAGAATATTAACCAGGAGAATTGAGGCCCTTTGATTCTTGGTCCTCCACCACCTGGTGGACGTCCGTGTTCTCCCAGTTTTCAGATGGAAAAAGCAAGGCTTTCAGGAGTTTGGAAGTTTCCCTAGATTGTGCTTTCTCTCTGAACAGCTAGGAGGAACAGTAACAACACACCACCCCACACAGCCTCTTAAAGAAGATCCTTGTAATTCATTAACTGAGGATTGGCTCAGAAATGACAACAACAACAACAAAAAACCTAGCAGAAATCTGCGCAGATAATAGGAGTCAGGAAGATTTGGTTCCGCAGGACTCTGAAGTTCCAGACACAGTTCTGCAGGAAACTTCACCATTTAGACTCTTGTCACGTGACCAATAAATAGATAGGGAAGCTCCCTAGCAGGAGGTTGAGGAACAGAGAAGAAAAGCGGGGGACGAAGTGACAGGATATGGGGTCGTATCTCCCTTCCTCGCGTCAACCAGTGGTCAAAGGATCTTGTCCAGTGACCACTCACCCAAAGGAGACGGTAGGAAGGGACAACAGCCAGCTCCCGGTCCGTCCCTGGGTCCCAGCAGATTTCCACTTACTTGCTCCAAAGTGTCACCCCAGCTCCGCGCCTCTTCCAGCGACCCCGCGCAGAGCGGCAGCCCCAAGCACAACCCCAGAAGCAGGAGCATGATGGCACTGGGATGCCGCGGGGCGCGTGCAGGGAACGCACGGAACTCAGGCAGCGGACGCACCCTAGGGACAGCGCCAAGACTCCGGCAGCAGGCCCGCATGCCCCGCCTCCCGGCCAACCCTCAGGCCTCGCCACTCCGCGCGCCCCGCCCCCCGCCCCCCGCCCGCACCGCACGGTCGGGTCCGAGCAGCTCCCGCCCTGCTCCAGGTCGGCGCGCTGAGAGCACAACTGCTTCCAAGGGTCCCCTCCCCGGCCCACCTTTCAGCCAGTCCCCCTAACTCATCAACGGGGGCAGTTCGGCACGACTCCCTCCCTCGCCTTCATCGCAGCCTTCTCCATCCAGCGCATGTAACAGCTGTCAACCCCCACGCCCCAACCCTTTCCTCCTCTCCTGCAAAGTGTGACATGCTCCTTCAGGGACTCCTTTCATTTCTGTAGGAAGACACAGGAAGGGCCAGACTGACAATATGTAGCCCACTTCCCTCACCTGCCGCATACACCAGTCCCCGCCTGTTGCAACTCCCACCCTCGCCCCACCTGCTAGCCTAAACACGCAGGAGACCTTCTTCCTTCTGCCTGGAGAAGGGCACGTTCCTCTTGGCCTCAGGCACTCATGCTTAGAAGCCAAATTAAGAGATGCTGATTAGTAATCTAATGCAAAAAATGCTAACAGTGTTGTCCCCATTTATGCAGTTTTGCCATTAAGGGAAAGGAAAGAGGAAGCTAGAGCAGGCACCAAGTGCTATTTCTACTGTTTTAGTCATTAATCGTGGAAATAAATGTCATTGTTATCTTAGTTACAAACTATTGGTGCTTTGGCCACCCTGTCATAGGAAGAATTATTACCTACCCACTAACCAATTACCCACCGGTTATTATCCACACCCTGCTTTTAGAGTCTGGGCGCCACCTTTTTATCCAGTAGATATACAGTGTAGCTGGAACTGCTTGTTTATTTCATCTTCCAAGAAACAATCATCTCAAAGACATTTTTATGTGTTGTAACAGTCACATCTAAATAGATGAGCTGAATAACAGTGACAGGTTAAAAGCAGCCTCAAGGGCCAAGAACGGGAAAATGGCTAACTTAACAAATGGAACACCTGTTCTGTGGAATATTATGCAGCCATTAAATAATAATCACAAGGTCTACAAAAAATGTTTGTAGTATAAAGGATAAAATCAGATTACATAATAGTATCAACAGAATGATTGTAATTAGGTAAAAATACAAATGCATTGACATAAAAACTAGGGGGGAAATGAAAACAAGGGGTAGGTTAGTCTCTGGTGACATCTCTTTCTAAAATATTTCACTCTTGTTGAAATGCTGTTTGTTCCACAGAGGCATTAGGAGAGAAAATAAAAGAAACAAATATGTTGCTAGTATGAAATAAATGAAAGGAAAATCCCTGTCATTAGCCATTAATCATTTAATAGCTTAACCATGGACTATTTTGAAAAAACATGCAACCAATAGGAAATGACAGTAGCTGGTCCCACCAGATTTCCACAATAAAACCACTGGTAGAGGAGAGCTTTGAACTAAGTCAAAGGATTTTATTTTCAGAATCTGACCATGAGTTATGAATATGTCCCTTGCCCCAGCCCAACTTAGAGGATAGTCCTAAGTCTTCCGGACTCCCTTCTCAAAAGAAAGATACCTACTTGTGAACTAAAAGTTGAATTTTGGAAAAGCCAAGTTATTAGAAAGGGGACAGTACCAGCTCTATCATTTCAATCCTCCAGGGGAACTGGGACCACATCATTGCGTCTTCCCTTCCTACCGCCCGCCTCCCACTCATTCCTGTTTTCGACCTCATGTCTGTTCTTCGTCCGACTTGTCCCAATTGATTTCTGCAAAGGTCCAACATTTAGAAAAGTGAGTTTCATTTTCTTCATCCTGTAGGACTCTCTAGTTCTGCTCTAGACCATGGTGCTTCTGCATTGTTAATGTTTGTTTTAAGGCCAGTTTCTCCAACTGGAACAGAAGTTCCTTGAGGACAAGGATCTTCCACCACCTGTAGCACTTTGCTGACTATAGGGTTATCGCTTAATGAAAATGTGATGAATAGCATTAGGCCTGAGGGTGGCAGTGTGGAGGAGAGACTATTTTGTGACTGCTGTGTGTCCTGCAAGCTGGACCAGAGCTAGAATGGAGGTCGTTCTGTGCAAACCCCCCTTAGAGACTGTCAGACTGTAGTTGATGTTCATTCCGACATAAACCAATACCCCTTCCTTGCCTTCTGCCGTGTGCTCCTTCTTGGAACAGGTTGTTGTCCTGACCTGGTCAAGCGTTAAAGCAAGTTCCTGTACCTGGTAGCATTCACGTATTAGTACTTGTGACTCTTCCCTTTGCCCTACATCATTCTTTGGCCCCTGCCAAGAGGCACAGGGATCCATTTTATCTTGCAACTGCCCAAGACATACCTCATATGTAAGCTTCCCTTAATAAACTCCATTAACTATCAGGCTGGAGTAGCCTACCTCTTTCTTGGCTCTTTCCCTGCCCTGCTCTCTGCTTAGGAAGGTAGATTTCCAGTCTTGGGGCTTTTCCCCGAGTCTGCATGTATGAACAAGGGGCCTGGGCTGGCTTGCTACGGAAGGGGAGGCCTGGGCTATTGTCTCAACTTGATCATTATCAAGCTACATGGCTTGAGAGAATTCCTAAACTTCCTAGGATTTGCAAACTGTGATAGCCTAGGCTTCTATGTGACATCCGAGCAGTTCTATGACCAAGTAGAAGTGGTCTTTTAAAACCGGTGGCTCTAATAAAGTAAGACCCAGTGAAAGTTTTCCAAAACTGTAGATAAGCATAGGCAATGCTTATATTGGCCTTCTAAGTAAGGATGCAAAAGTTAACTGTCCCCCCAAAAAGGGGCTGTGGTATCCCCCACACACTGATCCTTTGGTGCCATGTTTCTCATTTCAGTCTAGGAGGAGCTGATTTTCCAGTTTGAAACTATTGAACTCCTAGAACTTCAAAGCTGGAAAAGACCCTAAAGGACATCTTGCCCAACACTATTTTTTCCAAGAGGACACCTCGAGTGGCTTGCCCGGGACCACATGCTTATTAGAGAAAAACTACCAGTAAGGCCCCAAGTGTTTACTGACAGAAATCTAAGGCCAGGGCTCAGCAGCAAGTGAGAGAATGAAGAGGAACTGCACTGTCCAAGAGACCCTCTGTGCCAGCTCTTTCAAGGAAACACCTCCCCAGGTAACTGAAGAATGGGTCAAGGATCCCCAGATTTTAGAATCAGACTCCTCAGAGTTACCAGCTTTGTCCTGGTCTCCCAACTGACACTGCCAGTTGATGGGCCCGAAGCCACAGCTACTCTCTAGCTGAGGCAGAGACTGACGAAGAAAAGGAAGCTTCTGCATTTGTTTTCTTTTTCTCTCCCTTGAATTTAAACCCTGATGCCCCCTGGTTTCTATATCCAGCTGCTTCGAGACTGAAGTCCTCCCAAGTCCTCTGGGCCCCGCCTCAGTCTCATCCTCCCCCTCTACCAGCTCCCTCCTGAGTGTCTGTGAGGCCATTGTTCTATTCTGGGCTCTTTTACCACTCGTCTCACCTCTTTATCTATTTGTATGACCTTGTGTTTCTCTTGGACCCCTGACAGTTTTGCATAATTGCTATAGTTTCTTACAACCTTGGCTTTCTTCCCCTTCTGAATCAAAGAGATTGGGGAGGAAAGGGATTCCTTTTGGCTCTAGTTCTATGATTTCTCAGGAGCCCACAATATCTTAGGAGTCTAGTTACACCCACTTTTCACCTACTTTACCAGCCATTGAGTTTTATCTAGAGACAAGATTTGTGGAAGAGGAAACAGAGAATGAAGTTTTCTAACTTCTTCTGGCTGATGATTGGCTGAATTTATCAACTATTCACAAACTACAACACATCATATTTTATTTTAATTATCTGTGTAATTAGTCTCTGATTTCCCCATGGGCAAGGATTATCTCACCCACGTTTTTATATTTCCAGTCTCTGGCACATGGCCTGGAATAGTCGACATGCAGTATGTTTGAGAGATGAATGTGGGAATGTGTATCTGTCATTACTCTGTCCTTGGCTAGCCATATGTGATATAACCAAAGTTTTAGACAGGGTCTATGACCTGGAAGAATTTACCATTTAGATCTGAATGTGGAACTAACAAACATGTGAGATGCTAAGTGGAGATTGTAATTGTGGACTAGAGTAATTAGAGAAGTCTTTCTGAAGGAAGTAGACACTACTCTCTACATGAATCAGATTTTGAAAGCTAGATGGAGAAGAAAGAACATTAAGAAGACAGGGGAAGGGCAGGGTACGAGAGCTGAAAAGGCTTTGACATTGGAGAAATGGCAACACAAAATACTGGGGGAAAGATTTAAATTTGGGGAGCTACCTGTAGAATTTTTGTGAGCTGAAAGGTGGAAAAGGAGCACCTCAAATACTGAGCTGCTGACCAGCGGTGACTCAGACAACATTCTCTCCAACTTCTTGCAAAAGGAAAAAATTGAAGGCATTCTGATTTTTCTTTTCATGAAGCCTTTTTTAAAAATTTGAAGAACTGTCCTTTGCTCTGAGATTTTTCCCTCCCATCAACGACTGTGTCATTGTGGTCCCATGGGGTTCAAGAGTGAATGGGGGGTATGTCCCCAGGGGAGGGTGTATGTTGGGGGTAAGAGGGAGGAGATGGTGAACCAGAATCTTAGGAAGGCATTGGGAGTGACAGATGTCATTTGAAAAATCTCCTAGACAATTTAGAAATCCTGCCTACACACCCCACAAACATTGCACCATATACCTTGAAAGGATAGAAATTATTACTATTTCTGTTACCCATGCTTGTTCCCCTTATCAATAGATGCAAACTGAGCAGATGCATACAAATACTTTTTAATGACATCAGTGCTGTCAACTCTGCCCCCAGGATTCATCTGGGCTAAGTGACTGCCTATAATTACATTTGTAGAAAGCTTTATAGATTAATGAGATGTGCCTAATAATCAATGTAAGCCTCTGGCAGCAATCTTTATCAAATCTGTACATATACATCTATTCTTTGTCCCATCGAACCCACCTGGGGAATTTATCATACAAATAAACCTGCTCAGATACAAAATGATGTTGGTAAAACTTATTCATTACAGCATTGTTTCTAATGCCCAGAGATTGGAAACAATCCAAAAATTCATTGACAGGAGTCTGGTCAAATATAACATAATACTATGAAGCTGGAAGAAAGAATGGGGAAATTTTCTATGTATTGATATAGAAAGACACCCAAAATACTATATTATTAGGAAAAAAGAGTAAGTGTACTACATACTGCAGGTTGTCTCTAATGTAAGAAAGAAAGAAGATTAAAAAGCATGTTCATAATGTAACATATTTGCATAAAGAAATTCTAGGAAATGTAAACAATGAAGCAAAGGGGGAAGGTAGAGTGATGAGAGTCTGGGGACTGGGCAGAATCCAACAGAGGAAGTGAAAGAGTTGTTCCTACATTTAATATTTGGTTTCCGAACACTGTGAATGTAGTACTTGTTCAGGATTAATCTGTTTGTTTACCTGTTTGTCTTTCTCATTAAACCAAGACCCAGCGGAGGACAGGTTTCATGTTCTATTTATATTCATACATTTTGTCAGCAATCAGCACATCACCTGAGCTTGAGAAATGGTTTTTGATAAGTAAGGAAGTCTCAGGTAAATGGTGTGTATTTCATGTTGTGCTTTTCATTGGCAATGCCTAGAACACCAGTATGCATGGTCACTGACCGGTTGCAAGACCTTATATACAAAAAAAATTTGCCTGAGATTTCTGGCCAAGATGGAGGTGTAGGTAGATACACTTTGCCTCCTCACACAACCAAAAAAGGACAACAACAAATTTAAAAACAAAAAATAAGCAGAACTGCCAGAAAATTGAACTGTCTGGAAGTCTGACAACCAAGGAGTTAAAAAAGAAACATTCATTCAGACTGGTAGGAGGGGCGAAGACAAGCAGCTGGGATGGAGAGGACACACACCAAGGCAGCAGAGAGAGGACCCGGTGGATGAGGTGGTGGCTGGCGGGCTAGGAAGTCCCACATTTGCATTGATAAACCAGGAGAAACAACTAGGAAGCAAGACTGCGCAACCCAGGGTTTTAGTGTGGGAAAAGACTCAAAACCTCTGATTATAAACACCTGTGGGCGTTGTGGCAGTGGGAGAAACTCCCAGCCTCACAGGAGAGTTCGTTAGAGAGACCTATATACACAAACCCACCCACCCAGGAATCAGCACAGAAGGGCTCAATGTGCTTGTGGGTAGCAGAGGAAGTGACTGAAAGCCAGCACAGAGCCAAGCAAGCTGCATTGTTCCCTCTCAGACCCCTCTCCCACATACAGCACCACAATGCAGCAAAGTGGGTTGCCTGCCCTGGCGAATACCTAAGGCCCCTCCCCTTACAACATAACAGGCAGGCTGAGACAAAGAAATATGGCCCAAATGAAGGAACAGATCAAAGCTCCAAAAATAGAACTAAGCAATGAAGAGACAGTGAACTTACCAGATGCAGGGTTCAAAACACTGGTAATCAGGATGCTCACAGAAATGGTTGAGTATGGTCGCAAAATAGAGGAAAAAGTAAAGGCTATGAAAAGTGAGAAAAAGGAAAATGTACAGGGAGCTAACAGTGAAGGGAAGGAAACCAGAGCTCAAATGAATGATTTGGAGCAAAAGGAAGAAATTAACATTCAATCAGAATAGAATGAAGAAACAAGAATTCAAAAAAATGAGGAGAGGCTTAGGAACCTCTGGGACAACTTTAAACATTCCAACATCTGAATCATAGAGGTGCTAGAAGGAGAAGAGGAAGACCAAGAAATTGAAAATTTATTTGAAAAAATAACAAAGGAGAACTTCCCAAATCTGGCAAAGGAAATAGACTTCCAGGAAGTCCAGGAAGATCAGAGTCTCAAAGAAGTTGGACCCCAGGAAGCACACACCAAGGCTCATCATAATTACATTACCCAAGATTAAAGATAAGGAGAGAATCTTAAAAGCAGCAGGAGTAAAAGGGATAGTTACCTACAAAGGAGTTCCCATAAGACTATCAGCTGATTTCTCAAAAGAAACATTTCAGGCAAGAAAGGACTGGAAAGAAGTATTCAAAGTCATGAAAGGCAAGGACCTACATCCAAGATTACTCTATCCAGCAAAACTATCATTGATAACGGGAGGGCAGATAAAGTGCTTCTCCGATAAGGTCAAGTTAAAAGAGTTTATCTTCACCAAGCCATTATTATATGAAATGTTAAAGGGACTTATCTAAGAAAAAGAAGATGACAAAAAATATGAACAGTAAAATGACAACGAACTCACAACTATCAACAACTGAACCTAATAAAACAAAAACAAAAGCAAACTAAGCAAAGAACTAGAACAGGAACGGAAGCACAGAAATGTAGATCACATGGAGGGTTATCAGTGGGTGGGGGGGAGCAAGGAGAATGGGGAAAAGGTACAGGGAATAAGAAGCATAAATGGTAGGTGCAAAACAGACAGAGGGAAGTTAAGAATAGTATAAGGAATGGAGAAGCCAAAGAAGTTACATGTATGAGCCATGCACATGAACTAAGGGGGGGAAAGCTGGTGGGGGGACTGCAGGGTGGAGGGGAATAAAGGGAAGGAAAAAATGGGATAACTGTATTAGCATAATCAATAAAATATATATTATAAATAAATAAATAATAAAAAATTAATAAACAAAGAGGATTTACCTCTCTGCAAGTGAATATTTTCAAAGAAAAACATAATATTGACTACTCAACTGTCAAAAATGTTTTAACACAGTTATCCCTCCTCATTATTTTTTCATCTTGTTACAGTTATAAGAACTAGGGAAAGACAACTGAATTATAGACCCTGAACACAATAATCTGTCTGGTGCTTAGTCTTCTCTCAGAGTATTAGATTTCTAATAGACTTGTATTCCTCCTGGTGAGAAGCCAGTTCTGATCCACCACTTCCCCACTCCCAGCTCTATTTTTCTTTTGCCCCTTCAAAGATCTCCCCCTCAGACAGACATCGGCACTCAGAAACTGTTACACTCTGTCTCCAAGCACACAAACTAAGAGCATTTCTCACTCTAAAAAATGTTTAAAGCTATATTATGTAGTAATATAATATTATTTTTCCCGTGGTTGTCAGAAGACACAATGAGTGTTAATTTTGCCTCACTTCCTAAAGGTGCACACACAAGAAATCACAGCCAGTTCTTCACTCTTGGGCACTAGCGGTGGGCAGTTGTCTTCAGTCATCTGCATCCACATTCCTGTGTGGTGCAAAGCCAGGCACGTAGTCCTGAAGACAGATCTATCAGCGCTGACAGGTATGAGTGATGGTTTGTCTCTACAGAAATGTTCATGAAACACCAGACCATCTCCGTGCAAAGTCAAGAATCCGTTTTTTCTTTTTACTTTTTTAAATCAAATGTTTTATTTTTAGTCATTTTTATTTTCTGTTAGAAGGATGCCTGGAAGGACAAGTGGTGTCCTGGTTCTCTTGGCTTTAGCCTGGGCCCACAGGAAACTTGGAAGAGCGCAGAGGCTTTGCTGATGCTCTGATAGAGAGGGAGGTGCCGGGCAGCCTGCCTCAGTGCCCACGTGAACGCCCCACCCTGCTACTTTCTTTGACTCCCAGGCACGAAGACAGAAGCCAGAAAGGCCTGAAGCTGATCCACAGGGTGTGTTTTGTCCCTGAAGACTTGCCAGATCTTTTCCAGATGTTGAGAGATAGCCAGAGAGCTTTTCCTAAGAGCCACAGGTGTGCCTTTGGAAGGGTCTGACTGAAGCAAAGTGGTGGTTCTGTGGTTGGTGCCGAGAGCTATATTGCACGCAGTCCGTGAAATCGCGACCTGTCAGCAAAGCTGTCCTCGGGTTATTTTGGTGGCGCTCAGGGGCTTGCTGCCCGGCTGGCAAGGGAGAAAGCCTCCTGTCTGTGTCACTTGCAGCAAGTTTAGATCGCACAGGTGCAGACTTGCCCAACAAAAATACGTCATCCTTTTTTTTCAGTATCTCAAGGTTATCTCCACACTGAGTTCCCATGTAGAATGAACTTCACCCTTACCAATTTATGATAAATCATTCATATTTTTTAAATCAAATAATTGGTTTCAATTTAGGTTCTTTGTCTTCCCATGTATCTTTCAGTTGGTTCTAAGTGCCATGAGCCATGAGGGAATGAGAGAGGAACCACTGATCCTCAGTCACCACCTGTGTTATGAACTAAATGTTCATGTCCCTCAAATTTGTACATTGAAGCTTCTCACCCCCAATGTGGATGTGGGGCCTTTGATATATAAAAAACTCTCCAAATCCAGCTGTAAAGAAACACTCTGATTAGAAAATGAGCAAAAGCCATATAAGGACATGTCATGAACAGGATACATGACTGGCAAGTAAAGATGAGAAAAGGCAGTCAACATTGTTAGCTATTAGAGGAATGCAAATTAAAACCACAATGAAATATCATTACACACCTATTAGAGCCACTAAAATAAAAATAAATAAAAAACAGTGAGTGACAATACCAAATGCTGGCAAAAATGCAGAAAAACTAGACCTCTCAGAATTGGGAGTGGACATGTAAAACGACACAGGCACTTGGGAAAACAGTTTGGCAATTAGAAAAAACTAAACACACATTTACCATGCAGTCCAGGAATCCCACTCCAGAGCACTGATGCCAGAGAAATAAAAACTTATGTCTACACAAAAATCTGTGCATGAATATTTATAGCAGCTTTATTCATAAAAACCAAAAATTGGAAACACCCTAGCTATTCTTTAATGGGTAAATGATGAAACAAGCTGTCATACATTCAACCTATGGAATATTACTTGGCAATGAACAGGAAGAAAGTGGTGATACATGCGGCAGCTTGGATGGACACCAGGGCATTATGCCGAGTGTAAAAAAAGCGAGCCCCCAAAGTACACATACTGTATAATTGTTTGTATAACAATCTCAAAAGAATAAAATCATAAAAAATAGAGATGAGACCAGTGTTCGCCAGCATTTAGGGACAGGGCAAGAAGCTGAAGGAGGGAGGGATTGGGTGTAACTATAAAGGGGTCATAGCTCCAGCGACATTTTGATGGTGAGGGAACAGTTCTGCATCTTGGCTGTGATAGTTGGTGGCCACATGATTCCATACGTGTGACAAAGTTGCATGTGAACCTAGTGAAACCTGCGTGAGTCTGTGGATTGCACCAATGGCAGTTTCCCTCGTTTTGATATTGTACAATAGTTCTGTCAGGTGTTACCAGTGGGGAAATAGAGTGAAGGGTACATGGGACCTGATGTATCACTGTTACAATTTTTTGTGAACCTATAGTCATTTCAAAATAAACTTAAAATTCAAAAATAAAGTTTAATTTACCCTACATCCTTGTGGAAACTGGAACTGTAGGTGGAGGAAGGGGCAGGGAAAGGAGGGAAGGGTCTTTTCCTGCTGTTCCCGAAGTTTCCAGCAACTGTGTGTGTGTGTGTGTGTGTGTGTGATCACCTTCTCCCTTCCTCATTCCGTAGTCACCGCCTTTATTTTCTATCTGCTTACTCAAACATAGGGAATAAAGAAAGCCATTCTATCTTGGCTTATTCTATCAATTAGGCACGACGAAACTCATAGAGGAAACTGTGGGCCAATGAAATTCTGCTATACGGGGTCATTTCTCAGCTTTGCCACTGGTTACATAATGTAACTTTCTAATTAAGTATCTTTTTAAAAAAAACATTGCCATAGTTTTCCCACCATTTAAAGGGTCTTCCTTCTGCCAAGAGTCTCGCTGAGACAACTTTACAAACACGAGACAGGCAGCTGCTTTGTTCCTCTTAATCCGCCCCAAGTCAACATTGTACTAAGGGGTGTGCATGCCATATCTCACTTCCTCCTCAGGCAATCTCCATCACACGGATAAATACTACCTTAAAGTGATAAAGGGACTCCTCCAGGTTTTGAAGTAGTGGAGCTCAGATTTAAGAAATCCATATCTGAACCTTAAAATCACAACATAGCTTATATTTCCTCATAAGGCTGCTATGTTTTTATTGACTATTTGGTCTGTGTTATTCTCTATTCTAAATGTTTAAGTCATTGCATAAAGCAAGGAAAATGTCACTACTATGCAGTTGAACGTCATAATGGAGTATCTTTTTTATTTTTACATTGCCATGGTTTTACCACCTTTCAAATAGGAATACTAATAAGGTCCCCCTAATATCAAGATAGTTTTATGATCACAACAGGGAAATATTCTTTTCTACATTTGTATTCTGCATGCATGTTATATTTCCAGGGGTAGACAGCCCAGGAAAGCACTGGTGTTAGTCTCCTGCGGCTGCTGTAAAACCGACCACATATTTAACGGCTTCTCACCACACATCTATCCTCTCACAGCTCTGCAGGCTAAAGATGGGTTGGCAGGGCAGTGTTGCTTCTGGAGACTCTAGAGGAGAATTGTTTTGCTGCCCTTTCCAGTTCCTGGCAGCCACCTGTACTGGCTCGTGGTCCTGCATTACTCCAAGCCCTATTTCTGCGGCCACGTCTCTCTCTGACCCTGACCCTCCCATCGCCCTTTTTCTTTTACGGGGATCCTCGTGATTACATTGGACCCACCCGGATAATGGAGGGTAATTTCCTCATCTGAAGACACCTGATCAGGCCTGCAGAACCCTTTTGGTCCTGTACAGTAACATATTCACAGGTTGTGGGGATTAGGACGGAGAAATCTTTGGGGGCTATTATTCAGGCCAGCACACCCTCTAAATATTTACTTGATGTTCTGCCCTAGAGCCTACACTTTGCACATCTGAGGAGAAAAAGAAAAGAGAGAAGCATCTTCTACAGGGACTCTTTCAAAGATCAAGGACAAAATGATACGTCACACCACACTGCAGAATGAGTGCTAACCTTACTCTCCATGCAGCTCTTAAAAAGATGTGTCCCCAAGCCAGTTTTATGCCCCTTCACTCACCACCCTCCTCGAGGGCTGATGATGGAAGAACTGAGGTAAGGGACCCTTTGGAGAATGTTGTCTGGTGCACTCTGGTTTCTCCCCTCCCCAAGCTGCTGGCTGAAGCTATCTGTGAGGGGCAAAGGCAAACGGAGGAGTGAACTGCACATTGCCTGGGGTGCATGTGCGTACATTCTGGGAATAGAGGAGCATCCTGTGGAAGGAGCTGCAATGGAGCTTGGTTTCCATGCATGAGGACTGCAGGGAGACATTCAACATGAGCCTAGAAGAAGGGGTTAGAGAGCAGGAAGACCACAGCAGGGGGAGGCATTCTGAGCAACTGCAGAATAGACGCGGCCATTGCCAAGGGATCTGCAGTTGGAGATTCCTGCACTGGAGAAAGTGTCCTGCCCACCTGTTCATGAGAGAAACAAAATCAGCCCCACTCACAGGGCACCTGTCTGAGTCAGGGTTCTCCAGAGAAACAGGATTTGTGTCCAAAGGAGAGACATTTATTGTAAAGAGTTCGCTCACGTGGTTGTGCAGGTTTGGTGAGTCCAAAATCTGCGGGGCAAGACACAGGAAAGAGTTTCAGCTGGAGTTCAGAATTCTCTCTTACTTGGGAGAAAGGTGAGTCTTTTGTTTTATGCAGGCCTTCAACTGATTGCATGAAGCCCACCAAAGTCCACTAGTTGACGAGTTAATCTCATCCGAAACAGCCTCACAGAATAATGTTTGCCAAACACCTAAGCACCACGCTCCAAGCAAGTTGACACATAAAGTTAACCATCACAGAGCCTCTGCTGGGGTACAGCTGTGTCTCTCCCGGCCCTCATCTCCCCTCTCTCTCCCTGTATGTCCTAGAGGACATACCCGGTGAAGTTTTGAAAATCAGGAGTAAGGAAGGGGAATGAGAAAAGATACCCACTCGTCCCTATGGGGGGCTCCCCAATCTAATGCAAGGCACAACACATAGACTGGACACTGTGGGAGCACCCGATGCTTACCTCTGAATTCTGTTCAACTTTCCCATTCTCAGTACAAGCGCAGGTTGTATCACTTTGTGAATGTACTAAATGCCACCAAAATGTTCACTGTAGAATGGTTAGTTTTGTGTTATCTTATTTCATCTCCATTTTTAAAAATAATTTTTAAAAAATTTTCCCATGTCCCAATAGCACCAATATGGAGAACTGACACTTAGGATAACTTGGAATTATAAATGTGTAACAAATACAAGTATGCTGGAAGAAAGTAATTAAATAATGAAACTGTGTTTTTTGAGAAAAGTGGTCCTTATGGGTACCCATGCTAGTTTTCTTTTCTTTTATTTATGTTTTGAAATGTTTCATGATAAGAATTTAAAAAAAAAAAAAAAAAACAGGGATCCCACCAGACAGGACGTGTGCATCTACATGTGAGAGAGTACCCAATGAGCAGTGACCGACTCCATATGCTGTTTATTTTTCACTTAACAAGAATTCCAAACAGGGTGAGTAACTTTTCAAAGTGATAGCTCATAAGTGGTGGGAACTAAGGTACAAACTCAGGACCCCACAGACTCTGCTCTTAACCACTCCCCTGGATGGCTGCTACACGCGCCATACACAGCCTGACAGTGTGCTTTGCGTGTGGGAAAAGTATTCAGTAATATCGATTGCTTGACTGGTTGATTAGTCTACTGCAAATAAATATCCATATCTCCTATTTTGTAAGTACAGAGCATCCATAATACTTGTAAACAAGTCACTCTTATCTATTCATTATGTATTATATGTCAGAATCAATAGCTTTAATATGTGATGATTTAAATATGCTTTGGGGGAGGAAAATCACATAATCAGTTCTAGTGATATTAAGTTATACTCATTCAATGCACTACAATAAAGCTTATTATTAGGGAAGTTCATGCCCCCACCCCCACCGCTTCGAAAGTATGATCGATAACTTTCAAGTACTTCATCCCCTACTTTGCACAGGTCCTGTAGGTCAGTTCAAAATAGGTGAGCACCTTTCGCCATCTAGTGGAGACACATTTTGAAAAACATTTCAGGTGAATTTCATATTGATACCGTGCAAATGCAGCTTTTGGGGAGACTTACACAATATAAAACCAAGAATGTGGAATAAAAATGGGCTTTCTCTTCCAGTAAGCCATGGCTCTAAAATCATTCTTCCAGTCTCTCCCAGATTGTTGCCCCCTTTCTTCTGATTCCACACAGCATCTTCCTACTAAAAATACCGCTAGTATTTCCTAGGAGACATCACGCTACTGATCGCTTGATCCCAAGGATTTATTTTCTTCACAATATGTCGAAGGAACTCCTGGCTAAGTCAATTTTGCTGTATGGGTGCCCGAGGAGAGGGGCTGCAGGGTGTGATGGAAAGTGCAAATTTGTGATGACAGTAACCCTTTCTTAGCTACTCACCTTTGCTGTTTAGGTTAATGGTATTTAAATGTGCTCTTCTCTGCTTTGTGGGAAGTTCAAGGGCCTCCTTGATATTTCTGAAAATTCTGTATCTAACTCTTGGTAACACCACTTTCCTTCCTGCTGAACTCCCAATCTCAGTTCCAGCTTTCCTCCAGGGGTAGACATTATTCTGTACCAAAAACCCACACCCCTATCCTTTCCAGCATAAGAAAAGATTGTAATTCCCCATCCACACTGAAATTAAGCACAGCTATGTGCCTTGCTCTGGCCATTCACCCATGATTAGAAATAACATGTTGCTTCCAAATAGAAGCAGGCTGATATTAAACAAGAAAACTTATCAAAATAAAACTTTAGTTAACAAAATACTAAAAATAGCCCTGGCTGGTGTGGCTCAGTGGATTAAGTGCCAGCCTGCAAACCAAAGGGTCGCTGGTTCAATTCCTAGTCAGGGCATAATGTCTGGGTTGTGGGCCAGGTCCCCAGTTGGGGGCATAAGAGAGGCAACCACACATTGATGCTTCTCTCCCTCTCTTTCTCCCTCCTTTCCCCACTCTATAAAAACAAATAAAGATTTTTTGAAAAATAAAAAATACTAAAATTTTTTTTATTATCTCAATAGCTATTGAGAAGGATTCAATGAATTCCAAAATTTGTTTTAAAGTGCTGAAGATCTTAGTTTTAGGGGGCATTTTTTTTTTAATCCTCACCCAAGGACACGTTAATTGATTTTAAAGAGAGGGGAAGGGAGGGAGAGAGAGACCGAGAGAAACATCAATGCCAAAGAAAAACATCGATAGGTTGCCTCTTGTTCGTTCCCCGACCATGGATGGAACCCAAAACCTAGGCATGTGCCCTGACCTGAAATCGAATCAGTGACCTTTCAGTAAACGGGATGATCTCCAACCAACTGAGCACACCAGCCCAGGCAGAGGCAATATTTTTTTAACATGACAGGAGGCTGCGTGTGTGTGTGTAAGTACTGTTCAGAAAGGTCATTTTTCTCCTAAAAAGAGAAACCAAAAGATTAGTTTTGTAGAGGATGTGACTCCTTATCTAGAAAATCTAATTAAAAAATTACTAGATGGAATACATCTGGCCTCAGCAAGCCCCATCCATTTCACTCAGTGGCCCCAGGCCCGGCACTAGCAGCAGCCAGTCTCGGTCCACAGCTTGGCCTCTTCCGGGCACCTCCAAGCCCAGCACAAGTAGCAGCCATCTGAAGATCTCCTTGTAGCTTATGCTGGTTTATCCAGGACAGAACACATGTGGTGTCTGACTTTGGCCTGCACCTCCCAGGAGGCCCCAGAACCAACATACACAGTGGACAGCTTTAAAGCTCATCAAAGCAGTACCACCCAACCATAAGCAACACACTAAAAGAGTGTACTCAGCAGGCACCAGAGCCCTACTGAAGTGAGTTCTACTCTATGGAGTGGGCCCCTGAACAGCTGATCCCCCTCGGTGGTTGGAGGTCACTGGTCAGTGGTCACAGCTGGTCCTTACAGCTGATCAGCCTAGGTATATCCCTCCCATTGATCTGCCAATAGCAATCAAGTTTCATGACATGAGGAGGGTGTAGACAGCCCACACAGGGGGGCACACCTTGAGTGCCCAGCTTGAGTGATAGGGGAGACCGTGCCACTGGACCATATAAGACACCTACTACATTAGGCCACTCTACCAAGCCTGGGAGATGTAGAAGCTCTACTTAATACATGGAAGCAAACACAGGGAAGCTGCCAAAATGAGAAGACAAAGAAACATGACCCAAATAAAAGAACAATCAAAACTCTGGAGAAAAGAACTAAACAAAACGGAGACAAGCAATCTACCAGATGCAGAGTTCAAAACACTGGTTATAAGAATGCTCAATGAACTTAGTGAGGACCTCAACAGCATTAAAAAGAACCAGTCAGAAATTAAGGGTATGCTAATTGAAATGAAGAATAATTTGCATGGAATCAATAATAGAGTGGATAAAGCCAAGAATCAAATCAGTGATTTAGAATATAAGGAAGAAAAAAAATACCCAATCAGAACAGTAAAAAGAAAAAAGAATTCTCAGGGCATATGCCTGGGTTATGGGCCAGTGAGAGGCAACTACACATTGATGTTTTTCTCCCTCTCTTTCTCTCTCTTTTCTGCTCTCTCTAAAAATAAATAAATAAAATTTTTAAAAAGAAAAGAAAAAAAGAATTTAAAAATGAGGATAATGTAAGGAGCCTCTGGGACAACTTCAAGCATACCAACATTCACATCATGGGAGTGCCAGAAGGAGAACAGAGAGAGAGCAAGGAATTGTAAACCTACTTGAAAAAATAATGACAAGAAATGTCCTTAATGGTGAAGGAAGTAGGCATACAAGTCCAGGAAGCATAGAGAGTCCCAAAAGCGTACACCAAGACACATCATGATAAAAATGCCAAAGGTTAAAGACAAAGAGAGAATCTTAAAAGCAGCAAGAGAAAAGCAGTTAGTTACCTACATGGGAGCTCCCTGAAAAATCAGACTGTCAGGTGATTTTTCAAAAGAAACTTTGTAGGCCAGAAGGGATTCAAACTGATGAAAAGCAAGGACTTAAAACAGAGATTACCCTAACCAACAAAGCTATCATTTAGACTGGAAGCACAAGATAAGGAGCTTCCTAGACAAAAGAAAATTAAAGGAATTCATTATCACCAAACCAGTATTATATGAAATGTTAAAGTGTCTTCTTTAAGAAGATCAAAAATATGGACAATAAAATGGCAGTGAATACATATCTATCAACAATTGAATCTGAAAAACAAAATAAATGAACAAGCATTACAGAAACAGAATCATAGATACAGAGAATGTTTCGATGATTACCAGATGGGAGGGGTGTTGGGGGTGCAAAAGAAGGTGCAGGGACTGAGAAGTACGCATTGGTTGACACAGAATAGTCATGGGACATAAAGTACAGCATAGGGAATACAGTCAATAGTAGCTTAATAAATATGTATGGTGTCAGAAGGGTGTGGGATGATCACTTATTAGGTTATTTAACGTCAAATCACTGAGGTGTACTTCTGAAACTAATATAATAATGCATGTCAACTGTAATTGAAAATAAAAATTATTTTAAAAAAGAAAGTGAGTATTCTTGAGGCATTTGTGGTAGTGATTTCCATCCCATAAACCAGGAGAGTTTAAGTAACAGTGGATACTTTCAGTTTACCAGATTACAGCTCCCTGAGCCTGAGGTTGGGTGGGAGAGCCCCAGGCTCAGCACCCAGTGGCCTGAGTACACACCAGCCCTGATAGGGATCCATGGAGCTTCTGAACATCAAGAGATCAAACATGGTATTGTGTCCAAGACCTTGGAACTTGGAGATAGGCTATCGGCATGAAAAGAGAAGACTGACCCAGGCTACCCTCAGTTTGGTTGTTGTGAGGTCATTCCAAATATCACATAACAATCAAGAGATAAAAGGGCCATAATGTTGGGAATCACAAATATTTTTTAAAAACATGCCATAGGGTCTCAATTTCTCAGAGGCACTATCTCAGCAAAGAATGCAAAACTATGACAGGATTTTTCCATGAAGATTGGGCAGAGGTAACTGCAGGGCGAAGAGCTCGCCGGCCTGCCCCAGACAAGGGAGGGGAGGGTTGGGTTAACGTTAGTTCCCTCATACCACTATCTGATTGTTTCACTACCATTGATTTAGGACTGAATTCATACCCCATTATTTTGTTGCTTTAGATTTATAATATAATCTACATGAAACATTTCTGGACTCACTATTTTATTGTATTGACTAGTGTCTGTATTTAAGCCTCAAGCCATATTTTTTAATCTGTGTTTTGTAATATATTTTAGAATCTAAAGAAAAGAACTAGGCGTAATTCTTATTGTTTAAAAACCATTGCTTCTTGGTTTTTATTGTCTTTTCGTTCTCTAGAGTTTTCAGGTTTTATAAACTCTTTATGTAGACACTAACATCAATATTTTATAAAATGTATATGTTAATTTAGCTAATGAATCACTTATTAGCTAACTCAGTTATTAGTATGAACTGGTAGTATTTCTAACAGTAGAATGCTCCATTTATTCATATCTTCTTTATTTTACCAGAGTTAAAGATATTTCTTCTCATAAATCCCTAACTTAATTTCCTATGTGCTTTTAATACAATTGGTTAAAAAGGTACGTCTTTCATGCTACTTTCTGTGTAATCAATAGTTAAGAGAAATGTAACTGATTTTGCACCTTGTATCTTGCTGTTTGGCTAAATAAATGCACTATACCTAGTAATTTTTTAATTAGTTTCTCTAGATACTCTCAATAAAAAAAATCACATTCTCTACAAAACTAATCTTTAGGTTTCTCTTTTTAAGAAAAAAGTGACTTTTCTGAATAGTTCTCACACACACACACACACACATACATATACCTCCTGTCATGTTAAAAAAATTCCCTCCTAAAACTATTTTTAGTACTTTAATCTGAAACACCTTTTGAAATTTATTGAATGGTTTCTAAATAGCTATTAAGATAGTGAAATAATTTTCAATAGTTCTTACTTAGGTTTTATTTTGATAAGTTGTCCTGTGTAATATGAGCCCCGATTTCTTAGGCTATTCCATTCTCAGTTATAGTGAATTATTCTTTCATGGTATAAAACTGTTGTCCAGAAGCATATTTATTATTATTATTTTTTAATCTTTCAAGTCAGGAATGCTTTAAGAAAATGAGTAGAACCCATTATAACAGCAGCTCTTTATTACATGGATTCAGATACACAGCAGACCAATCATGTTCCCTGACATTTTACAACCACATTCAATAAAAGCCTGTTAGCACATTCCTCAACACCTGAATTCCAAGGGCCTTCCGCTTTTCAAAGCTTGCACAAAGAAGTTAAGCACCGGTAAGAAAGACTGTTAGCGGTTTCATTTCATCATCTTCCTCATCATCAATACACATTCCGTTTCTTCCTTCTGTGTACACGACATTTTCAAATGGGTGCTACACTCTGCCTATGATACAAAGTTTATAAATACAATATGCTAATACGAAGCTAAAAAGAGTTTAATAACAACTAGGAGATCATTAAATCTATAGTGTGGATGAAATCTATGAAGGAGATTTAAAAACAGCACACAGACTCGAACGTTTTACTTGGGACAAAGTGAAAGAGAACCGTTTTTTGTGCTGCTGAAGGGTTTTCTAAGTTGCTCCAAGTTTACTTTTCTTTCCGCTGTTACTTTTCAACGCTGCAGAGCATTGCGAGCGGCATGGCTGTGTGCGCTGCCACAGGACACCCGGGGCCATGACAGACTGGGATGGGACCGCTGGCAGTTCAGTGAGACTCTGATACTGCCCCTTGGCATTCAGTTCTTCTACATCCACATATGTTATAGTAAAACCATGTTATGTGGCGATTTCACTGAGCCGTGGGAAGTAATCTGACTTGGAATACGGAGGAGGCTTCTTTTCAGTAGGTTGATCTTTTCAGCAGGAGAATTCCTCAAGTACATCCTGAAAAACGTCCTATCACATTTGTTAAAGAAATGGTCCTTTGGAGAAATAGTACTGAATTTGGCGAGAAAATTCTCAGCAACATTTCTCTTGGCTTGTTTCCAGTTTTTATAAATGACTCTAGCCTGCAGATGGTGGTATTTTCTCTCTTACGCGCAGATCTTCCCTCCGGGGAAAGAGCGTGCTCAGGACGTCTCCAGCCAGGGTGCATAGCTGATTCCTGCGATCAGCCAACAGGGTTAAGCTGGTTCTTTGGTTGCTTGGAAGGGTCAGACATCAAGGGGTCAGAACTGCAAAGCAAATACTTTCATTGGCTTTCAAAATGCTTGTGGCAGGCTCTGCAGCTCCATGTTTCGCCAGCTTCTTCCTTGCACCTTCACCTGTGCAGGTTATGTCACCAACGGTTACTCTCAAGGTCAAAGTGGCCACCTGTATTTGACTGTCGGGTCTTTCACGTTCAGAAACGGGGATGTTCTTGGTCTTCACGCCGTATTCTTGTAATACCCGAATCGGTGTTTTCCCTGGTTTAGCTGTAATCATCTTCCCCAAACCGAAGTTCCCGCCGTCCTCGCGCTCCAGTCCGGGCCGCGGCGCGAGGCCGGCTCTGGGAGGCGGCGAGAAGGGCGGCCGGGCGGGAGGAAGGGCGGCGCGGACCGCCGTCCTCGCTCCGGGGTCGGCGGCCCGAGTGCAGCTCCAGAGCCGCCGCTGCTGCCTCCCCGAGTCTCCTCCTTCTTCTCTGACTCCCGTGCCCTCTGCTCCACTTCTGCGTCCCTCTTGCCGAACATTTATTATGTTTAACAGATATATTGGTCCTACATGTTGTGTGTGCGTTGTACTTTTCAGATTTGGGAGGTAAGAACAATGCCTTCCTCATTAAATTAAGAATCACATTATCACTTTATGTTGTACAGATATTATATATCTGATGAAGATCGAAAAACTGGACAGACTCAAGTCTTTTTATGTAATTTTTATTTATTTCTCTGTTTTTCGTCTATTCACTTCTATATTACGGGCCATTTAAAATAATTTACATTTCATATAAGATTTCTTATAAATTTGACATATGGGTCAGTATCTCTATTAGTAATACCTACATTTACTATAGCTATATCTTTCCTCGGCCAGATCGCTCAGTTATTTGGAGCATCAGCCCCTACACCAAAAGGTTGCAAGTTCGATTCCAGGTCAGGGCACATACCTAGGCTGCAGTTTAGATCCCCAGTAGGGACACGAACAGAAGGTAACAGATCCAAGTTTCTCTCTCACATCGATGTTTCTCTCTCTCTCCTACATTTCCTCTCTCTCTCAAATCAATAAACTTGTGTTTGGGTGAGGATACTTTTTTTTTAAATAAAAGTATATATTTTCATGTTAATCATTATATACTTCATTTGATCTTCAATTTATTATATTTAATTTATTATTCCGTTTCTCTAGAATTGGACAGATCTATCACTGTCTTCTAATTTAAAATTTTATTTTATTTTCATCTCCTTTCCCCAAATAGTTGATTTCTAATCTTAGATTTTTTTATCTCGTCTGACTTTTTTTATTATTTGTTATGACATACATTTAACCTGACACCATCTTTGTAATCTCCATTTTTTGAGTACTTGAAGTACTGTAAATAGAACAGATGTTAATGCAATCTCAACTTTTATTCTGTTTTTGTCTCATGGAGATAAAGTGTAATTTTTAGAGACAAAATGTGGTTGACCTTTTTAAAAAATCAGTAACCCTTTATAATCTTGCAGATAAATTTAATCAATTTTTACTTTATATTTTAAATTATCTTTGGCTTGAATATAATAAATAAAATCATAGTCTTTAAAATACCATCCTACATATTTTAACACATAAGTTTCTCTTTTTTGGCATTGTTTCTTACATCTCTTTTTTATCTGGAATTGTTTAAACTTTAAACTAATTCCCTTCAAACCAAATCAGAGAGCTATCTCAGACAACTGACCTACTTATCTAACTAGTGTGCTATGTAATCCTCTCAGTGACGCTGAGGAGCAAGGGGACCAGCTGAGTCTGCTCAGACAGAGACCTGCTGGGAACAGCCTATATTCTCCCGTTTCAGAGGCCATGGCCGACTTCCTCTTCCCGTTTTGGGGGCAAATTGCCTTAGAGAGTAGAGGTTCCCAGCAGCAGGTCTATGACTAGGTGCTAGATCAGGGCAAGCAGATGTCTGGAATAGTAGAGGCTCAAGAACAGGGCCCATCTCCCTGGCTGATTGGAACCCTGCCCCATATACTGAAAGGTTGTGGGTTCAATTCCTTCCAGAACACATACCTAGGTTTCAGGTTCCATTGCTAGTTGGATGTGTTCGGAAGACGGCCAGTCGGTGTTTCTCTCTCACATCTCTCTCTCTCTCTCTCTCAAAGTGATGAAAAAATGTCCTCAGGTGAGGATTATAAAAAGAAGGCTTGTCAAGTAGACTTCTCACCCAAGTTGGGGAATACAGGCTAAGTTCTAGTCTCAGTTCACACCTGGGACAGTGGATCCAAATGATGGGTGGCAGGTTACCTCCCTTGGGCATAGTCTTGAAGAGCAAAGGCTTTGCGGTCAGGCTGACCTTGAATCTTGTCTCCACTTAGCAACTGTGAGATGTGGAATAAATTATTTAACCTCATTGTCCTCCATTGTAAATGAGGATAAATGCAGTACACTCCTCACATGGCTCTTCTATCAATTTAAAAAAAAAAAAGTATTAAAGATGGTGACAGTAAAAGTGCCTTACACCAGGAAGGGCTTGATAAATCCTAGTTGACTTTACTATTATATCTAGACTCTGAACGAGAAGGAACAATGCACTCTGCTTCCAGGCTGGGCTTCCCCTGGTTCTGGGCTCGGGGAGGATTGAGCTGCCACTGACCCGCACAGAGAGAGGCTGGTCAGGGCAGCAGGCACACACACTGTTCTCTTAACCAGTTTCATGGAGCGCCCTCACTGAAGAGCGCGCCTGTGTGCTCGGCACAGCTGCTGGCCCAGTTCTTCCCTCGTAATAGGTACGCGGTTACCAAAGAGAGGGAGAACGCTGACAACAAATGCTTTGCTCAGAAAAGCTTTCAGTTACATCTCCCACTTTTGCTAAATTCCTCCTGTTTTCATGTAAACCAAAGGGTTTTGTTTCCAAAAACTTCACTTGGCCTTTTTTCTCTCTGATTTCATTTCTCAGTATAATTCCTCCTTTGGTCCCTCAAAAAGTATGGCACTTATCACTAGGTCTCTCTGATTTTAAGAGGAACAGAAATCAGCAAAGGAGGAAAAAAAAAGAAAAAATGCAGCAGCAGAAGCGCAGGTCCATCCGACCCTGACTCGTCCTCGCAGCCCAGGGACCGCCTCCGGCGTTGCTGTTTGAATAACCTCTGGGTGTCCGATCCACCCCCACAGCTCAGGTTTGACCTCCAGAACAAATATTTGTCCCATTTTTGAACAAAGTTTGAGAGCTTTCTTCCTCGTTTTTCTACTTTTTAAAAACGAACTGTACTCCTCTGTTGTTCCTTTGAACTTTGGTTCAGGAAGGAGTGGAATTCTTCCCAGCCCCTGCACTGGAGACCTGGGCAAAATGAAATGGCTCACCGGCTTTCTCATCTGGCTCGCTCTTTCTGAGGCACAAGGCTTCGAAATCCCCACCAATGGGCTTCCAGAAGTAAGTATTTCAGAAGCCTCCTTGCTGTTGGCCTGTATATATGCTGTTGCTGTTCAAGGACTGTGTTTTGGGTGGAAAGGAAATGGAAATGTATGATAAACTCATCTAAGTAGAAGTGTTCACTGTTATAATAACTGGCTGTGTATTTACCTTTTAACACATTAACGAGTTCGCACAAGATGAAGTCAAGGGCAATGCACTGGCCCCGACATGTCGCGTTTATAGCGTATAGCTGTCTACTTCTTATCTAAAAAGTGGGAGTAATAAATGACCTAACTCAAAGGGTGTTTGAGAATTAAGTGACATATGTAAATTACCTACTCAGGACAAACACTGGGAAGCACCTAATAATTATGAGCTATGAGGATGAGGATGATGATGAGGATGATGGCAATGATGACATGTCATCACCACTGTTATATTAAAAGTGTAAGAAAAGTCACTATCAAAACACTATCGTTTTTCATACCTAAGCAGACAGTGATTTCCATAATAAGGGTACATTAAATATTCCTGTTGAAGGGGAAGGTGGAACGTGGGCTGGGAGAGTGCAGGAATTATTCTGAGAGCTCGAAGTTTCCACTTTGGCCCTTTGGTCATCCCCACATGAGGAAATTCTTGGACTGAGTCGTTTTGAAAATGATACATACAAGAGCTATTTTGATGCCAGAAAAGAAATGTGCATTATGGGAATATCCTAGGAGATGGAGCAGCTTAAAGTACTTGCAGAGTGGATTACCTACAAAAAATGCTGAAAAACAGGGTAGCATGCAGGGGGAAAAATCATTCTGTCTGCTTGGAAAGTACCGTATTTTCCAACACTTTAAAAACCACCAGAGTGTGTTGGAAACTAAGAGAATTGAAGCCAAGACACTGGAATTCATTTGTGCTTTTTCAGTCACTTCCTACTGGTATTCCTTTTATACAGACATTATTAATCCAGTGGATGATGGTTCACATTTATCCAGGAAGACACTGTGGATACTCCCCATCTTCTAGAAAACTCAGAAGTGAATTCCTTCCACTTAATAACTAGCAAATAAACATATTAAAGAAATCCTTGCCTCAAAATGTGAGATTGCCCAGGGTATAGGAAATAAGATAAAATAATATAATGAATAGCTTTATGCCTGTCGCAGGCAGCCTCTTTCCTTTTTTATATTTTTTATTAATAGAAATGAACATCCTAAATTCTTTTTTAAGTTTGCAGAATATGGAGATCTTGTGGAACTGGCCCCAGGCAAATTTCAATTTGTGCACGAGAACCGCAGGCATCAGGTACAGTAAGACTTAAGTTAGCAGAGAAGAGACCAGCGGTTTACACCCTGTGGAAGCGCTGTCAGGGTGAAATCGAGTGAGGCCTCCGTAGAGCTGTCTGTGAGCCCCCACACCAGTGGTCACCTTCGTCCCTCAGAGGATGTATAGTTGTGCGTTTTCTTCAAATTTGAGGATTATGGGATGATTTCACCGCCTGATGAGGAAGAATTCCCTCTTAGGAGGGTTTTCCTGCCGCAGCCACACATTCTCTTTCCTCTGGTCTCCTGGGGGCTTAGAGAGCATGGGGGTGACTCAGAGAGCTGGCCACAGGGAGCGCTGCCCCTGGAGGCCGCCAGCAGCAGCGTAGACAAAATCCTCTCACTCATGGGGGTGAGTTCTCCAGGAAGCCAGGAAGGGTTTGGCTACTCCAACTTCTGTCCTGAGAAAGGTATTTGTGTAAGCGACCCTAAGCTGACTGATGACTTACTTTGTATGGGTATGAAATTTTGACTTTCTAGAAGTCCAGGGTTTTTTCAATTTATTTTTTGATTTTTTTGTTTATTTATTTTTAGACAGAGGGGAAGAGAAGGACAAAGAGAGGGAGAGAAACATCAATGTGTGGTTGCTTCTCACATACCCCCAACTGGGAGGACCTTAGAAGTCCACGTTTTTGTAGACCAATAATATAAAACCCAGTAGGCAAACCCTTATGTCCGGATCTTCATCTACCCACAAGACAGAAAACTTAGTCATTGAGAATTTCACTAAAAAAGTCTAAAAGAAGGCAACTCTTGACCTCAGTATGTCACGTAATACCCCTTAAAACCTCAAGTCACTCCAAATCAGGCAAGCTAAGCCTACACCTGACTTCTTATTTTAAAATTCATCAGACATTAAATGTTTATCCATCACTGTAAAGCCATTCGGCTTTCCATACCTGCAAGACAATTTTGCCTGTGAATAATTCCCTGGCAGAGCTATTAGATTATAGAATTTTCCGCATGGCAGTCACCGTGCTTAACTCCACCAAGGAGGAAACACATAAAGACCCCTACGCTCGTGCAGCTTAATCTAATGGAGGAGGCGGACACGTATCCTGGCTGTCCTGCATTGCAGAAGGGTTATGCTGCTATAAAATGCTTAGTAAAGGAAGCTTACCTAGCCTGGTGGTGACACGGGGTCAGAGAGAACTTCACTGAGAAAATACTGCCTGAGCTGAGATCTGAAGGACGACTAGGAATTAGTGATGTCGAGGTAGAGGGCACGGGTGACCTGGAAATTGGAGTATTGCAGACAGCTGGGATGACGTGTTCAGAGCTCCATGGTAGAAAGCAGCACCCAAACAACCATCCAATAGAATAAAAAAATCAATCAAAAAAATAGGATAAAGGTGATATATGCTACTTGGCACGAGTTTGGTTGAATATTTTCATTTAAAATCATTTGTTTTAGCATTATATAAAAACTGATATGCATGCAATGTAAAGGGGGCTGGGAGATTTTTTTAGAGAAACACATCAGTGGGAAATAGTATTTCAGAATGTTTGATACTTATACCTGAGTTTCAATGAATGAATTCATACAGCTCAGTATTAAAGAAACTTCTACTGAGAGAAAGCAGTTTTTACCCTCAAGGTCATCAGTAACACACTTTTGAAGAATGATTGTCTAACTTCCTTTCACAGAGAAGTGTGTCTGGAGAATCTGGAGAAACCATGGTAAGTTTACTTGGATTTTGTTAAAATTTGATTTCTGAATGATTTTTCTGTTACCTATTACCTAGAAATCAGTACTATTGCCTCCTTTGTCTCCATCACTGAGATCATTTACCTGACTTTCGAAATGCCCCCTTGCCCAATTCTGTTTGGAACTGTGTCTTAAACTCAGCATGAAAGACAGCCGTGAGCATGCAGCCGGGAGAGAGGGCACCAGGAGCTGGAAATGCCCTTTCTCTAGATTCTCCCAAGTTTTGCCACCATAGATTTCATCCAAGCATATATATTTATTCCAACTTAACAGTTTTGATTTAAAATATGACATCTCACAGCTTTAGAGGAAAAGGAACTCTTAGACATGAAATGACCCAACTCCCTAAGATTTTCAAAGCCGTGCTTCCTGTGGCAAGAAAACATCAGAAGGAAGTGGTTTTTGTTAGCTCCCTGCTCTGAACTGACAGAGATGGTGAGAAGCACAGGTTGAAGGGGTAGGAAGGACAAATAACTTAGCCTGGGTTTTATCTTATCTGGAGGTAAGCTGCATATTGAGTTGGAAGGTTTTATCATGAATGAGACAGCTTGGGGGATGACACCTGGTATTGAAATAAGCAAATCCAGTTGAAGAAAAAAATGCAAAATCTAGTAGGGCTACTTAATTGCCACAGCCCTGAAGCAGCTTGCAATTCTCCGGCAGCACCTCAGAGACCTGTGTTTGTAATCCCTTGCCTCTGATCATACTCATGGTTTTTTTTACATCGGGGCTGCCTTAAATGAGCAGAGAAAAACTGGCAAAGAAGATTCAGAATGCCAGACCAATAATTGCATCAAAATGGTATTCTGTTTGCTGCTCACGCCCATCAGTGTGGTCACATTTTGTTTTGATGTGGGGAAGGCTAGGAACACTGGAGGGAGAGTACATTGCAATGGGCGAGATCAGAGAGGGGAGATGGCAGTATGGGGACCGCGTGCGTCTTCCACGCCACCGAACTCCTGGCTGCACCCCAATCTGGGAATGCAGCCGAGGTCCCCTTCCAGCACTTCAATCCTGTATCCTTTTTCTCACTACAACCTTGCATTTGAAGTTATTTCCTAGACTTTCTCCATCCAGTCTTGCTTCCCACAACCATTTTATACTTCTGTTCTCACTTTAAAAATCATTTTTAATAGACTTATAGAACTGAAATGCATCTCAGGACAGCTCAAAATAAAGGCAGACTTCTCCCTGGGGGTGTTTTGAGCTAGGATAATGCTTTCTAATACCTGAGATACACTCGTGTGCTTCACAATGCCCTGGGCTTGTTCACGATGAAATGTACTGCTCTTGACATCAAATATAGAGTGAAGTTCTGTGTAATTTTTCTCTGAGTACAGTTACACTTTCTTGCCAATTACAGGAAGAGGTTGATCAAATAACTCTTTATAGCTACAAAGTCCAATCCACTGTCACCTCCCGCACGGCCAACACCATGATCCAGACCAAAGTGGTGAACAACTCCCCACAGCCTCAGAATGTCGTGTTCGATGTGCAGATCCCCAAAGGGGCCTTCATTTCCAACTTCTCCATGTGAGTGCTTCTCCGTAACCAGGAACCGGGCTTGCTCTCCTCGCAGAATCGCCGTCAGAATGGGCCTTACTGGTCCCTTGCTCCCGTGGTGCTCATTCTCAGGGTTTTGGACCCACAGGAGGTCAAGGGTCGTTGTGAAGTGGGTCTCAATGCTTTCTGTTCAAAGTATCATAATTTGTGAAGGATTTGCTTTTCCTTTCTGATAAATTAAAGTAAACTTAAGCTATCTCTATAGTAACAATCTCCCACTTACTTGCACTTTGATGTACTTTCTTGGGGGGAGAGAAATACGAGTTGCCCTGGCTTCCAGAAAACCATGTATAAGTGTGTGCAGAGCACTTTAGTGTCATCTGTCATATGTTTCTCCACAGGAAAAAAAAAAAATGAGAACCACTGATTAAGTCCAGTCATCTGTCCAGTGATTGACTTCTTCTGTTGTACCACTGACAAGTGTGTTATCCAGGCTTGACTGGATCATCTCCTTAGTGATAAACTCACTATTGTCCATGGAAATCCATTAAATGTTGATAGGTCTGTTAGAATTATTTCTTATACTTAACTGAAGTCTGTTCCATTTTCAACCCAGTGAATACACAGTTATTTTGGTCTCTTTCAACACAGGGCTGAGTTGACAAGACCAGTGAAGACAGCTGCTTTTATAACCACAGTTTAATAGGAGCTGTGCAGGTCTCCACACCCAAAATACTCCTTCTGCCTTTTTATCAAGCTTCCAAACATTCTACCTTTAGAAATGATTCCCTTTTGTCTTAAACATTTTTTGGCCTTAGAACCTCAGTATGATTCAATAGAAATAGTGGTATCCTGGCCACATGAGGTCCAGTTCAAACTCAGTCTCTGACCAGCTGTATGCCCTTGAACAAGACACCTGTCTCCTTAGCTCTGATTTCTCTCACTTAAAGAGGCAAACCTAGAAGTGTGCCTCAACAAGCATGCTATTGGCACTTGGGAATGGAAAATCTTTAGTAAAACTCCCCTTACGTTGCAGAATTTCTGGCGTTCTTGGTGCCCTCCCATCATGCCAGTAGTACTTTGAGTCATCAGAACAACCAAAAACTTTGCCACATAATTTGAAGCTCCTCCTTGGGGGAAGATGCTGCCCATTTGAGTGCCATAAGCTTCCTTTCATTTCTAACATTCTGTAATTAAACTGCTCTGATGAATCATTTCTTGGTATGGATTAGATGACAGCCAGCTAAAATTCAGATGAGCAGAGGTGGAGGTGCAAAGAGAGGACAGAGATCCCCAGGAGAGATGCTAGCGGGGTAAACACAAACTCTGCAAAGGGGCCATTCGCCAACACCTTCCTCCAGCGTTCTTTACTCTCTGCCACCCGTGTAAGAGAGCTAAATGTCCCCAAGCTGTGGCAGATTCTTAACTCATAGAAGATTGATCTTATAAACCAAATGTAAGCCAGATCATATGACTTATCTGTTACCTCTCCTAAGCACATTTGTGATTGAAAAGAGATACTCAATGCAACCTAAGTGCCCACCAATAGGTGAGCGGATAAAGAAAAGATGTGGTACATATATACAGGGTCCAGCACAAATAATGCTTCTTTTTATTGCAGAATCTGTTATTACAAAATCATAAGCATGTAATTCTGTAACATAATAATACCACACTCAAGCACACCAGATGACATTTTAGGTGAAATGTTCAAATTAAAACTATGAGTTATTACACCCATATCATTACTCTACCAACCACACTCAAGCAGGCCTTACTTCTGCCAGACCCGATGCAATGCACTATTACTCGGCTGTAAAAAAGAATGAAACTTTACCTTTTGTGACAACATGGATGGACCTAGAGAGTACTGTGCTAAGTGAAATAAGTCAGAAAGAGTAAGACAAATACCATATGATTTCACTTATATGAGAAATTTAAAAAATAAATGAACACACAAAATTGAATCAGACTCATAGATGCAGAGAATAAACTGATGTTGCCAGAGCAAAGAGGGGTTGATGGACTGTTTGAAAAGGTGAAGGAATTAAGAAGTACAAATGGTCAGTTATAAAATGGTCACAGGGATGTAAAGTACTGCATAGGAAATACAGTCAATGACATTGTAATATCAATGTATGGGGCCAGGAGGGTTGTAGACTTACAGGGAAATCATTTCATACATTATATAAATGTTTAATCACTATACTGTGCACCTGAAACTATTACAAAATAATATTGAATCTCAACTATAATTTAAAAAATATAACTTTTTTAAACAGACACCCAAAGAAAACAATGCTAAATCTGAAGGGTAAAATTTGAAAATGAGGAAACTTTTTAAACACAAACGGCAGTAGTGAGGGAAAGCCTTTATGATGGGTGTCCACACGTCACACTGAGATAAAGGGACTCCTGTGTATGAAATATGCAAATGCCTTTCTTCTCTTTTCCTCCAGGTGCGAAAGGGCCAGTGCCCCCATTCAGTAAATCCATCTGGTTGGCGTGTTTGCTTTTAGTTTGTTTGTTTGCTTTACCATTCAGACCCACTGGTACCTTTCTGTCGTTTTCTAGGAGTGTAGACGGCACCACATTCACTAGTTCCATTAAGGAGAAAACTGTGGCCCGAGCACTCTACTCACAGGCGAGAGCAAAAGGCAAAAGCACCGCATTGGTGAGGTAAGGGCTGGACAGCAGGCCGACACCCTCCCAGCTGCTGTCTCCCCACTCCCCTGTCCCTTCCTCAAGAGCACAACAGGCCCGGAAAGGCATCCGGCCTTGTGGTCAGGCGGTTCAGTTTCTATTCCCTGAGGCCTCTCTGCAACAACTGAGCTATCCTTACATAGCTTGCAGTTCTGTAGTTAATGCTGGTTTGCTAAAGTCAACTACAGAAATATTGGTGATCAGTGACAACATTCACCGCATAGAGGTGACCCCTGATCAACGCGATTTGGACTGTGCGGGTCCCCTTACGTGTGGATTTTTTTCAATAGATACAGTTGGCCCTTCACATCCCCAGATTCAACCAACCTCCAGTGAAAACAGTATTTTTGCATCCGCAGCTGCAGATCCCTAATCTGAGATCAAAAATACTGGATTTCTTGCATAGTTGGTTGACTCTGCAGATGCGAAACCGGGGGAATAGGAATGGGGAGCTGCAGAGTCAAAGGTGATAACTCAGATTTTCTACTGTGCTGTGGCCTGCGTTGGTTAGGGGTAAGCTGTACACAGAAAGAAAGATTTGGAATTTGTTTTAATGATTTATTCTGCCTTGTTTTTTAATCAGGTAAACCCTTCTCAGTATCAGTTACTTAGCTTAGATTATGTTTATTTTGTTCTCCTTGTAATCTTAAGACACTGGGAATGCCAAACTGCCTGAAAGCCTCTTGGGAGCAAGAAACTTCAAAGGAATTTTCAACCAATCACTTCTCACGCTGCGTATATCCTGCCATCCTTTTTTTCTTCATCTCCTCTTCCTCTTCCACACCCCAAATTTACTTTTACTTGAAATTCTTTTCACTTCATCCATGCTTTCATTCATTCAGTGAGACTTCACTGAGCTCTGTACCCAGCTGTCAGCAACACTGTAGCAAATACTGCCGGCTGGCGAAGGAGACAGCCAAGGACCCTATAATATACAGGTGGCTATAATATATATATGTGATAATATATATATAATTATGTATTATTACATACGACATATGAGGGGGGACCTCAAAAACTCAGAATTTATCAAAGATTGCGTATTTATTCTTAAATGTTTAAACTTCAGTCATCCTCAAAGTGCTCTCCATTCGATGTGGTACAGCTGTCAAGATATTTTTTCCACTGCTCAGAACAGTTTTTGAACTTGTCGATTTTGAGGCCTTTTAGTGCTTCTGCCATTTTTTGTTTCACCTTTTCCACATCAGCAGAATGTTTCCCTTTGAGGACTTTTTTCATCCAGGGAAAAAAACAAATAATCAAAAATTGCTTGGGACAAGATCCAGTGAATAGGAAGGGTGGAGCATGGGGGTCATACCATTTTGGGTCAAAAACTGCTGAACACTCAATGCAGTGTGGGCAGGTGTGCTGATAAATCACTCATCATGAAATGGGCAAACATGTTGAAAGAGTCTTTAAAAAAAAGTTCACTGAAGCCAAACACAGCCTCTCACAACAACTCCTGCTGGTACACTGATACAGATGGGTTCCTAGAACACTCACCCAGAAGGGGAAGCCTGTCCTACAAGGACCCCCCTCCAGAAGATAATTCGAGTTTTGGGGTTCCCCTCATATAATGAAGTGACTACTAATGTAGAGAGGGTACAAAACCCTGTGGGAGCTCACGTGTACAATTCTGTCTGGGAGTCCAGAAAAGTCATCACAGAGGACCTGATGTTTAACTGAGCACAAATAGATTGTAAAAATGTATCCAGATGGAGGAAGGAGAGAAAAAGTTCCAAGCAGAGGGAACAAACACCTCCAATGTTGATTCGGGTTAATAGGTTCTTTTATCTTTAGGGTCTCATTTTGCCATCTTTAACCATCCTTTCGACCACATTGTCCACTCATCAGTCATTTATTCACTCTACCAACATGTGTTAGTAACAGAAGCTCTTCTAGGTACTGCAGATACAACAGAGACCATAGAGCTCAGATTCTAGTCCACTCCCCAGGTAAGAAGACCACTCACCGCTGCTGCACTTCTAAGGTGTGCACCATCCATGGTCACCTATTTCCTCAGGCACCTGATATCCCAGGGCGACTTCCCTGCAGTACTTGCCCAATCCCCAATGGGATCATTATCAGTCTCACCCTGCTTAGTCACTTAATTTTTAAAAATATTCATTGTGTATCCTGATGATAAAATCACCCTCATTTGATAATTTCTCTTTAAAACTAAAAACATTTCAAGATCAGTGATGGTATTGGACTTAATATATACATGACTAAGTAAGGCCTTATCCTGGAAATACATATTCAATTTGGTGAAATAATAGATGTCTTCTCTCTAGAGACCTTCAGAAATATAAAGAGTTCTTAGAACGAGTCTACAGTGCAGCGGAGGAAATGTGTGCTGCCTTCAAAGTCATCTACACTGTGGTAGGAGTCTCAGCACAACAGCTGAGTAGCTGTGTGGTGTCGAGCAGGATAAATGTAGGCACTGATACCCATCTTGCACAGCTGCTTTGCAAGCTATGATGACATATGTCAAGTTTCTGGCACATAATAAGATTCAATAATTGGTAGCTTTTTGCAAATGTCCTTCAAATCTGTAAGAAGTTCTTGAAGAAAAAGATCAGGTAAGAGAGGAGACTAAAAGATGAATGGAATTAAATTTATATGGAGGTTTTAGTGCTCATTTTCATGCACGATTGAACAGGTGTGATTGCCCAAAAAGGCCGAGCTGCCCTCTGCCTAAGAGATTCTGGGTCTTATGCTTGGTCGTTCACATGATAACTTACACTGGGGGCTCACATCTTTAGGAGCAATGTTCTTGATATGGAGAACTTCAAAACCGAAGTGAACGTCCTCCCTGGAGCAAAGGTGCAGTTTGAACTTCATTACCAGGAAGTGAAGTGGAGGAAGCTGGGGTCCTATGAACACAGGATTCATCTGCAGCCAGGACGCCTGGCCAAGCACTTGGAGGTACGCATGCATTTTCCGGGTGTGCAGTGACGCCATCCTCTTATGGTTCTGTCATTCGGCTGTCTTTGTGGCGTTGGATGCCACTCAACTCTGTTAGACAGGTGTGCTGAAAAGGTTAGAGGTTTGGAGTCCACCGGGCCACTTCCTTACTGATTTCCATGCCAACTCGACTTCTCATTAGCTATGTCAGTGTCTTAGCGCTGCTGTAACAAATGACCATGAACTGGAGGCTTTAAACAACAGAAATTTATGTTCCCACAGTTCAGGAGAAGTCTGAAATAATCAGGCTGGTGGTAGGGCTGCACCCCTGGAGGCTCCAGGGGAGAGTCTGTGCTGTGCTGCTTCTGGTGTCTGGAAGCTGCTGGCATTGCTTGACTTCTAGCCACAAGGCCACATTCACTGCAGCCTCTGCCTCTGTGGCCACCTCACCTCCTCTGTGTGTCCCCAATCTCCCTCTGCCTTTTCTCTTGTGAAAACAGTTGTCATTGGATTTAGGACCCACTGGATAGTACAAGATGATCCCATCTCAAGATTCTTAATATACCTATGAAGACCATTTTCCAAATGAGGTGACATTCACAGGTTCCAGGGACTTCTTGTAGACATATCTTTTGGGGGACTGTCACTCAACCCACTACACCAGCCTTCTGATGCAGAACAAGTTATCCTGAGTGTCCATGTTGTCCTATGTAAAAAAGGTATTATCACATGTTTTGTCATGAGGCTAAAAAACAGTGTGAGTACAGCAATGTCAACGGAAGAGCTGGAGCTGACTGAAGCGTTTGGAAGTCCAGAAGCCGTGGACAAAGCCCTAAGAGTTCAGGCCCTGGGTTTGAAGCATGGTCCAGCCACTTACTAGCTGGTCACTTTGAATCTCTGTCTTTTCATTTGTCAAATGAGAAATAAAAAATAAGAACAATAACAGATAATAAAAATATTGGTATGAGTTTACATATGTAAATTGCCCAGCATAGCGCTTAAATTATACATAGAGAAATGGCAGCTATGACTGACTATGCTTTTGCCAAGGATCACCAAGAGGGATTCCCTCCTATTGGCTCTGTTCAAAACAAGAAGACAGAAGAGGAAGGAAAAGGCCCAGGATGTGGGGAAAATGGTCTTTTATTGGCAGATCTACAAAGGAAATGCAGAATCATTAACAATGGCTTTTCTCCTCTTTTTTTTTTTTTTTTGGGTGCTAACAACATGAATGGAATGGAATGGAATAGAGTAGAGTGGAGTAGAGTAGAGTAGAGTAGAGTAGAGTAGAGTAGAGTAGAGTAGAGTAGAGTAGAATAGAGTAGAATAGAATAGAGTAGAATAGAATGAATGAATCCTAGAGAAATGAAGCAATAGAAGGTGAGTACTGATTTGCTCAAAGAGTCTTCAACCTCCACGATGAAATGCATCACATCCCAAGGAATTTAAAGAACACGCAGAAGTTATCATGGAACCATGCTGGGTCACCTTTGAGAAAACTTAAGGAAGAGTAAACCAGCACAGGGCTTAGCAATTGTACTTCTTGCACAAAAAGACTTGAAAGATATTTTGATGCTTTGAGTAATTTTCTTTGCCATCTCCAGGTAGATGTGTGGATTATTGAGCCTCAGGGACTGAAATTTCTTCATGTTCCGGACACATCTGATGGCCATTTCGATGGTATTCCAGTCATATCTAAAGGACGCCAGAAGGTAGTCACATCACTGTGTGTTGCAGAGAGTCTAAGTGGCCTCCAGACATGAGTTCTGCTCTCCTCCTGTTCCCTGGGGAATAGAAACGTTGTCACATGTTGAGCTGAGGGAACTCTATGAAGGAGCATTGATCCCTGAGCTAAGTCTAGGATCTTCCACAGGATACACAAAGCAAAACTCCCAATTGTTTCACTGTATTTTGACCAGTGACTGTCCCTTGTGGAACTTCATTTCCCCCAAGCCATCTGCTTGACCAGTAACTAAAAGACAGCTTTCACATAACATATGGTGGATTTACATTAATCACAGCAAGAGATATTCAGCTTAATTCTCTCTGCCTCAACGCCAATAATAACCAACTCTGGAGGAGTCAGATCCCTCCAAGCACCTTTCAGAACTAGAGCTGGTAGCCGTTTCTTCCCCAGGGGGAATAGAGGAATTCTCTGAATCTCTTCAGAAAAGCCTGAAACCTGGCCGACAACCCCACAGTCTGCCAGATGCTCCCCTCTCATACCTTGGCGCTGTCCCTTCCATCAGTAACAGTACCACTGAGGCTGCCTGGGTGCAGAATGGCCATTGGGCCATTTGGGCTGTACCTCTTTTCCTGCGGACGTGAGAAGGTGCAACTATATACCCCTCACCCGCAGAAGAATGGGAACGGGGACCGGTCTCTGACAACTCTGTTCTTCCCAGGCCCATGTGTCCTTCAAGCCCACAGTAGCACAGCAAAGAAAATGCTCCAACTGCTCTGAGACTGCGGTGGATGGAGAGCTGGTGGTATTGTATGATGTGGACAGAGAGGAGAACGCCGGGAAACTCGAGGTGGGTGAAGACAGACTCTAGGGAAGCCACCTCGCTAAGGCCAAAGAAGTGTCTCTTGTTGAACAAACTCCCTAGCCTCTGGGTAGTTGTCAGCTGCCAAGGCAAGTGTCAAGGCTGCAAAGAAGGGACTGAAATCATATTTCCATGCTGCTAAACATATTTTTTCACATCAAGAAAATTGAATAAAGGGTCATTGGGTCTCATGTCCTTGTCCTAGAAAGGTGATTCTAGGCCTTACATGAAGAATAATAGAAAATAACAAAATGGGAATTTTGCATAACCTTTCAAGGCTCTTTGCAACTAGACTATCAAAGAAAGTGGTCTTGGGGCTAGAAGGAAGGCACAACCAAAGCCTAGAGAAAGACCGCGGCCAGGGTGAATTCCAGGATCAATGTTCATTGTGCGATTTCCCGAAAAGTGTCCTTTCTTTTTTGTCCCATCTTAAGTGTGTGTATTTCTCTTGTGCTAAAGTAGAGCCCTTATAGGGTATCCAGAAGCCTGTGTTTCTCTCCAGGAACAGGGAGATAGGAAGTATCCACAGCTACATACCCTACACGGGAACCCTATAACATGTTTGTAGAAGCAGCCAGAGAGCAGTAGAAAGAGAACGAGGGGAGCCAATCGTTACAGCCTGCAGCAGGCAACAAAGAGGACTATCAAGCATCCAGCTGGACTGGCCTCCCTTTCACCTCAAGAACAATCTGAACTCTCTGGAGCACTCATAAAGGTCCTTTATGATCTGCCCTGTTGACTCTCCACCCTGATTCCCTGGATGCTTGAATTCGGTGGCCCCGTTGTGCTGAGCAACTGACAGAGCCCCAGGCTTGCCTTATGCACTTGCAGCATCACTGTACTCTCTGAAACTCTCTGCCCCAACCCTACCCATGCCCAACCTGGCTCAGACCCCATGCTGGCAGGCTAACTCCAAACTCATACTCAAGTCTAGTGGAGATGCCATTTCCTTGGGAAAGACTCCCCTCTCTGAATTAGATGCTACTCCACTGGGCATTCTTGGAGCCTTTATGTTCCTGACGGTAGCACTTAACACTCGGAGCTATAAACTGCCTCTTTACTTGTCTGGATCCTCCACTGGCCTGGGAGCTCAGGAGGACAGGGGCTCTGCCTGATTCACTGTTGGCTAGCAGGGTGCCTGGAGTGGAGGCTGTCAATGAAGACTGGGAGGAGTGGAGGACAGTGGAGAGGACAAGAGAGAAGTGAAACTCCCTGGGGAGGGCTGGGACCTTCACAGGAAAGGAAGAAGGGAGAGACTGATGGATGCCAAGCTGCCACATCTGTTCTCTTCTTTACGACTGTCCTATCTCCTGCTCACCATGACTCGCCGCTCCTCTGTTAGTCCCCAGGGCCCCATTTTCCTACATTCCAAACATTGGTAATGGTCTAGTCCGCAAATATGTTCTGTTTTTATAGGTATTTAATGGATATTTTGTCCACTTTTTTGCTCCTGAAAACATGGACCCAATTCCCAAAAACATCCTCTTTGTCATTGATGTCAGTGGCTCAATGTGGGGAGTAAAAATGAAACAAGTAAGTACCCCTTTTTGTCGTGGTATATGGGACTCCCTACCTTCTTTGATCCCCTCCCAATGGAGCGATCATTCCAAGTGCCTTACCCCCAGGGCTTGCCTCAGGCAGCTCGAGCCGTCGTGGCAAAGTGCCACAGGCTGGGTGGCTTATAAGTAACAGAAATTTAACCCAAAACTCACCATCGTGAAAAATTTCATCTCAGTGTAAACTCTCCTCATTCTGATCATGCTTCTGCTTAATAGTATTTTGGTTCCTCTGTATAATGTTTTACTTTAATATCTTGCCATTTTTCACAAATAACTTTGAATGCATATAAGCATATCTTTCCTGATTACACTGCAGTTCTTGGAGGGAGGCCACTCTGTCTCGTGTTTTCCTGTGTGGAGCTCAGTGTAGGCTTATTTAGCATTAAATTGTTAGAGATGCCATTCTAAAGAACAAACAAGGAAATTTCTTATTTTATTCATCAATCTATTCATCTAGCCAATTTGAACAACCTACTGTCTATGCATTCACTCATTCATTACTCGACAACCATTTCTGACCATCCAAGTGATCACTACTCTTCTAGCATCCCGAAAAGGGAAGTACATGGTCCCTCCCCACTGTGCTCACACTCCAACAACAGGTTTCTCAGCAATGGCATTACTGACACTTCGGACTTGATCATTCTGTGTTGGTAGGGACCACTGTGTACATTGTAGGATAGTCAGCCGCACCCAGGGCCTCTACCCGGTAATTGCTGCCCCCTCAGTCATAACAATCAAAATGGTCTTCAGGCATTGCCAAATGCCCCCTGGTGGGCAAATTGCCCTCGGTTGAGAACCACTGCCCTACTACAACAGTTTATTCATTGCTTCCTTGCTTTATCCATTCATTTAACAAACACTTATTAAGCATCCACTATGTGTCAGGCACTTAGTTCATCAATAACAGAATCAACCAAAAACATTTAAAAAAAAAATCATCCCTGCCCTGATGGAGCTGACAGAGCTTACATTTGGAGGGAGGGGAAGAGAGAATAAAGAATAAACATAAAAATTAAATTTAAAAGTATCTTCAATGGTAGTGTTGTGAAAAAGCTTTAAAAATAAGAAAAGAAAAAGACGGTGTTTTAGGAATCAGGAATCCCATTTGCAGGGAGGTCTGGGTGGTGATGAGAAGTAGCAGTTTAAGAGAGTGGGTGAGAAGATAGACTTGGGACATACATTGAACTTGCAGACACCACTAAGGGGGAGCCTGCAGTTTGTGATCCTTACCTTAAAGTAAGACTAGTCAGGGTGGGGTTGTGCATAACCACTAAGTCAGTGAAAGTTTTAAGTCTCAAAATGCGGACAATCCATATTCAGAATAAGTGGGAAGTAGGTCTGTATGGATGGAGGTGGATTTAAGAGGTTTTCTGCAAGAATTATAGCTTGCGTCAGTACTTGAGGGAAGACTAGGGTGAATTCTTCATCTTCTTCCTTTCTTCTCAGGCTCAGAGCTTATTTAATGAGGCCCTTGTCCTTTGTCTTTTGAAATAGACAGTGGAAGCAATGAAAACCATATTGGATGACCTGAGAACTGATGACCAGTTCTCTGTGGTTGATTTCAACCACAACGTGCGAACCTGGAGAAATGATTTAGTCCCAGCTACTACAACACAGATTGACGATGCCAAGAGGTATATTGAGAAAATCCAGCCCAATGGAGGTGAGTAAATTTCGCCTAAAGCCTAGTGAGAAACTTCCATAGGGTTTGAATCTTGATTCACCAAAGAAATATTATTTCCTACCACAGTGTTCTTTGTCCCATTTGCAATGGTCTGTCTTAAATAATATTTATTATTAAATGAATACTAAGTTCATTGCAAAGGTATAATACACAAACCATCCCACACAAGTTTTTAATTATTCTTACCTTCCTCAGAAAAGAGTGTCAGTAAAATAACACTCTTCTTCTCATTACTTGCATAGCATAAAATGTAACTGTCTATGGAACAGTGTCCAAGTCTGTCAGCAAGGCTGGTTTAGGTATCTTCAACCTGGTGTTTAACCAAGTGACAGACTGTCCTTTGAAAGGGCTAACTCATCCCTAAGGCTGTAGTTTACTACAAAGAAAATATTTTACTCCACTGGAGATCTTGACCAGCTGAGCAAAACTGATGTCACTTGGAAAGCAATCAAATGATTTGGGTATCAAATAAATTATTCTTGAGTAGTCACCAGATTGACGAACCTGAACCCAAGATGTGATTGTTTCTATGCAAGGAAAGAGTATACAACAGAATGAGCAAATGATATTATTACTTTATCAGGCACAAATATCAACGAGGCACTCCTGCGGGCCATCTTTATTTTGAATGAAGCCAATAACTTGGGAATGTTGGACCCCAACTCAGTCTCTCTGATCATTTTGGTTTCTGATGGTGATCCAACAGTAGGTAAGTAGCACTTCAATTTTCTAGTACAAATATTTTTACTATTGTGTCTTGGGAACATGATTAGTTTACAATGGGAAGTCTAATGGCATTCACCTGAGTGTCTAAACCATTTTAAACCCATGCTTCCTAAAATAACGACTTCTTTCGACCCTGAAGCAGTCATCCTGCTTAAACCAGTGTTTATTTCAGTGATGCCCTTGAACACCTGAGCATCACCTCCACAATGTGGGGAAGCTTTCATTTTAACTGTAATCATTGCTATGATGACTGCTAGTCCATGCTAGTGAAATGCATTTATTTCTTCAACTTAAGGTGTGTGAGGTGGCGAATGGAAGGGAAGTGTGTGTGATGGGCATTGGTCCCAGGTCTCCAGTTGTGCCTCTGGAGTCCTCAGTAATGTATCTTTATTGTCCTCCATCCTTCCCCTCACCCCACCCAGTTTCTCACTGCAACCCGAGAAACTACTGTCCCTGATACAGCCTATATGTTAAACATTTTTCTTACCCACAGAACAGCTCAACATCTGCCTGCTTCTATCATGTACTATTATTTTTACTTGTTTCATTTGTCTCTTTACACTGACAAACATAAGGAAGAATGAGTGCCAGAATGTGTTGCTGTCAGTCATGTGGGTGAGGACTGTATCTAACCTGTTCCGGACCACTCCGCGGGAGCAAACCCAGGGACACGGGTGTGACAACGGCGCACGAGGTTCAGAAAGACACAGAGCGACCATTTTGTTAATGGGGAAACTAAAATGGCAATTGTTATGGATTTGTTGCAGCGTCAGTGGGGTTTGCTCTCTTGGATCAGATTACTTGGAAGATCCGATTTTAGAATAAAATCACAAGGAAGGAAAGGAAATATAGTAAAAAAATTAAGTATGTTTCTCACTCCTGTCCCTCAACTATCCAACTCCTGCCCCCAGAGGCAGTCACTTGTTACCAATTTCTTGTGTATCTTTCCAGAGATATTCTATGTATGTCTGTATACTATACACACATACATATATACATGTGAATACACACATGCATACATACATACACATAGGCATGCATATATATACATTCTACATATAATAATTGCTACATTGTTTTCCCTTCTAAAATGTGTCTTTGAGGTTATTCAAAGTAAATACATAGAGTTGCATTGTTTTTTTTTAATAACCATATGGTATTTCTCAAATTGAATGTGCCATAATTTAGCCAGTCTCCCCTATTGCTGTACATTTGTTTCTAATATGTGGCTGTTTCCAATTATGTTACTATGTACTATTGCTCATATGTCATTTCAACATGTATGAGTACATCTGTAAGAAAAATTCCTAGTAATTGAGTCACTGGATCAAAGGTCCGCGGCGTTGTGGCTGAGACGAGACAAATTCACACAGACTACCGAATCCTGTGGAGGACAAAGGACAGCATGGCCACTCTCTCAAGGGGAGAGTGCCCAGCCCTTGCCTTGACAGGCTTTTATTGCTTTTCTGGGCCCATTACATAGAGGATGGTCCTCATTTACTATGCATAGGTTTGCTTTAGGTGGTTACCTTTTACAGAAAACAAAGGAGAGGATGCTGCTAATTACATCAAAAAGGAAGGATATTTGCAAATGTAAAGGGAAAAGTGGTTGAACTGGTTATACTCCTTGGAAGGTTTAGCTTAGATTTTAGGAAGTTACTTTAAAGATAGGCAGTAAACATTTGCTGCTTCAATTTAGGGTGAGGGAGTTTTAGCAGAAAAAAAAAAAAGCCTCAAAGTGACCTAGGTACAAAGCAGGCCTGGTTTCCCGTGGGAGAACTTATCCGTGGGCATGGGTTTTGTGTACTGGACCTCACTTTCCACTGGTCTTTCTGAGTGGGAGCTGGGCCCATGCCATGCAGAACAGTCTCCTATATCAAAGAGTGAGTTTTTAATTTTGACAAATTTTGCTAACCTGCTCTCCATGGATTTTCCAAAAACTACAATATTGCCTTCTCATTTCTTTCCTTTCTATCACAATCAATTTTAGGTGAACTGAAGTTGTCAAAAATTCAGAAAAACGTGAAGCAGAACATACAAGACAACATCTCCTTGTTCAGTTTGGGGATAGGATTTGATGTTGACTATGATTTTTTGAAGAGACTATCTAATGACAACCGTGGGATTGCTCAGAGGATTTATGGAAACCAGGACACTTCTTTCCAGCTCAAGGTAACATTTTTTTTCTGTTCTTCTTTTGTCTTCACTCAAAAATCATTGAACCAGCACTCTCTGATACCTAAAAGTAGATGGCCAAATTTAAGGAAAATTGCCATTATCTCAGCTGTTCTTGGCTGCAAGAATGAAGTGCTCATTCCTTTCTGTGCACTCCTCCCTGCGTGTGCACATCTACACCGGCAGTGAGATGAGGAGCGGTAAGGCGGTGGCACTTCCCTGCTCCCGAGACGAGTTTTCCGAGCCCCTGTCGGAGCGCCGTGGCTGTGAGGGCCTGCCAGGCAGGCGGGCCTCCCGGTCAGCATGGCCTTGTTTTCCCTTGAACGCACATTGGATCTTGCACTTTAACTTTTTATAATGCAACGCAGATCAAGATGTTTCCTGTGAGTTTCCTTAAACATGAAGAATATGAATTCCTTCTTTATTTTGACTAAATAAACAAGAAAAAAGTGTAGGAAAGAAATAGACTTTACCCCACCCTCTGTTAGTATCAGGTACTGTATGTCATTGGTGAGCATCATATTTAAACTTGGGGACAGATGGGGATAACTTCTAATTTGGGGGTCTATCAACGTAGCTGGCTTTTCTCATTATGAGTGTCCCATTCGCTTTTCATGCTGGTCATAATAGGAAAAAAATCCTGGTCTTAATCTTCTCTGCATTCCAGTTTGTCTGATAATTGTGAGAATTTTCCTTGTTCTATGGCTCTCCACATAGATCCTGTGAGAATAAAAGATGTCTGTTAAGCCCGGCTGGTGTAGCTCAGTGGATTGAGCGCGGGCTGGGAACCAGAGGGTCCCGGTTCGATTCCCAGTCAGGGCACATGCCTGGGTTGCAGGCCAGGTCCCCAGTGAGGGCCATGTGAGAGGCAACCACACATTGCTGTTTCTCTCCCTCTCTTTCTCCCTCCCTTCTCCTCTCTCTGAAAATAAATAAATAAAATCTTAAAAAAAAAAAGATGTCTGTTAAGCATTTGAAGAATCTCAGAGAAAAATGCTTTCGACCTATAAAGTAGTATGAAAATAATGATTTCTCTGTGTTTTGTTTTTCTTTGTTTTTTTTTTTTTTTATGCATTGTAGAAATTCTACAACCAGGTCTCCACTCCATTGCTCCGGAACGTTCAGTTCAACTATCCCCACATGTCAGTAACGGATGTCACCCAAAACAGTTTTCATAACTATTTTAAAGGCTCAGAGATTGTGGTTGCAGGAAAATTTGACCCTGAAAAAGCATCGCAATTACAGAGCATTATCACTGCAACTTCGGTACTTCAGTTTATCTGCTTATTCTAAAAATACTAACTGGTCCTCTGGATACGGTCCATCTGGTGTATTAACAGGCTAACACTGCATTTCAAGAACCATGTATGTAAAATAAAAGCAATAGTGAAAGGGATGGCGTGACAATGTCTACACCGTCTTCCCAACTATTGTGTAAATCCTTACCTTTTTCATCCCAGACCAATCGCAAAATTCAGAAGTATGCCCTTAACTTCCTCTTTTGTATTCCTTTGAAATATTTTGCATTCTCCTTAAAGTTGCATAGTACCCTGGTTTGCTCATGGTAGGTAGGTATGAAAATGTGAATCGACTAAGTATAATTCTGCTCCCCTGGTGTCTTCGAACTGAACCTTGCATCATCCAGGCCAACACGGATTTAGTCTTGGAGACCTTGGCCAAAATGGACGATTTGGAGGATTTTCTATCAAAAGACAAGCATGCAGATCCCGATTTCACCAGGAAATTGTGGGCCTATCTGACAATCAACCAACTTGTAGCTGAGCGGTAAGAACTGCATACACCACAGGGACTTGCAAAACTGGAAGATTTGCCTTGAATACTTGGGGTAATACACAAAAAGATTAGAACCAAGACAGGCAGAAAATTATCACAGGGTTTGGATTATTAATTTCCACTGGTTCCTAGCACTTTAACTAAAGCTGAGTTCACCCATATTTTATTTTGTTTTGACGTAGAACATACGTAAAACAAAGTTTGTGAAGTACACTGATTTTAAGTGTATAGTTTAATGAAATTTTATATACATCACCTGTGTAATCGGCACCCAGATCCAGATATGGAAGACTTCTTTCATCTCTGAAGTTTCCCTTGTTCTCCTCCCCACTCAACCCCTACCACCACCTCTAGCAGGAATCGCTGTTCAGACATTTGTCACCACCAATTAGTTTTGTCTGCAACTGCACAGGCTATGGTTCAACAAGAAATCTATGAGTATGTGATTATGATGTCACATCAGCAAGGGCTCCCTAATAGTCATCTCTTTCATCTCTGGCTTCTCAGCTGAACTGCATTGAAACTCTCCAATATAAAAACTGTATTTTTAGAGCAATGGATGGTTCTTTGATCACCTGCTTTGGAGTTACATACAGATGTTGGATAAGAATATTTCTATTCCTGAACCCACCCTACCTATTCTATCAGAGTCTCAGAAAGATGGAGCAGAGTCATCCGAACTGGGTTGGAGGAAATTAACATAACTACTCACAAAGAAAATCCATGATGTCAATAAGATTATAAACAGACTCATGGCTGTAAGCTTTGCCTTTGAAGGGAACGAGAAATATTTCTGCCCCTTTACAGAAGCACACTGGATGCAGTTAAAGGTAGACAGCACATTGCTGCAAAAGTCGAATATTGATTTTTTTTTAAATCCCTGTAAAAAGAAGTCCATGTTTGCTGGGGTTGGAGGGTGTGGAGGATGACTAGGTGGAGAACAGAGATTTTTAGGGCAGTGAAGCTACTCTGCATGACCCCATCTTGTTGAACACACATCACTAGGCATCTGTCCAAGCCCATAGACTGTGTGACTCAAGAGTGAACCCTAATGTCAATGATGGACTTTGCATGATAATGATGTGTCAGTGTAGGTTCATCAATTGCAACACATGTACTTATTGTGGGAACGTTGATAATGGGGGAGTTTGTAGTTGAGGGTTATTTGGGAAATCTCTGTACTTACCATTCAATTTTGCTGTGACCCTAAAACTGCTAGGAAAAAAATCAAGTCTATAAAAAATTCCTTAGGACTGCATGACTAGATAAAACACTAAGTTCATTCTATTTTCCTTCATGGCCCCCAGGGTCCTGATCATACACCAGAAGTGGGGGTTGTGGGACTTTAACTCAGCCTTAAATAAAGCGACCCTCTGCAATGCCTCTATTTCTCCAATGCAGAAGCCTGGCTACCACAGCTGCTGAAAAAAAGAAAATTACGAAGACAATCCTGCAGATGTCCCTGGAACATCACATAGTGACCCCACTCACCGCCATGGTGATTGAGAACGAAGCTGGGAACGAGCGCATGCTGGCCGACTCCCCTCCACAAGACCAAGCATGCTGCTCAGGTCAGTGTTTCGGTCTGAGAGAGACACTGTGAGCCAGCTTGCGCAGGCTGAGTCAAGGTCCTCAGGCCTCTGCCCTCCCTGCCCCCTGCCTTGTCCACCTCTAGCTCCCAATCCTCTGTCCACAGAGCTCTTCCTATCAATTTACTTTAAGGACAGTTTATTGCCGTGATCTTTGAACAGTTTCCCTCACATGTTTTCCAAAGGAATTTTGATAACTTGTATACCCCTTCACACATTTAATAAATCAACATTAATATTTTTTCATCTTATTTAAGTACTTGCAATGAATTTAATTTCTGGAATAGTGTAAAGACTGAGCTCCTAAAATGAAGCTGTGATATAACTCTTTTAAGTGTATCCAATGAAATTGAATACCAGATTTGACACTTACCATCATCCATTAAAAAATATATGAACAAATTCATTTTGCATTACAAGAAATTTCATATTGTTCTTTTCTAAATATTTTTAAATATATTTCATTGATCTGCTATTACAATTATCCTGATATTTCCCCATTTGTCCCACTCCATGTAGTACCCACATTCCCTCCAGCAATCCCCCTCTTAATTCATGTCCATGGGTTGTGCATATAAGTTCTTTGGCTTCACATTTCCTATACTATTCTTAACATCCCTCTGTCTACTTTGTACCTACCAATTATGCTTCTTAAGCCCTGTACCTTTGCTCCCATTCTCCCTTTTCCCCCTCCCAGCTGATAATCCTCCAAGTGATCTCCATATCTATGATTCTGTTCCTGTTCTGGTTATTTGCTTGGTTTGTTTTCTGGATTCAGTTGTTGATAGTTGAGAATTTATTACCAATCTAATGTCCATAGTTTTGATCTTCTGTTTCTTAAATAAGTTCCTTTAACATTTCATATAATAATTGCTTGGTAATGATGAACTCCTTTAGCTTTACCTTGTCTGGGAAGCACTTTATCTGCCATTTGATACTAAATGATAGCTTTGCTGGGTATAGCAATCTAGGTTGTAGGTCCTTGCTTTTCACCACTTTGAATACTCCTAACCAGTCCCTTCTAGCCTGCAATGTTTCTTTTGAGAAATCAGCCTACAGTCTCTTGTGTAAACTCCTTTGTAAGTAACTTGCTGATTTTCTCTTGCTGCTTTTAACATTCTCTCTTTATCTTTAACCTTTGACATTTTACTTATGATGTGTCGTGGTGTGGTTCTCTTTGGGTCCAACTTGTTTGGGACTCTCTGTGCTTCCAGGACTTTTATGTCTATTTCCTTCACCAAATTAGGGAAGTTTTCTTTCATTATTTTCTGAAACAAGTTTTCGATCTTTCTTGCTCTTCCTCTTCTGGCATGCCTATGATTTGGATGTTGGTACATCTAGAGATGTCCCAGAGCCTTCTTATTTTATCCTCGCTTTTTTAATTTTTTTTTCTTCTTGCTGTTCTGATTGAATGCTTTTTTCTTCCTTATGCTCCAAATTGTTATTGATACTCAGTTTCATCCTCTCTACTGTTGGGAGTTCCCTATAGTTGTTTCTTTATTTCACTTCATGTAACTTTCATTTCTACTTGGGTCTTTTTATTCCGTTGCTGTATTCAATGCGTTCTTTGAGCATCCTGATCACCAGGGTTTTGAACTCTGCATCTGATAGGTTGGTTATCTACATTTTGCTTAATTCTTTTTCTGGAGTTTTGTTCTGTTCTTTCAAATGAACCATATTTCTTCATCTCCTCAGTTTGTCAGTCTCCTTGTGTTTGTTTCTGTGTGTAAAGAAGAGCTGCTTTGATTCCCTGTCTTAGTAGCATGGCCTATTGTAGAAGAGCAGACTTGTAAATTATGTGGTGAGGAGCCTTAGGTAATCACGAGGGCAGGGTAATCTGTGTCACCGCTTTGTGGCTCTGTGTGGGGGGAGGACGCAGAGGGGGACAATGATCTACTTGACTTCTGGAGGTTTCCCTTTGAGGAAGGTACTGGCACTGGAACTCTGGGCTGCTGGATGGTCTGGTTTGAGGCCGAGATCCCTCACTCCAGAGGTATCCCTCCCAATTTATATCTACCACACACGAATGTGGGACTGCCCATTCCACCCCCTTGTTCTTCTGCCTCTCTGCACTACTCCATGGCTCCATGCCACTCCCGTTGCTCTGTGCCTCTCCACTTCTCTCTGTGACTCTGCCCCTCTTACCTGTCTGGATGAATGTGGCTTCTTTAAATCCTTGGTTGTCAGACTTCCATGTGAACTTATTTTTTCATTTCACTTTTCTGGCAGAATCATATTCTAACATAATACATTTTGTACTTAAAAGTCTTTTATTGATCATCCTTCTCCTCTACAAGAAAAATATGTATACAAATTTATTTTTTTCAATTTCTTGTGCCATAAGGTTCTGAGTGTTCAAAGTTTTCTTCTGGATTGACTTTTATTAAAACTACCATGAAAGATGGCAGTGTAGGCAGACATGGCTCGCCTCTGCTCACAACCACATCAAAATGACAACTAAAATATAGAACAACCATCACCCAGGACCATCAGAAGTCGAGTTGAATGGAAGTCTGACAACTACAGAATTAAAGATACCACATCCATCCAGACTGGTTGGGGCGGGAGGCGATGAGGGGCAGATGAGAAATGGGCTAGTTCTACAGCCACGTTTGGTGGATACGCATTGGGAGGGATATCTCAGGAGCAAGGAGTCCCAGCCCCAAACAAAGCCCCCCAGCCCAGGGCTCCAATGCCAGGAAGATAAGTCCCCATAATTTCTGGCTGCAAAAACCAGCAGAGATTAAGTCAAAGGAAGATAATGCTGGAGACCCAAGCAGTCCCTCTTAAAGAACCCACACATGGACTCACCTACTCATATTCACTCCCTCTGAGCTCCAGCACCGGGGTAGCAGCTTGAAAGGCACCGGTGGTATACAGGGAGAGACTGAAGTGTCTTGGCATCAAGGTGAACAGAGGCCATTGTCCCTTTTCTAACCCTTCCCTTCACAGAGCCAGCAAGTTGGTGCCATAACTGAAACCCCATCAACCTGGCTAACACTGTTTGACCCATCTTGGAAATCCCCAGAGACTCTGCTCTGCCCAACATACAACCCCACCCAAACTGCTTTTCCGTATGAATGACTGGTCTTGGCTCATGCTTCACAACTTCCTAAATCTTATCAAACAAGCAACAGCAGGCCTTGCTAAGCCCCCAACCCTTGTGCCTCTTGCTAAGTGGCCCCAGGCCTGGCACTAATGGCAGCCAACCTAGTTCCACAGTTTGGCTTCACCTGGGAATCTCTAAGTCTAGCACAAGTAGCAGCCATCTCAGATTGCTTTATAGCTCAGGCAGGGTGCCCCGGGCAAAACACATGTGGGGCTGACCTTGACCTGCATCACCTGGGAAACCCCAGGGCCAGTGCACCCAGTGGACAGCTACAGACCACATTGGAGCACCACCACCCCACCTCTGCACAGCTGATCCCCCACAAAGGGCAGAGATTGGCAGTCAGTGGTCAGAGCAAATCCTTGCAGCTGACTGGCCAGGGTAAATCCCTCCCATTGACCTGCCAACAGCAACCAAGGCTCAACTACAAGAGGAAGGTGTACTCAGCCCACATGAATGTTGCACCTCAAGTACCCAGCTTGGGTGATAGGGGAGGCTGTGTCATTGGACCCTACAGGACACCTACTACGTTAGGCCACAGTACCAAGACAGGAAGTCATAGCAGCTCTACCTAGTACATAAAAACTAACACAGGAAGACTGCCAAATGTAGAGCTCCTTACCCCTAGTTAAGGAGTAGTTACATTTATACAGTCCTAAAATTACATTCAGCCCTTTGCAAGGCTGATGTGACCCACAGTGAAAATGAGTTTGACACTCCTGCAAAGGGAATGTTTTCTGAATTTTCAGTTTTGTCCAAGTGAGATGTCAGCTATACAAGAATGGGCCAGGATTCAAGGAACTCTTACTTCTGGCCTCCCAGTTACATTAGACTGGAACATCTAAATTTATCTAGGTAACCTGGCATATCTAAGTGACACCGTATCACCTAAACAAAATGGCTAGGTGAACTGGCATTTGCTTCTCAAAGACAGGGAGACTCGCTGGATATCAGAAAGCAAAATGAACTTTTGTAACCAGTATGGGAATCTCTTTGAGAAACTAAACTGCTCAGATTGCTTTTTGGTGGGTAAATGGGCATGTATCAGGCAGGTGCCGGCCATAATCCAGGATTCTGCAGGGGCTGGACTGGATGTCATCTCTCCGGTCTGTGCTGAAGACATGAGGCCCTTCCCCAGCTCTACGGGGCAGCTCCTCCTGCTGCAGATCCCAGCTCAGGTCCCAGACTCTGAGGAGAGCCCTACAGCAAGCCCACAGCGTTATAACAGAGAACTCAGGAATAAAAATAATGGGAGAAAACCTTAGCCAAGAACTTCTGGGGCCTGCATAGATCTTGGAATTGTAAGCAACTTACATGGAAACTAATGGATATGGGTTTTTCTACCTAGGTGCTCTGTATTATGGCAGCAAAGTTCCTCCAACTTCACTCCCATCTTGGGTCAACCCTTCACCGACACCAAGGATCCCAATGCCTGTGGTAGGAGCTCCTGTGCTTGAGTCCACTCCTCCTCCACATGTGATGAGAGGTGAGAGAACTGCGACATGGCTTTCACATCCCAGGTCTCCATCAGATCATAGTCTGTGGAGCACTATACATCGATAAATCACTGTATTCTGGCAAACTAGCTGACTTTTATAGGCATCATTGCCTTCTATTGAAAGATGATAACTCCATGTGTTAGTCAAAATGTGGTTAAAACAATGGAAATTTATTTTTTATAGTTCTGGAAGCTGAAGTCCAAGATCAAGGTGCCAGCAAGGTAGATTTCGGTATTTTGGCTTGTAGGTGGCCACCGTCTTCCTGTGAGTTCACATGACCTTGGGGTAGAGAGACCCAAGGCAAGCTCTCTGGTGATCCTCTTTATTTGGACGCTAAATCCAATCATGGGGGCCCCACTCTCATGACCTCATCTAAATGAGCTCCCACAGGTAGCCCATGTATAAAATGGGGATGTTTCTACCTCCCCTGCAAGGTGATTATAAGGTTCCTGGTTCCCAGTAGAAGCTCAATAAACATGAGCTACTCTGTGCCCATGGACCCCAGGTCCTAAGTATCTATGAAGTTAGTCATGGGAGCCCTCAATGTACTTTCAGTGTAATTAAAATTCAGGCTGTGCAGACGAACTTAAACACGATGTTTTTTGCTGTTGCCTAGACCTGTATCAACTCAGCGTGACAGCACTGATTCTTTTGCTTACAAGAAGGTTTGATTGGTGGGATCGGGGGTAAATAAAATGGCAAAAACAATTGTTATCTTTAACAAAAACAATTTTTTTGAACAAAATGTTTCAAAACACCGTATTTGAGAAGAAGGAAGAAGAAAGCATAATTAAGTGGTTTAAAAAAAATTTTTAAGGACTCAGCAATCTTTTGTTCTGTGTTTTAACGATGCCCTCTAGTGCTCAGCTCCAACACAAAATCAATTACACAAGTATTTATTGAATATGTACACAAGTTTGGTGGCACGAAGGGTGCAAAGAAATACAGGGTTTGGTTCCTGCCCTGGACCGGTTTACTCCTGATCCTCAGTTCCAGAACACGCACTTGAAAATGAATGAGCGTATCGGAGTGGTTGGGAGAGTGGGCTTTAATCAGGTGGCCGGGATGACCGCCAGAGCTCCGGCACTTACTAACTCCACGATGGGACCTCGGACAGGTCACGTGCCCTCTGCACGGAGACTGAATTAATGTTTGCAAGGAGCTTTGTGACAATATCTGGAAAACAGTAGCCTGTCGATGGATGGCAGCTATCTCTTCCAGTTCTATCCTGGAAAACACAACCAGTGCTGGTTTTCAATTCAAACCTTCCTCAATCCCTTCAATTACTGAGGCTAGAAGCCTGGGAGTGCTGAGTTGTTTCTCTCTACTAGTTACCAGCTATTATGGATTTTACCAGATGTCTCCAGAATTTTCCCTCCCTCCCATTCCCATTCATCATCCTAGTTTCTTAAATTTAACATTTCTTGCCTGGGTTACTGCTGTTTTAGCTGCTAAATGATCGTCCTGTGTCTACTTTCTAATATTTAATTTATACTGCAACCAACATTTTCCTAAAATGAAGTCCAAATCATGTCACATTTATTCTCAAAATCCTTTAATAGTTATTGAACAGAATAAAGGTCTGTCCGTTAGCATGGGGTTCCGTGGTCTCCATCACCTACATTTTAGTCTGATCTTTTTCTACATTCTTCAAGAACCCATCCTCTGTTCACACTGAGTTACTTTCTAAACCAATCATCAATTTTTCTACCTCTATGCTATTCCTCATTCTACCCACTCAGAATAAAATATCTCTCTTGTGTTTTAGTCTTCCGTTCTTCCCCTTCTACCTTTAAGACTTAGTTCAAAAGCCAAATCCTTCATAAGACCTTTCTCAACTTTCCCAGGTGGCGTCAACCATCCTACATCTTCATTCTCAGAGCACTGTGCTTGTGCTATTATTGTATCATTTTCTTTATTCTAGCTTATATTAGTGGTTATGTCTGCTTCCTTGAAAGAAGGAAAAATAATGTTCTAACTATTAAAGAACAAAATCATTCACGCTATTTGTGAAAGCATGATAAGGAAGATTTTACCCAAGGAGGGGTAGGGTGGGGACAGGGACGGCTGCAGTGGGCTGTGGCAGTGGGGAAGGGAGACTGTGCAGGAGAGCAGGAGAGGGACTTCAGAGACAAGGAGCAGGTGGGGGTCGGTGGATGAGAGGTCTAAGGGGAAGCAACCAGGGGGAGGGGGTCCGGGCTAAACACGCATATCAAGATTCTTGCTGAAGGCAGGCTGGTACGATCAGACATCAGCTGGGGGGTGGTGGGGACCAGGAACCTGACCCAAGAGCGGGGGTGGTCAGACATGGAGGGTGGGTTTCTGGTTAACCTGATTTAGCAGGACTTTTGCTAAAATGGAACAGTGCGGAGTCCAACACAGAAGTCTAGGGACTGAGGCCTAGTTGAGAAGTTCGGGGGAGCCTGGGTAGAGTTTGGTGAAGGAGAGAATCTTTGTCACTCTTTCATTAAATTGGTGCTTTCTTGAAGGCCATGACTTATCTATAGCCACAGCAAACATGGCCTAATTTAGTGTTTTGCACATAGTTTTTTCTTTCCTCCCTAAATATTGGTTGAATGGTTAAACAAATGAACAAACAAGATCAGTCAGAATAATGGTGTCCAGTAACAAAAGAGTATTCAGTACTTTCTTGGGAGCAGATTAATCTTTCATTGCTCTTAGAACAGATTAATCTGTATGCCAACAAATAATACTATGTCTTGTTTGTTTTTACGCACTGTATATGCCTACTTAATAAAATACATTGCTTTCTATCTATCTATACGCCCACCGTATATATTTTTACAACATAGATCGTGTATGTGTATGCATGTGTAGTGAGTATGCATGTCTTATCTCTTGTGCCTTTCTTACTCAGTTTAATCTCTAGCCTAGAGCATGTGTGGCAGCTACCGAATAAGTATCCACCACACTCGTAAATGACGTAATGCTCTGGTGGAGGCTGTATGAGGAAGGGGCAATGGGCGTGGACCGCGGGGCTCCGGGTGCCGAGAACAGCACCTAGCACCTAGCAGAAGCGCAGGAAATATTTGTTCTTGTGAAATTAAAGATGTTTAGGAATAAACTACTTTTCAAAATCATCTTCCCTCCTATGATGTTCTTACTTTCATTTCCTTCGTATATTTTCCAGTTGAAAATGACCCACACTTCATCGTTTACCTACCAAAAAGTCAAAAGAATATTTGCTTCAACATTGACTCAGAACCTGGAAAAATCCTCAACCTTGTTTCTGATCCAGAATCAGGTAAAAATAAAAAGACGTGATATTCGAATTAGACAATTAGATCTTGGTCACGCTGCACTGTCCCTACCTGGGATTTCTTTCTTTCTCTCTCACTGTAATAGAAGCCCTATGTTTTTCAAACTCCGATAATTAGAACAAAATCGTAAATATATTCCCAAGTGTTTGAAATATTATAAATAATATACTCTCTCTCAGTATAAACTAGCATATTTTATAATATAATCAAACTATAATAAATTATACTTATATAGTGAGAGTTACAAAGGAAAAAGTGTTATATAAATCCTAAAGCAAAATAACAGTAGCATTGTCCAGTTTTATAAATTGAATTATGGTGCCCACGCATGAAAAAAGAATGGCACCCAAGAGAGGAAAAAAAGCTTTTTTTCTCCCCTGCAGGGATTTTGGTCAACGGACAGCTCATTGGTGCCAAGAAGCCCAAGAATGAAAAACTAAGCACCTATTTTGGAAAACTGGGGTTTTATTTCCAAAATGAAGACATGAAAATAGAAATTAGCACTGAGAGCATCACCCTGAACTGGGGCACTCACACGTCAGTCTTATCCTGGTCTGACACAGCCCAGGTCACTCATCAGAGGCAAGTATTATTCTGTCTGAATTTGGGCCTGTCCTTGACACATTACATAAGTAAATCCCCACATCTGAGACATACACATAGACCTTAAAATCATCAGTTTAAATATGAAGAAGTTGGTGTTCAGAAAAATTCTTGCTCCCCACCCGCCCTGTGCCTAGCAGCCGGAAGCCCGTGTCTGGGTGACCAGGTGTCTCGGTGCCAGCCTAGTGCCTGGTGCACAGTCAGTACTCAGTAAATCCAAGTTGGGTAAGTGGCCGAGTCCATCAACTGAAATCCACAGCCAACTCTGTGTCAGAAATGCTCAGATACACTGTGATTGTGTCCAAGAGTAATAACTTCCCTTTTGTATCTGTTTAAAAAAAACATATAAATTGACAGAATTTCACAGATGGAGAAACAAAACATCATTTTGTGGCAAAGACATGGTAAAGGTCCTAGAAAGCCAGCGGGGTTGTACTGGGAGGAATGAGAGTTCATGTAAGGGGTAAGAGGGGTGACTTTCTGAGTGACTGTGCGTCTGCTCTGGAAGCGTTGAGTCTATTTTCACTTTCCCACTAGGGTGCTTGTCTCGGTGAAGAAAGAGAAAACAGTGACGATCACCCTGGATAAGGAGCTGTCCTTCTCTGTGTTACTTCATCGTGTTTGGAAGAAGCATCCGATCAACGTAGATTTTTTGGGGATCTACATTCCCTCCACAAACAAGTTTTCACCTAAAGCACATGGACTAATAGGTAAAGTGTTGATGAACCGTTTGACGAGTGTGGGGCCACGCTGGGGCTTGAGCAGCTTATGATAATGGTGGTTAGCACTTGGAACGGGGCAGGTGTGAACTCAAAGGCTTAGAACGCGTGTTCTGGGCCACGTCTTAATTTGTAAAGGTGACTGAGCGACAACACAAAGAGGCCGACGCCACTGGAAGAACCATGAACTGTTACTGCTAGTTTCTCCCGGAAATAAGAGGCAGGGCTGGCCTGGCCAGGCCACAGGAGGAAGACCAGGTTTCGTCAGGCCAGAGCCGTTACAGGGGTTTTCACGGAAAGACAAGGGGGAGCAGCGTAGATTAGGGTGGCTGTTTTGAACAATCCCCACGGGCTTTGGGCTACAGACTGGTCTCTAGCTGCCTGGCACCTGGCCCTGAATGATGTCTTCTGGGTTCTACAGGCTGGGCAGCTGAGGTCTGGCCCTGGGTTAGTACGTTGTATACCAAAGGCATGCTCCTGGCGGAGTCCTTTGCTGTCTTTCGGAATTGGCTAGCCCGGGAGGGGCAGTTCCTCCCGAGCCAGACAGGGGTTTTAAGATGTCAAACATCATAATCTATAGGAAGAGTGAGCCATAGCGGTGCAGGGTGACTCAGTAATGCTGCATAGCCAGGACCTTTACCATTCCAAACAAGGTTTCCCAGAACCTGGATTTCATCATCACAAACTGGGCAAGAGAAGAGGCAGGTAAATTTTAACTTTTATGCTGAAGATTTTTTTTCTAACTGAACAGAGGTGAACTGGCTGAGGAAGTCCGTGATAACAAGCACAGCATCTAAGCCAACCTTCCCTACTTTTTAAAGAATAGTTCCAATTTAAGCCTCTGACATCCCAAATAAACCAGTGTCTGTGATTTGAGCTATGCTCTCAGGTGCTGAACTTCACCCCCGACCCCACTCAGAAATTTGATTTTACTTCAGATCCAATAGATCGGCCTCCTATGTAAAGTGAGTGTGGAGTGAACAGCATGTATTTGCTCTCAGGAAGGAGCTCTCTCTCCTGTCACTGTGCCCTTTTTCTCTGAGGATGTCTTTCTACCCCAGAAATTCTGGAGGGAGGACCAACTGGTAGCTTGGATCAAATAACCAGCTTGTCCTTTCTGTTTATTCTTGGGTAACATGTAAACCACTGTATGGCCTTTATCTCACCAGGCCAATTCATGCATGAGCCAAAGATACACATCTTCAATGAGCGAACCGGAAAACACCCCAAGAAGCCAGAGGCGAGCATGGAGGTGAAAGGACATAAGTTGGTTGTCACCAGGTAAGCCTTGGATGCATATGAGAGCAACAAAAAGGGCTCCTGCCAGCATTGGACTCACACAGCATGACCTGTGTCAACCTAAACAATCCATCAGGAAGGGGCACATACATAACCTGTGCGTAAGGACACTGCATTTTGTCCGTCTGAAATGAAAATGATGACTCCACATGTATAATTAATCTGTTGTTATCACCTTCATACATTAGAAGCCATGTGGTTACTAGCTGAATAATTGAAAAAGCTGATCAAAGGAGGAAATTGTAAAAATACCCATATGCCATCATGCTAGAAAATGTAGATTTTTAAATTAAAGCTAGAGCCTTCTTTTCGAGTATGTGAGGCTATGTCCAGAACACTTCAGTTGTGTTCCCACCTCCCTTCCACTTCTAAATTAATTTGCCCTCTTTACTTTGCTGGAAAAGTCCATGTTGGTCAGTCTCAGTAAGGGTTATTTGAATTGCCGGAGGACACTGTTTATTCTGTCCTTCCAACACTAAGCTGCGGACTTTGATGACTTGGGGCACAGAGATGGGTGGGTGTGGCCAGATCTGGCGGCAGAGGGGGCACAAAGAGCAGCAAGGGTCGGAGCATGCCTCCTTTTGAGATATGCAGCTGGCACGCCTTGGTGTGTGCCCTGAACATATGCACCGTTTTCCTTGCAGAGGCCTCCAGAAAGACTACCGAACAGATCAAGTGTTTGGAACAGATGTTCCCTGTTGGTTTGTACACAACAGCGGAAAGGGTTTCATCGATGGACACTACAAGGACTACTTTGTACCTCAGCTCTATAGCTTCCTCAGACGGCCTTAAAGGATTTTAGTTTTGGAAATTGCATGTATAAATATACATTTTCCCCTGCCACTCTTGCAGTCGTTCTTTAGTTTGAATAATTTAAAAACTAACCAGATATTAACACATACTAAGAAAATAAATGCTTTACAAAGAAGCTCTGGGTTTTTGTTGTGTCTTCAGATGCTAACACGTGCTCATTGAGACAATGCGAAGGAAAGCTGCTTTGGCGAGTCAGGCTGGCTTCCAGGCAGGGCCCTAGATTTGGTATTTACTGTGATTTCACTCTGTCTAGTCTTTGACTTTGCAGGTTGAGTACATTTTTATGTTGTCAGTTATGTGGGAAATTCAGTTATAAGGTTATATAGTGAGCATGGAATAAGAACAGAGTAAGTTATAATGTATAAGGAATTGGCTTGTGTAATCATGAGGGCAGATAAGTCTAAAATCTGCAAGGTGGGCCAATGGTGCAGGAGGCCAGGGAAAGCTGATACTCTGGTCCAAAGGCCAGTAGGCAGGAAGAACCAATGTTGCAGGTGAAGTCCGAAGGCAGTCACTTAGGGAAGGATCAAGGTTTTCTTTCTGTTCAGTACTTCAACTGATGGATAAGGCCCACCCACATTAAAGAGGGCAATCTGCTTTATTCAGTCTACTTTTTTAAAGGGGAATTTCATCCAAAATACCCTTATAGACACACCCAGTAAAATGTCTGACCGACTCTCTGGGCACCCCCATAGCCCATCTAAGTTGACACATAAAATAAGCTACCACAAGGCCTTAGTTGCCACTCTCATTCTGTTAAACCAGCCCTTCTCCAAGTAAAATAAAATACAATTGGGTAAATGTCTTCTGATTAAATTATAATCCTGTAACAGTCCTGCCTCCCTGACATTATTCTAAAATCACCTTGGAGACTTTGTTGCTCTTAAATCCCTCAGGTTTAAGCATTGCTCTGGGTATCATCTCAGATGGCTAATTGCATGCAGTATCGATGTTACTAGGAATTCTGAATCACAGTTCTAAATGCTCCGGAAGCCCCTCTGTCTGTGAAGCCACAAGTTTCACACCCATTTAATAGATCTTGATGTGTATACCTTCTTTGGTAGTACTCCTTGTAGGTCTTTGATTTTGTTTGTAGCTAAGCAATTTCTAAGAGCAATGCCCTTCAATTTTAAACCTTATGATTAGACTTATTTCAAAATAAGTTAACTAGCAAATTATGTCCTAACAAAATGCTAATGGCATTTATAAGGCAAAAGAAGTAAACAAGAAATATAAGGTGAAATCAGGTGACTGTCATGTCTGCATTAGTACAGAAGATTTTGGTGATATGGTCCGAGTCTTACCCATTGTAATTCTTTGCTTTCCTTTGTTTATAACTTTCCTTTGAAAATCAATTCCTGCCATGGCTGGTGTATCTCTGGAATTTAACCAAAGGGTCACAGGTTAAATTCCCAGTCAGGGCACATGCCTGGGTTGTGGGCCAGGTTCCCAGTAGGGGGTGTGTGAGAGGCAACCACAAATTAATATTTCTTTCCCTCTCTCCTTCCCCTCTCTCTAAAAATAAATAAAATCTTTAAAATCAATTCCTGAAATGCACACATTTTCACAGCCAAATCGATAAAATTACTTATAAAAACTTAAAGGTATTTTTATGAAATTTTCTCTCTATAATTTGATAACAATCATTTTTCACGTTAGAATGTGAACAAAACTACCTCTTCTTGGAATACTCAACCCATATTTGAAAAAGTGATTATATTTTGACATAATTATAAAATATTAAGCAAATATGATTATTTCTGTAATCTAATCTCAGCACTGAGGTAAGTGGCATTGCCTTTCAGTTTCATTCTTTTATAAAAATTGGTCACCTTCGATACATTTTTAAGAAATCTATGTTTTCCATTTCCTATTTCAAAAATACTACTTAAAATGCTAATATAGAACACAGACTTCAAAAATGGGTTCTTATAGTTATTACCTGGTAAAAACTTTAACATTGCTACCTTTAGATAAGTTTAATTTGATTTCTAGTATTTTATTTGTGCTTGTTTTTAAAATAATGATGAAAATGTTGGGATGCATATTTATATACAACAGATATCCTATAAAAAGAAACTAGATTTAAATTCATGTTATTTAAATTATCAAAAATAGCTGTTGTTTTGAAATTCATTGCCTGTAAAAATTTTAATATGGTTCACGTGTTTCCCTTGATACCAGAAATATGCCTTCTCTATATAATTAATTTTGAATTACAAATGAATAACCACTTTTGAATTCCAAACAAAGGAACCAAATTAATGGGAATCGTTGGAAAGGAAGGAACTATTCCATGTCCACCTTTTGATTAGTTTCTGAAAGTATTATGTTCTCAGTGATGAAGGAAAACCTGACAATTACCTACATTACGTTTATTTTGTGGAGCACCTTGCAACCCTCTGGTAATTGATCAATATTTAATTTTGTATAGAGCTGGGGTATTACGGTACTAGTATTTGTCAGATATATTCATCATCTTTACCATTTATGCTGTCTGTCTTCAAAGCTTTTCCTAGGTATCAATCTAAACAGCTCCCATTAAAACAATTAAATATATATGCCTTGTCAGGAAAATGAGAGTCTATGATTCAGAAAAACCAGACTTTTGGCTCAGATCGTTCCTCTGTCATAAATTTGTTTGTGTTTTTAATATACTGAAAATTAAACAAGGTTTCTTAGAGTTGGAAACCTGGCAATTCAAAGCAACAAATCAAAAAAGGGAATTAAAGACTGTCTCAATGTACAGTAAAAATGAACTGTGAATCAGGTCAGTACCTACTGGTCTGAGGCCTTATTCAAATCACTCTATATGCTTCAAAGGATCACTTAATATCATAAAAAGAGGTATCTTCTTGTTGGCCTTACCCCAGTCAGAAGTGAGTCCAAAGACCCAGTATGACCCAGCCCTTAAAAAAGGCTATTCACACTCTGAACCCCACAGCATACAACCAGGGGTGTCCGGCCAGCAGCCCGGGGGCTGCCTGCGCCCCAGGGTGGCTATGAATGCAGCCCAACACACTATCGTGTTTACTTAAAACTTTCTTTTTTTGCTCATCAGTTTTCGCTAGTGTTTGTGTATTTAATGTGTGGCCCAAGACAACTCTTTTTCTTCCAGTGTGGACCAGAGATGCCAAAACGTTGGACACTCCTCCGTTTTAATTATGTGAACTATAAATTCCCTTTTGTTTATGCATATGCAAATATGAGGTGGGTTTCCGTCTTTTGCATCCCTGCATACTATACTGCTTTACTTATTTTAAAACGCACGGTGCAACACTGCTGGTGGGAGTGTAAAATGGGGCAGCAGCCACTTTGGAACACAGCCCAGCAGTTCCACAGACTGTCAAACACGCTGGTTACCAGGTGAGTCCCCACGTGACTCGGCAACTCCACTCCTAGGAACCGAAAGCGTATGTTCACACGGAATCTTGTTCACAACGTTCACAGAAGCATTATGCGTAACAGCCCCGAAGGAGAAACGATCAGAGTGCCCACCACTAATAAATGGGCTTTTCTGAGTGTGGTGTATCGCACAATGGAGTGCTGCTCAGCAACAGCGAGGACTGAAACACGGCAACATGCCACAACACAGGTAAGCCTTGTAATCATGACGCTACATGAAAGCAGCCAGTCATAAAAAACCACAGTGTATGATTCTGTTTATATGAAATGTCCCGAACTGGCAAACCCTTAAGGCAGACATAGAGCAGACAAGCAGCTGTCAGGGGCTGGGAAACGAGGGGAACAGGAGGGACTACAGGAGCCAGTTTCCTTTGGGGGGGCGATGAAAATCTTCTAAAATTAGACAGTGGTGATGGCTGCACAGCTCTGTACATACACTAAATAAAAACCACTGCAACTGTAAACTTTAAATGGGTGATATTATATGGTATATGAATGATATCTCAATAAAGCTGCTATTATATGTAGTTTGACTTTTTAAAATGTAATTATATGTATAGTTCAACACTACTACTAAAAATATAAATTTAGAGTATATGAAGAATTTCCTCTAATTGTATGATTCTCAACTGTCTTATATAAAACTTTGTAATAACATTCTTTTAATGAAGACTAAAAAAACCAAGGAAATATTAAAAAGAAAACAAAAATAAGAACAAATTTACATAGTTTTGATACTTTATAAGACATAATTAGTTTTTGAAAATTTAGCTAAACAACTATACATAATACTTAAATAAATCCATTTGATTTATACAAAAGAAACACCCTAACACAGTAGAGTCTCATGATGCCTTGGCAAACACCAATTTGATGCTTTAGGATTTTAATGTTAATAAATTTTCAAACTCAAGCAAGTTTGGAAATGTCTTCATATTGAATTCCTTCAACTCTGCGTCCTTTTAAAGGGCCCTAAAAATGAAAGAAATTGAAGAAAAGGTAAAAACACACTGGCACTCAAAAGACAGGAAAATGAACTACACTTAGAAATACAAATTGGGTAGTTAACATTTCTGTATGTCTATGAACTTCAAAAACATTCGGTGGTGTTCTCATTAGGAACTACCATAATTTTCTTCAAAGATATTTGAAAGGTGTTATCTGAGGCATGACCTGCCAGCTGTACGGTCTCTGCTGTGCCTCCTGGACAGTGAGACGTCCTAGCTCCCTAACTGGTTAGGTGTGGCCATGAGGTGCAGCTCCAGCCCACGGAAGTGAACGGAGGTGACCAGAAGCAGTGCATGCGTTTCCGGGGCCAGATCCGCTATCTTCCACTCACAGTCCAAAACTCTCCTTGGTCTGCATGAAGCAAACACAACTGTAAAAAGCCACTTACTGAAGGTGGTAAAGCCACAGGGGCCTTTTTTAGAAGGGCCACAGGCTCACAAATCACCCTCTGGAAAAGAGCCATTTCCCGATCAAGAACACCCAGTTTGGACTTTTAGAATGAGAAGTAAACTTCTGTTATATTTGTACTGTTATCAACTTGAAAGTTTTTTTTCATATAGCAAATATCATTATTTTAAGCAATACAGATACTCAAACATGTCTAAATAGTTTAGCTGTAAAAGTCAGCTGGTCTTTATTATAGAAAATGAGTCCAACTTTAAATATATTTTCATCTTCTCTTCATATTCAACCAAAACAGGAGGGGAAAACTAGACAATGAAAGTACTTGTCATAAACGCTGACACAACCTAGGAACACAGAGGTTGAGAATACAGGCTCTGGACCCAAGTTCAAACCCCATCCTCAGCCTGTGAGTAAACCATGTATTTTTGGGACGCTGGAAAATATAAATGAGTACATACATACCAAATACTTAGAATAATACCTGGAACATAATATGAGTATGAGCTCAATAATTTTCAACTCACTATCAATCTATTGGTTAAAATGTAACAGCTAGTTGCTCCTTGCAAAATATAAAATGATGGTGTGGATGATAATGACTCAAACCCTGAACTGAGATTTTAATATTTTTTACTGTTACTCATGCCTTCCATTTAAAATGCTTTGTAAAATGCCATTCTTTTAATATATAATAATGATTGCATTTAAAGGAAATAAGTTCCCACATAATGGATGACCCAGATTGAGTCTTGCATTATCAAGTTTAAAGGTCGATGATCAATTACACTTTTATGATAAGAACCACAAAGTTGGGGACTAAAAATGAGTCAGATATTTGGGTTAATTAGGCATGTAAGTTAAAAGACTGAGGTTGTTTTTGAACACTTTGTTAGCTATTTAAAAATCATAATATGTAAGAATAAAAAATGTTTCAAATATACTGATAATAAATTCAAGATTGCAGAAATGGTAAAAATAGCAGGAATCATTTGAAATGTTCACGTTTCATGGCAGTGATGTGAAGAAAACACAGGCACACACACAGACACCTGCACATGCAAACACAGATTTTTTTTCTGGGGGCAGGAAGGCTACAAAAGAAAAATGAAAAAAACAAAAAATTAGCAGGTGGGTTTCCTCTTCCAAAAGTAAGTACTGCTTTGCAGTTAACCAGAAAGGCTTTTTATGAGGATTTCCTGATAGGTTTTATATCAGGACGGGTCTGTAAGCAACTAAAGCATGCGAAAGGAGAGTGAGGCTATGGGTTTTGGTGCAGGAGAGAAGAGAGTAGTTCTTAAAAGTCATACAAACTGTAAACCAAAGATACCTGGATAGAACCTAGAATATCCTCGATAGTAATTAGTTGTTTTGTGTTCTGCTAAGATGAAAACATGAAGCACGACCTAAATTGGACGGTATTATGAAATTGAAAAGTAGAGGAGGACTAAGCAGCCACAGAAATATAAGATTTTCCCTAACCATATATTGATCGAGTCAGAGAGAAAAACTTAACTGACTTAAAAAAAAAACGCTCGATCTGTTCATTCAGTCGGCTTGATCAACTCCTTGATGACAGGTGATACCACCTTTCCCTTTCCCCTCCAGTTTAACATAGCGACAGCTTCTAGGTTAGTACTGTCCGGGACAAGAAAAAAAAATGCTTGATTGACCTACTTAAAATGTGATTCCTCTCAAATCAGGAGATGCTTTTTTCAGAAAACCTTCATGAGACACATAGTCTCTAACCAACCCACGGGGGTTAGGGGCCTATGAGCTCCTTAAGATGACAAGTACATAAACTTTGGCAGTTACGTACAAGTTTTGGGAGAGATTTCAAAACTTCCATCAGACTCTCCAAGGCGTCTATTATTCCCCCCAAATATTCACCCTTGCTGAACTGGAGACAAAAATGTACTTCGTTTAGAGGTAAAGATACATAACACACAGTTCAGATTTTAAAGAGTGCAGGCAGTTAGGACAAAGTGTGTTTCAGATCCTTCCTTCCTCAGACATCTTAAGTCTCCCGTGGCCTCACGCACAGACCCGTTACTGAAATATCAATTCTAAATGGGCAAGCAATTTTTATATGTCAGATTTCTTTAAGTTAATTATTTTATTGATCTTTGCTACCTTAAAACCTTTATGAAAGGAGGGACAATTTTAAAAATTAATCTCTGTGGCTTTTTCCCTATTAATTATGACTATTCATTCCCCACTAATTATACCATGCCAAATTGAGTTTTATATTAGATGTGAGAGGAAAAAAAAAGTCAGAATATGAAAACTGTATGTGTTGTAGACAGTTTTATAAAATACAAAGACTAGAAAGGAACAGACCAAAATATTAATAGGTTATCATTTGCCTGGGAAATTATGGGTAATTTAAAAAGTTATTTATGTTAAGTTGTAATTTTCAGGTTTTATACGAGTATTACTATTGACTGAATGTGTCCCACAAACACTCCCTCTGTTGCAACCTGATGCCCAATGTGACAATACTTAGAAGTGGGGCCTTTGGGAGGTGATTAAGTCACAGAAGCGGAGTCCTCATGAATGGATGGATTTGTGCCCTTGTAAGGGGACCCCCAAAAGTTCTCTTGTCCCTTCTGCCATGTGAAGACACATGAAAGGAAGCAGGCCCTCACCACACACCAAATCTGCCAGTGCCTTGATCTTGGACTTCTGGCCCATGACCTGTGAGAAATACGTTTCTATTGTTTATAAGCCGCCCGGTCTACGGTATTTTGTTACAGCAGTCCGAAGGGACTAAGACACATAGGCATTTCTTTTGTAATCAGAAAAGAAAATGTTTTAGCAATGGTAGAGTCTCTAGAGAAAATAAGCCTACAGATTTTTCTAAACAGGACAGAAGGCAAACAAAAATCCAAACTCTAGAATAAAACAAAGACCAATCCAATGACAAAGAACTGACACATTTTTAAAGCATTTTGAAATTTCTGTCTTTGTGTGAACATACTTACAGTTTCAATGACTATAGTAGCTGAAAAGGTCTTCTCATTGATGGATTCTAAGGTACCTTCATTTCCCCTGTAGCCTCCATTTAAAACGAGAATTCTCTTTCCTGCAATAGAGAAGAATATAACACTGAATGCAAAGAAAATGTCCACTTTTTTCTCCTACTTTATCACAGCAAAATGCAATTACACTGAATAAACGTAACAAAAAACAAAACCCTCCTCTTATAAGTTCTTAATCATTTAAGAACACTATAATATTCTAAAGTAGAGCTTAGAATACCATAATTACTATCACATTATAAGACTCCATTTTTCACTTCTCTCTCAAAGGGGTATGTTTTAATTTTAGAATGCACGGTGCATAACATATTTGGAAGAAACGTTCAGAGTCCAGAAGTAATCAGAGAAAAATTTGCTTACTTTAATTCATCACTTTTTAAAACCATAAGATGGGTTGGCAGTTTCATAAAAGTTTAAATATATGCCTGCCATGTGACTAAGCCTCCTATTTGTGTTTTCCCAACAGAAAAGCAATCGTATGTCCATACAAAGACTTGTATATAAATGTTCATAGCAGTTTATTTGTAACAACCAAAAACCATAAACAACCCAACTGCCTATCCACAGGTGACTGGACATACAGAGAGCAGTGACACAAGGTGGACACCTGCCTGGGCAGAGCTGGGAGGCAAGAGGAGAAGTGGGAGGGACCAACTAAACTAGAAAGGAAAATGAGAAAAACTGGGGGGTGGGCGCAGGGGGTGATAAAACATTCACTAACTTGATTATGAGGATGGTTTCACAAGAGTTAAAATTTATCCAAATGTATACTTTAAAAAAGTCCAGTTTATTGGAAAAAATTTTTAATCCATTAGATGAGTTTTTATTTTAGAGTGAAAGAATAAAGGCTCTGATAAGTAAGTATTTTACAAACTAACATGATCGCTGTGCCAGCAATGACATCACCATGAAGAAATTGTATCAGAGGCAAAGACCTGACCAAAGAGCATTAATACTAGACATTGTGTTAGTATCCAAATGAGGAAGTTAAAGGGAACCAACTACGTAAGAAACAGAAGATCAAAACAATGAACATTAAAATGGTAACAAATTCACAACTATCAAAAACTGAATCTAAAAAACAAACTAAAAAAGCAAGCAGAACAGGAACAGAATCATAGATATGGAGATCATTTGGAGGGTTATCAGTTGGGAGGGGGAGAGGGAAAATGGGGGAAAAGATGCAGGGATTAAGAAGTACAAATTGGCTCTGGCTGGCGTGGCTCAGTGGATTGAGCACCAGCCTGCAAACCAAAGGGTCACTGGTTTGATTCCCAGTCAAGGCACATGCCTGGGTTGAAGGCCAGGCTCCCAGTAGGGGGTGTGCGAGAGGCAACCCCACGTTGTTTCTCTCCCTCCCTTCCCCTCTGTCTAAAAATAAATTTAAAAAAAATCTTAAAAAAAAAAAGAAGTACAAATAGGTAGCTACAGAATAGCCATGGGGATGTAAAGTACAGCATAGGAAATAGAGTAGCCAAAGAACTTATATGCATGACCCATGGACATGAACTAGGGTGGCAGAATGCTGGAGGGAGTGGGAGTACCATGTGGAATGGGGCAAAGGGGGAAATATCAGGATAATTTTAATAGCAGAATCAATAAAATATATTTTAAAAAGATACTTAAGGAAAAGAAAAAACAAAACACTGGATTTTACTGTACATTTCAGGTAGCTAAATAAATACTGAATATTAATAATAACCCTAATGTGATTGAATTTATCCAAATATGTCTGTGTTTTGCTCCTGGAAAAAAAACTCCAGGAAGGGAAAATTTGTTCATGACACAAACAGCTTTCTCAGAAGACTGGCAAATTACCATATCACCAAGTATAGGGTCAGTTATAATGGCAGCTATATATTTCTAAAAAGGAAACTCGTATCTATAACCATCAAGTAATGTCAAAAAGCTATGGTTTGATGAATGGAAGCACTCACATTGATGGCATATGCATTAAATGGTCTGCACAAAGATTTACCTGGTGCCGGAATTACTGTTTCTAAATGAGTCTGGTCAAGTTTCAGCTTGTCTCCAGAATCAATCATCTTTACAACAGCTGTGTATTTGTCAATTACTTCCTGTCATGTAAAATCAATACTTTTATAATAGAAGAGAGATGTGAGCACAAATTTCAAAAGGACAGAAATAAAATGAAATAAAATTCCATTCAAAAGAAGAGTAACTCCTTCTATAAACAATGCTATTTTCTAGTAACCATTTACTATTTCTTAGTCCACGGCAGCCATTTTTAACTTTTTTCATCTCATGGCACATATAAGCTAAATACTAAAATTCTGTGGCACACCAAAAAATATATGTTTTGCTGATCTGACCAAAAAAATGGGTATAATTTTGATTCATTCATGCCAGACGGCTATTGTTGTGTTGGCTGTTGTCACTTTTTATCTGACAATCTAAGGGAAAAGGGTCTGTGCCCCTGACTAAACAGGTACTGCAAGTTTTAAAAATTCTTGCAGCACACTGGTTAAAAATTGCTGGTCTATGGTTCTTTGGATTCAATACAAAGCCTAGTTAAGGTTTTCACCTGGAAAGAATAAAGACTGGTTACCTTAAAATAAGACTTATTTAAGCCCTCGTTGGTGTGGCTCAGCAGACTGAGTGCCGGCCTGCAAACCAAAGGGTCGCTGGTTGGATTCCCAGTCAGGGCACGTGCCTGGGTTGTGGGCCAGGTCCCCAGTGGTGGGCGCGCAAGAGGCAGCCAGAAACTGATGTTTCTCTCCCTCTCTTTCTCCCTCCCTTCCCCTCTCTCTACAAGTAAATAAAATCTTAAAAAAAAAAAAAAAAAAAAAGACTTTAAGAAATATAGTGAGAGGGACAATTTCATCTAGCTTCAAGGACAGTGGAAGAGCAATTTATGCATGTGCAGCCTGGGTGCTGAAATGAAACTGTATTTAGGAAAAGTAAAAGGGAAAAAAGGGACTGGAGTGTTGATTTTTCAATTTTAAAATCCTAGAGCAGTCAAAAGACAGTCTCTCAGGCAAAACACATGGAACGTCTCCCTGGAATTCTGGGGACACAATTTCGGTATATTGCCCATCAACATAGAGAATGTACCTCATTGATAAGCAAGGTGTGCACACTGAGTTTCAAGGTGCCAACAGGATTTCATACATACTATTCATACACACTCCAGTAAGAAAGCACATGGAGGTTAAGTACAATGGTTGAAAGTGAATTATTTCTCCAATGGTTACGAATTCAACTTTCCTTTTACAGGACCATCAAGGACCTTAGACACGTGTTCTCTGCTACTAGGACTTGATTTATAAGGAAGACCAAACGGCCTTCCTCAGCCATCCACCAGCTCCCTTCCCAAATTCCATTCATAACTTCATGTTCTTACCTTAACAATGCCCTTCTTCTTATGATACTTCTCTCCAAGTTTTTTGGTTATAATTTTCACAATAATTTCCTAGAAAATTACAATAAATAAAGATGAAAGGAAATATATAAATTACCTCTTGTTTTAGCCCTTCATTTTAAGCATTCACCAAAAATCTTTCTAAAATGTGACTGCTCTGCTAAATAAGAAAATCTGGAATTCTGAGCCTTCCCAACAAAGGTGCTTCCTTAGCAGTCTTTCATTCCTTCCTTCTCTTCTTCTTCAGTACACTTACCAAGAGGAAAAAGGATCTATCTAATGACTGATTTCCATAATGAAGGTTTCTTGAAGTCTAGGATTTTTATCTATAAATCTCAACTCTATTACTTCACATCTTCAATAAAGAGGTCCTTTCTTCCTATCCATTTAAGGAAGCGAAGAGTGTTGAGGATATTGTACTGTTGGTGTTCACTGCAGTGAAGAGTACAGATGGCAAGAGACACACTGGGAATTCTCAGGACATGACACTCTCCACAGTGTGCTTTTTTCATTATGTTGCTTTGAATTGTTGATACAGATGAGATTCCTCCAGATTAGCTCCAGCTAAAAGTATCCTTCTGTTGAGTAACTAATTCTCAAATGTGAGAGAAATCTGGGTTTATTTTATATTAACACATTTCAATTTTGCTTCTTTAATTGTTGTTTTCCTGATTTGGGTTAGCTGCACTAATGGCTGATAATGGAAGTTAAATCACCTAACTTATTGCTATATATTCACTATAGTAATTCTACATTTGCTACTTCAAGTAACTATAACAGAGGCACCAGATGGTCATAAGCACTTCACTAAGCTGCACTAACAATTGTATGAACACAAATTCAGTGAGGACTTTGGGGGAGGGTATTTAATAGAAGGTAGACATGTTTAAGAGAAGACTTGAAGGGTCTTATTCTTAAGTCTCTGTTTTACTAAGATTCTCAAATAAAGAAAATAATACCAAAATGGCTTCTCTGATTTAGCCAGAGTATTTTTGGACTAAATCTCTCAAAGGCCCTCATTTAGAGACAGCTCATTACATCACTAGACTTACTGACACTTGCTCACAACAAATCTGTTCAAAACCTCTTTTCTGAATTTAAAAAATGAGGCTCTCTGATCTCTCTCTGTGGACTGCTGGCTATTTAAACAAACATACTGCCCTTTTCAAAATAAGAAACATACCGAGTCAGCAGAGCATTGTTGGTTAATTCTTACTTTTAAGGTAACGCTCTGTAAGAGGAACTATGTCGAAAAGCTGAATAATCACAATATGATAAAATTATCAACAGAAAGTAATATTTAATTGAATGTTTTGTCAATGGGAAGAGAATTTTTAGACTAAGTAAAATTTGGAATGTTTTGCCTTTCTTCTTTTAGTTTGTTTTCTTCTTCCTTTAAACCAATGGACTTAGCCAAAGGTACATGTAAGATTCGCCTAGGAGGTTAGTGAAAATGTGCATCTCACAGCAAGAGACTGGACGGCAGGAGGAGAAAAGTACGTGTATTCTGAAATCCCATGACCTTACTGCACCCTACGCTTCTGTCTCCAGAAGACAAGTGTATGTAATAAAGTGTTCTATAATGTCTTTTATTATAGAGACTGAGATAAACATAGAAAAAAACTTCTTAATCACTCCTGGTTGAGAACTAACTACTGCTTTAATCAAAATTGTTGACTACATTTCCTAAAACATTATGTAAAACTATTAATGTTCAAGTGCTAGCTACTCTAACAGGGAAAACGAAAGTAATTCATGGGCGGTCTCTCCCCGTAGAGGGCACTCCTTTACCATTCTTGACGCAAAATTCTACTCAGAGATGGAGTCAGGGTGACGAAATCTTCCTAGGAAGTACTATTTACCAGTTACGAGTACAACCGACTGAATCAGATTGCCAGGGAAACCCAGGCTCACCACTAACTAAATGACCTTGAGGAAATACTCAAATACTGCACATCTCAGTTTTTGCACCTATAAAATCAGAATAATAATAATAATAATTACCTTACAGGGCTGATAAGAGAATAACTGAAATAATTTATACAAAAACGAGTATTTTCTACTAACACAGTAGGTATTTTGTTATTAAATAACTTATTTCATGACTTGTCACATGGCCCTAAGGTAGAAAAGCTTCTCATCATATAAAAATATAAACTAAGACATGGAGGCTAAATTATTTCCAAGCTGGTAGAAAAATGACTATGAAGATTTGAATCAGAACTTTGAACTTCTTGACCTCTGAGGTTATTATTAATCTTATTTTTCAAATCAGAAAGTATCTAAATAACCCATTACTTTTTACTCCCTTGTTACTGATCACAACAGCTTCTTTAGGAATCACTTAGGTACCCCGAGAACTTTACATTTCAGTAAGTTCAAAATAGAACATCAATAAATAATTTTAATATTATTTAAACGTTTACAAATTGTTATAAAATTATCTTAAAATAATAAGCAATAATAAGTAACAAAATACAAAGCTTTCCTTGAGTTTGTAAAATTAAAACCCGTTATTTTTTTAACAAAGTACTTAAAATGGGTATTCTAAGTTCGGTGGACATAAGTTGAAAACAAGTACTTCCATATCTACATTCTATTTAATTCTATTTCTGAAACTGCAATCTTTTGTCTTGTAACAAAAATGGAAAATAATTCTGGGCTTAAATTCAAGGTGCTATAAACAAGTTTAGCATTAAATTCAAGGAATATTATTAGCATAATAAACATGAAGTAACTCTCCAATACAGGTGCAAGCCCTAATTAAAGATCAAATAGAAAAAAAAAAAACTCATTGAAGTTATGTCAATCTATGTAATTTATAAAAACTTGAGAAATGTGGTCATTTACACCAAATGCTATATAAATCATTCCCTTGAAAGTACATTCAGAAGTTAAGACACTCCAGCTGAGTACGTACTGGCTGCAGCCAGTAGTCCGTCCGGGAAGCTCTTTTCTTCTCCTCTTCAATCTGTGGAACAGACAAGACAATCACAAAATGATCTCTTTACAATCCTCAACTCATTTGAATAACATTCTATTTAGCAAAAGAACAACAGAAAACATACACTTCTCAGAAGATCAATGATATAATTTGCAAGCTCTGATATACAAAGGAAGCTTGCAATTCACAATTCATTTTTATTTTTAAAAACTTGGATTAAAAAATGTCATAAAGCAAGTCAACTGACCAAGAAAATAAACACAAATAACCTCTACTTAGGCAATACTACAAAGCCATCTGCACACCGAAGTACTGCCCTCCCCTGACTTCCTGCCATGCAACTGTCATGAACAAGAAACCAGCAGTGTTTTCAAGTGGTAAAAACAACACTTGGAGACCAATTTAGCTCAGTGCTGTTAGGTACAGAGTCTTATGGCAAAAGGAGCTTCCCTGTTTGATAAGGATCATGAAGCTTATAAATGGAGAGGAAGAAATATACAACCCAGAGAGATGTGAATAAAAGGGAGACCAAAAGAATGAAAGGCTGACTGGCCATCATAGCTTTATATGACACCTTTTTCTTTCTCAACTGCTTCAAGTTAGAACCTTAATTACCAACTTTCTTTCAATGGAACTGAATGATGTCATTCTTCGGTTGATCCTAAACCTCATTTTAACTCCTCCAACTTTTTAAATTCAGCACATTTTACATTCCAAGCAGGTAGATCTGGCCTTCCGCTTTCCTCTGAATTAAATTTAAAAACTCCCTGTCTGCTTCTCTGTCTAACCTCAAATGCCGCCACTCTTGCACTTACCGTGCAGCAGCTACACTGACTCCTCCTTCAGATGTCTGACCTGCAGCTCCTTCCTGCCTTCACACAAACTGTCTCCCCACTCTCGATGCTTAGACCTCCTTAGGACTCAGCAGTTTGTACGTAATTACTTACTGGTTCACTTGTTCAGGGAACGCCTCCCTCACTAAAACGAAAGCTCCATGGCACACAAGCACTGTTTTTACCCTTATTCTACAGACCTGCGCCCTCACGCAACGCTGACCCAGCACATAACCGTGGCTCAGCATTTGTTGAATGACGTAATGACCATGTCTCAAACTGTACCCATCTTGTGTTATACTTTACACTTTTCAGAAGGCTCCTCCTTGTGTGAGGACTCAGTAAGGGGGAAGACTGAACAGTGAGTGACCTCTTATCCCTCCACAAATGAAGAAAATAATGGAGAGACTAGAGGAGATGATACTACAGAGGGGAAAAGCTGTTTCTTGTATCCATTTATTCTTTCTCTTCACCTGTCCTTCCTCTTCTCTTTTTCCACTGATTTCATAAATTTATTGATACGGTAAGGTCATGTGTTAGAAGGGAGAAAGGAATATTTAGGAGTGTATTAAGAACCTTCTGCAGAACTGCTCTAGAGTGCCAGGCAGAAAGTATGGCCTTAAATCCAGACAATCACAAGTTCTCAACGATTCATCTCATAAACTTAGCCATCAGGTTAAATCAAATTAAAACTATGTCACAGCTTCTTCCTGCTGCCTAGAAGGTGGCAAGGGGAAGCTGGAGAGTAGGAAAGCACAGGCTGGCAGGGGCATCTATGGAGGGTGACAATCTCCCAGCCACAGAAGAGGAACAGAGCTTCACCTCTAGCTTCCACTACAACTGAAGTCCTTCTCTTTGAGCTCCACTGACCACAGCTGCATGGAGAGTTGTGAAGGTTGCACTTGAGGCAAGACACTAACCCTAGTTAGGGAGTTCTAATTCTATTCCAATGGAACTGCACCTCCAATCCTTTTCCCTAACCTAGTATACGCACATCTTTCTAACTTTACAGTAATCTAACAATAGTGAAACTATTAAGTTTCCTTGGTTTAAACTGCATCAGTGCATGTGTTGGGGGGAGGAGGTACTGAGCAAAAAAAGAAACAGAAAACAGAAAAACTTATGAACATGGTCAACAGTGTGGCGATTGCTGGTGGAGGGGTGTTGGAGAGAGGTGGAGGGGGGTGTGGGGGATAAATGGTGAAGGAAGGAGACTTAATTTGATGTGGTAAACACACAACACAGTGTATATATGAATTGTGCACCTGAAACCGGTATAATTTTGTTAATGTCACCCCAATAAACTCAATACAAAGAGAGAAGAAAGAGTCAACAGGAAGTTTATCAACTGTACCTCCATGATTTCATCAAGTGCGGATTTCTTTTTTTTTTCTTTTGGTTGAGCTGAGCTCCGGGAAGATTCTTTCCGTTTCACTGATGCTGCAGTCTCTATCACCTTCAATGCACTCGGTCCCAAAGAACTGACAAAAAGAACCATGTTTGTTCACAAAAACTGTACACAGACAAAGGCTTTAGAATGTGCAGAATAAACAACACGATTCATTTACAACAGATTAGTCAAAACGGTGAAGGATCCATCTGTATCCCTTACAGGACTATTGGCACCGGGAGAACATGCAAGCCTTCCTGTGTTTAACTCCCTCCTACCTCCTCGTCACACTTCAGTGAGTGCCGGTGTAACCGGTACAGCACACCGGTGACAGCACCAGCTTCGGTGTTATGCAGATCAGGGTTTGAGATGACTTCTCCTAGGACTTTGAGTCATGAGCTTTTCTAAGCATGAGTTTCTCAGGTAAATGGGGATAATAATGTGACCCAACTCGGAGCTCAAATGCAAAGATTAAACGTTTGGTAGGAGTCTAGCACATTACTGCCAATTCTAGTTTTTTAAAGCAAAGATCTTTTTTCTTTTTTTTTTAAGATTTAATTTATTTATTTTTAGACAGAGGGGAACAGAGGGAGAAAGAGAGGGAAACATCAATGTGTGGTTGCCTCTCATACACCCCCTACTGGGGACCTGGCCCACAACCCAGGCTTGTGCCCTGACTGGGAATCGAACTGGTCACCCTTTGGTTCACAGGCTGGTACTCAATCCACAGAGCCACACCAGCCAGGGCTTAAAGCAAAGATCTTAATATATCACTTAAATATTTTTGATTGCCTCACTGCCTAGAGTTGACAGCGTAAATTCTATTTTTTTTTTAGTGCTTATATAAAATTGTCACCACTGATCCCAGAATAATAGCTCTGGCTTACTACATTCACTGGCCACTATAAACAATTTGCTATTGACTGAGCCATGTCCCATGCTTCATGCCTTTGCAAATTTGCACATGCCTCTTTTATACCTGAAAGAATCTCTCCATTTATCTACATCTATTAAAAGTCTTCAAGATCCATTATTCATGAGGTTTCTTGAATGGTTTTTTTTGAAATGCCATAGCACTGTAAGACATACATGACACCCCACCTTGTAGTATAATTATTTAATCTGTCATCTTTACAAAAAATTAAACAAATATTTGCACAAAGCTACCATGGATATAACCAAGAATAAATAAGTGTGATGATTAGAAAATACAATAGAATTATTATTGTCCATTATTTGTTCTAAATATTAAAAACTTTTTTAAGTATTAAAGGTAGCATTAGAACATTCTCTTCAGAGAAAAACAGAGGAGATCTGACACATACACAGGAGGTGACATGAAGATGAAGTAAAGAGGAATTTAAAGACCCTGGTCATTAAGACCAGACGGATGCAGCCATAAGCCAGGGAGTGCCAGCCGGTACCAGAAGCAGACTCTCCCCCGGAGGCTCTTCTACATTGCTGTTAAACATTGAAGCAGTTCTACGTTGCTGACTCAGCTGCCACTTCCGTCAATTCTCCTAGCCACTCTGGTCATGCGAATAGGCACTAGCCTAAATTAACCCCTGCTCCCGCCCCAAGTGAAGGCCTTAACACACAACATGTAAAACACAGCCTAAAGCTAAATTCGCATATACACTGGTACCTTCCTGAACATCTCTTATATTTAGCCTTTAAACCTCAACTAAACTGACTGAATTTGCACATCACGAATGGTGAATAAATATTTGATAGAAGAACACGTAACTAGAAAGGAGCATGAAAAGTGGATAGAAGTGACTACATGCTAGATCAGGGTCTGGCAGACTACAGCTTGAGGGCCAAACCCAGCCTGTGGCCTGTTTTCACAAACATGATTTTACTGGGACACGGCCGCCGTCATCTGTTTAAGCGCAGCCCACGGCTGTCTTCGCAGTCCAACAGCAGAGCAAAACAAGTGGTTGTGGCAGACATATACCTGTGACCAACAATGTCTAGAATATTTACTGTGTGGCCCTTTACAGGAAAGTCTGTGGACTCCTGCCTGTACTACACTGTCTAGAAGTGAAAGCCATTATTACTGAGTGTCTACTAGTGTATTTATGCGCTAGGTAATAGTATTAAGAAGATAGGTTAGTAAGTCTTTATTCTCAGAAAAATCACAGCACATCAGATAAAACAAAACATGTGTACCCTAGCTAACATTTAAACTTACTAAGTGGGCAATGATAGGAAAATAAGCAGTACTGCAGCAGCACAGAGGAACCATTAAGTGGGGAAGGATGCATGGAGAAGCCACAGCTTATCTATGGGAAGCCATTAATCAAAAGAAGCCTTTCTTCAAAAGACAGTCATTTCATGATAAGCAAATAAGAAAAAACAGCTGCTAAAAGAAATCACACACATATACAAAAACCCCAACCAGCCATCAAACACAAACAAACAAAAATAGAACCAGAAAAACAAGTTATTCACAATACGGCATCTTTTAAAATGTAGTCATCAACATTTCACAAAACTTCTCAAATTCTAAGACACCACTTCATGTAGCTCACCTTGACTTGGAAGATGTTGCTGTTGAACTACATGCTCCTTTATTCAAATTAAATGCCACTAGAAGAGAAAAATTGGTATTCCATGTACTTCAGGAAAAGGATAATAAAACTTATCAGATAAGATACCACAGTACATCCCCAAAGAAATTCATGGGCAGTCTGACGTCATCGTTGTTTTTCATGAGCACTCTGAATAAATGAGAGCTGGAATCCTGCTATGCAGAAGTCATGGATTCCTGTGGAATATACTGGATGGATGCTTACAGGGCTGGGACAGACCTTCGTGACTGAGCTGTAGCTGACAGCCTTGGCTGCCTCTCCACTCCACTGCCCCAGCTCCCCTCACTAATAGGGATCCAACTTTGTTTAGGCATAGATACCTCTCATACATGGTGCAGGGGATGCTATGGGCTGAATGCTTGCATCCCCCCAAATTCACGTTTGAATTACCTGAAAACCTAATGCCAAGGTGACAGGGCTATAAGGTGGGACCCTCGGGAAGTGATTAGTAAGGTTCTTTTGGTGTAAATAAATCAAAATAATCCCATGCCCTTCCCGGTGACTGTTCTTGAGATGGACATGTGATAGATTGGCCAATGACATTCAAAAAGAAGTCCGCTGGCAGGAGAAGTATCATCTAGAAACACCTTCCTTGATCATAGGGTACTCCAGACGGATGCTCTCTGTCATCCTCTGGACAGCGTTGGGTCTGCAATGATGGCTGGAAGTGCTGGCAGCCGCCGCGTGTCCAGCTGCTGATAGTATGGCATCCTGAACTACCCCACCTCTGGGACTCTCCCTATGGCAAGACACTTCCTTATTGTTAAGCTAACTTGTTACCTGCCAGTTTTGTTACTTATAGCTGAGGGCATCCCATCCAATTCACTAGTATTGCCTTTTCCTTTTATTGATGAGAACAGTGCAATTCAGACAGGTTACCTCTGGCTCCCAAACAGGCTGTTAACTTTTTAGCAGAACCAATACAAAAGCATTCACATTAAAAAAAAGAAAAAGAAGTAAAATTACCTTTCTCTTCATCATTTTCTCTGCTTAATTCTGTAAAAACAGGAGCTTCCTAAGGGGGGAGAAAAGTTTGAAGGTTTGGTTCACACAGAATTTACTATCAGTATTCATTATTCCTAAATTTGGACTTTCTACCTATATTGCAAGGCAGCCCTCAGATACAACTTGAAAATGACTGAGACTCTAATCAAGAAATTATATGTATTGTAAATATTCTCCAATTGAAAATTATTCTATAGGATTTAAAAAAATCTTTTGTTCATTGCCGTATCTCCTGTGCCTGGAAGAGTGCCTGGCCCGCGGGGGTGGGATCCGATAAATATTTGTTGAAATAAATGCCTTGATCTCGTTATTCTAAACCCTGAACCACCACCATGCCCTTCCTTCCCCATTTACCTGGACTTTGACCATTAATATAAGCCTTCTCAACGCAGGGGTTATATCTGCCTTCACGTATTTTACACCTGCCCCGGGCTGCTACACACTGTGTTTATCTCCAGCCCAGTGTTAATGACAATCAGGAGGAATTTATCTGTTTATTTCTTTCCCATTAACTACTGCCTCTTTTTAGATAAACAAAAACTGAGGTTTAGAAGATAATATAATCACACAAGATTGTGAAGTCAGTGTGTCAGGGATTGACCCAAGTTTGTCTCAATTCCAAAACCCCGGGTTTTACATTCAACCCTGTACTTCTTCTCTTAGTTAAGGAATAGTACCTACAAAACTCAATGCAATGCTTAAGAAAACAAGCAATTTTGCTTCCGTAGCCCTTTTTCTATTGCCTCTCTCAGTGACATTGTTGCCCACCTGCTCTTTTCCTTCCAGCCCTCTTCTCACTTGTTCTTCAATAAATTTGGCAGTTTTTTCTTCATCATCAAGGTCCTGCTTCTTCTTTTTCTCTAGTTCCAGTTGCCGGCGGATAGTTTCTGGGTCCCTATCTATATACTGAATATACCAGCCTTTTGGTGTCTCATCCACTTTACACAAGCCTTAAAAATATTAAGCAGACACCATAAATTTGTATACAATCAAAGCTAAAGGTACATACAAATGTGTTCTACCTCTGCATTATTCACTCATTCATTCAAATATACGAATTCATGCAGTACATGAATTTTCCATATTCACAGTTAATGAGATTTAGGTATTTTAAGCGAAATATTTTATCTCTTTGAACATAAAAAAATTACTGTCCTGAGTTTTAACTAGCTAGGCTGAAGCAACATATTTAAACAAAGAAAACATAGAAAAGAAGTATTATCTTGCTTAGTAATTATTCAACTGTGTATAAGTGTTTAACATCCAATGAATACGTGACAGTCTAATTTAATTAAGTAGAAATTATTCCCCTAAAATGGAATAAAATAACACACTTGAATAAGTACACATTAACACAAAACTTCCTTCTCTTTTCTTCTCCCCAATTTTTCATTTTATGAAGACTATAAATGGAAAAAGAAACAATAAATTTTAAAAATCTCCTTAAGAAGAGGTAACAAGTTCTCTTAAGTGAAATGAATAAGAGGATGGGGTGGGGGGTGAGGAATAAGGAGGACTGATAATAATCCTTAATCTAAATGAGAGGCTGCTTCAGTGAAATCTTGGCTCTGTCCAAGAGTGACTCTAGATATCCATACTCAACTGTAATACACAAAATCAACCCTGGAATATGATGCTTCTCTCCATCAGTTTTTTAATGACCCTACTCATCCTCTTTTCCATAAATTTACACAGAAACGATAACAGCTCTCTCCTTGCAACGGAGCCACAAACCCACTGTTCAGATACGTCTTACTCTTACCTTCTCTGCCCAGCCACTTGGTAAAATCAGTCAGAGTCTCCCACTGAGTGGCATTCATATGGATGTGCTCTCGGTGGCTGATATACTCATTATAAACAATGTTGTTGTGAACTCTCTTAGTGCCTAAGAACAAAATACGAAACTGTTGATCCTGAATAGGTTATAGTACTAAAAGTTACTATGTGCACAATACCTAAGATGCTTACCAAAGCGTCTCCTGAGAAGTTCTAGAAAGTCATTTCTGAATTCTCTAATAAAGACAGAAAGGAAAGCATTAAGGTAATTTCTATAAATATATAGCATTATCTTCCTGACATTTAAGCCACTGTAGAGTTTGAATTCTCAAATGATGTAGGGAACATTTATTGAATATCTGTTATAAACCTTTAAAAACTGAACAAGGAAAGAATCCCAAAAGATTCAAGAATTAAAGTTATAAGTTAGTTTGGAGTTGAAACTTTTTGTCTCGGCAAATCAGCCATAGCAAAAGTGACCACACATCGGAGAAGGTCCTTCAGGGAGTCTCTGAGCACTATGGACTGTAGCGTAACAACCCCATTCTACAGGTGATTAAAAAAGAAAAACCTTCCCTTATTCCACAGATAAACAGAGGTGGATAAAACATAAATCTTTACCTCGGTTACAATCTAGCAGACCCAATCATAACAGAAGTCTAACTGAAAAAGAGATGTAACAACATGTCATAGGAAGAGTTAAGGGAGATACTCAGAGGTGCCCAGAGGTGATTTTTAATACGGGTGGTGAAGCATAAATAGGACTTTTACAGGTGAAGAAGAGGAGCCCATTTCCCGATGGCAAAAAGACATGAAAGCTTCATGTGTTTGAGAAATGACAATCAAATATGGCAAATGTTGAAGGCAGATAAAAATGGGTGTGAGACTGGGGGTAGAAGAGATTAACAGGAAGAAGATGTAGCTGGATTATGTTAGGGCTAATTTCTTAAGTACCTTGTAGGTCATGCTAAAGAGGTCGGTTTTATGCAGACAATGGAAAAACATAAAATAATTTACTTAGTTAATCTGTGAAAAATCTGTGATTTGGAAAGATAATTCTGGTGACAGTATACAATAAAAACTCAGTGTGGTCCCAGACCAACAGCATTGAATATCACCTGGGCACTTGATAGAAATGCAAAGTCTACAGCCCATCCCAGAGCTACTGAATCAGAAAGTACGTGTGGTTGTCTGCCATTCTGCCTTCACAAGCTCTCGGGGTGATTCATGCACTGGCTTGGGAACCACAGGCAGAGAACAGGTACAGAAGGAGCAGAAGCTGCAGGTTGGGAGACCAGTGAGGAAGTCACTGAAATCTTTTAGGTGGAGACATTGAGGATGATTACTGGGGCGGTGAGAATGGAAAAGGCCTAATTCTAAAGGACACTGTAGAGAATCCACCTGAGGGAATTCCCAGAAGACTCTGGGGTTTGCAGCTTAGCAGTCTGTGCAGGCAGTTATTAGCCAGCACAGGAAACCAGGTGCAGTGGGGAGCATTCTAACTTCAGCTTTAGAAATGTTGACTTTGAGATAGCCTTCAGAAATATAGATTACAACTGCCCAGAAAAACAAAACAAAACAAAACAAAAACTGTAACTCAAGACAGATATTAGGAATGCACATCCAGACTTCGGAGTTCACGTTTATTGAAACACAGAGGTACCAGGCGAATAACTAACATGCAGACTGTGCGGAGTGGGATGCAGAGAAGCTCGGCAGGCACCCTGAAGGACCGCCCACATTTGAGGAGCTAGCAGAGAAAGAGGGGTCCGTGAAGGAAGGGAGCACAGGGAGTGGCAGGGAAGAAACCAGGGAAGAATGCAAGTCAGAGAGGTGTTTTAATGGCAAGTTAAGGCCATTACCCGTCGAGGGGAGACCAAAGAAGAGGAAGATGGAAAAAAAGCGTGAATGACTCTTCAGGAGCCTGACAGAGGTGGAAAGCAACGTCACTGAGCAGAGTGAATGGAGGTGCCAAGGAAGACACTGTGGGTAGGTGGCTCTTGCCAGAATGCTAATTCCTGAAGTGTGCCATTTGTACCCTGGTGGTATTCACGATGATCCTAAGATCAAAACGTCTAGAACTTTAAAAAGCAAGAGATGGATTGAAGCAAGACTAAACACTATTAATAATTAACAGCTAATATTAAGTACCAGGCACTCTTCTAAACAGTTTAAAAGTATTAACTCATATAACCTCAGATAAAACCTATGAAGGAAAGACAATATTTAGAAGAGGGTACTATTTTTAGTATAGATGAGATTAAAGCCCAGAAAAACTTAAGTAATTTACCCAGTCACATAGCTCAGGAGTGGAGAAACCCAGATTTAAAGGATTTAAAGTCAGGCAGTCTGACTCCAGAGCTGTGCTCTTAGCCACACCTGTTTTAGAAGAGAAGATAGTTTCCTTTGTTTGAAGTGAAAGAAAAGAAAAACTGAACTGTGTGCAACATGTTTTTAACAATTTTTGTATTATAATAAATTTTCCAAGGAAGACACACACTGAGCACAAAGACAACATACCGGTGGCTATCATGTTAATATGTTAAGGAATAAACAGAGCCTCCGATACATACAATATTAAGCATCTATTAAATGTCCAAATGAATAAAGCTTATGACATAAGAATGTCTTTTAGTTACTTACTCTGAAAAATAATCCATAAACTGCTGAGGATTTTCTGAAGCCAGCAATAGTTGCCTCTGATGAGATTCGGACATACAATGACACTTAAAGCCATTCTACAAAAAATGTAAAGAGAGTAGTAAAATGCTGATTTAGGTCATCATAATGGGGCCTAAGTAGAAGTATTTAATTAAACTCTAAAAAAGATGTTCTTTGATGGTAAACTGTAAAAACTAATAAAATCACTAGCCATAAGCACCTTATTTTTATTTTTATTTTACGAAGTGGAGTTTTGCAACCATGCTAACCAAAGAATAATCCTAGGCATTAAAGAGACAGAAAAATAGTGCTTTAGAAAACAGACATTAGTAAGAAACATTATTGTGCACAGTAACATGAGAGAGATTTCAGGGTTTTGTTTTTTTTTTTTTTGACTCACAAACTTCTGTTGAGCACCTATTTCACACAGCGTTAAACAAGCACTTCAAAGAATATAATGAAATAAAATGGGTCATTAATTTCCATTAAGGATACTATTTTTCACTTATTTTCCTCTACTTTAGCTATTATCCAAAATACATTGTTACATATTATATAAACTTAGCATTAAACATACTAAATCTGTATCTTATCAGATTATAAAAGCATACAAGTTTTCACTTTGTATCTGTTCAACTTAGCATTTGAATCTGATTCTTCATTAGTAATAGAAATGAAAAAATGTGCCTCTCCTCCTACACCCCCATCTCAGTAAATAGCACTATACCACACACCCAATCACCCAAGCCAGGAGCAAGGCTGGCATCCTAGTGTCTTTCTCCTCCATCCTGCGCTCCATCTATTACTGAGCCTACCCAGCCTTCCAAATCAGTAACTCTTATCCAGCCTCTCTGTCAATTCCATGGCCACTATCCTGATTTCATCTGTCTTCACTAGGGTAGCTTCCTCATCTTTGGTCATTCAAAGACCACCTATCCAATTCTTGCTCATCTGTGTGCTACCCATGCATTACTCTTAAATGCATCTTAAAAAGAAACCTGATATTGGTCTCATAAATGAAAAACCAGTCCCATTTTCCATAAATTAAAAATAAGTCAATAAAATGAAAACAAAATAATGTTATTAAACCCTAGAAATACAAGGGAGTGGATGAGCAGGAGTGGAATACTCTGGACCTGATCTTCCTCCCCTTCAATCTTCCAATGTTGAGAGACAGAACACAGAGGCAGAAACTTATGGGGTCAACTTCTCCTCCCCCAGGCTGTCCTCTCAGGTAGGGAAGGAAAATAAACACATCTGGAGGCAAACAGGCCAGAACCACCGAAAATGCCTTAAAGGAAAGAATTAAGTATTTATCTTCTCTTTCCTATTGGAACTGTATTTGGGGATAATATTTGACTAATGAGCTCACTTTTACAAATGAATAGCAGCCAATAACAAATCTACTGTAGAAAGAATTAGAAAAGTAACCACTCTGCAACTCCTAATGAAATAAGTGACTCGGGTGAGGATGCTAAAACACAGGTGAAAGGTTGATGGGAAACTAGGGTCATGATTCCAAATTATCATTCTACTAGTTACTTGCTCTTGCAAGGTGGAAAATATTACTTACTAACATTACAGGCTACCATCTTTACTTAATCATATGGCCTTCCTTACTTGATTCAATATGAAATACACCGAATCACCTATGAAGTATTCGTCATACAATATTTAGCCTTAAGTTAACCAAGTCTTTAGAAATCAAAAACTACACAAGTTAGAGAAAGAAGGCAAACGACAATGACAAGGAAACAATGTAACATATCCAGAGAATGGAAATGCTCTGATAACAGACTGACCTGGTCTCTCCAAGTTCACGGCAAGGAAAAAAGTTGGGGAGTGGAAGGGAAGGGAGGAGGAAGTGGGTCCTATTATAAATTTAGAATTTAGAGACAATTAAAAGTCCTAATAATGTGGAGCACAGAGACTTTAAGGGCAGTCAAACTCCTCTGCATAATACTGCAATGGTGGGTACACGTCATTATACGTTTGCCCAAATTCACAGGTTGTCCAAAACCAAGAGTGAACCCTAATGTAAACTATGGATTTTGGTGATAATGACATGTCATTGTAAAAGTTTTCAAAAAATAAAGTTTATTTTTTAAAAAGCCCTAATAACCAAATCCAATCATAGGTTTTGATTGAATCTTGGTTTTTTAAAAAATTGTTTAAAAAAGCATTTGACAGAAGGAAATGTGAGTATGGTGTGTGTATCAGATGAAATAAAGGAACTTTTATTAATTTTGTTATGTTTGATGGCATATCTTTTGGCTCCGCAGAAAAATTTCCTGATATTTTAGAAATACATATTTAAGTATTTAGAGGTGAAATATCCTGAAGTTTGTGATCTACTTTAAAATATTTAAGAAACAAGTAAATATGACAAAATACTAAAATGTTAAATCTGGGTAATGGATGTATGGATGTTCAATATACTAGTCTCTAGTTTTCTGTGTGAGAATTCCACCTTGACTTAAACAGCAAGAACTAAAGAGAAATGAAAACGAGTAACAGTATCGGTGTTATTCAAGGTTGAGTCCCACCTAACACATCTAATATCTCACATGTACAAACAATGGGTTAGATTATTCCTGTTGCGCAACGTTCTTCCATCCTTACCCAATTCTACCTCCAGAGAGAAATATCACATCACTGGCCTGCTCTCAATTCTTCAAGGCAATTCATCATCCACCTCGTTAATGGAAAAAGTGTAAACTCCACAGCCAGGGTACATAAAATTTTTCGAAAACTACCCAAAGACCTCCTGAGTCACTTTACACATATTCCATTCATTTAAAATTCACAACAATCTTACAAGTAGGTACAGTCATTGTTCCCACTTTTCGGATAAGTAAACAGGCAGAGAGAATGTAACTAACCCAAGACCACATAGCAGCAATAAGTGGTGTGGTTAGGTTTCCTAATTCTCAGTCTGACGCGAGTCCACATCTTAACCACAACAATATCCTGACTCTAGCATACTGTAGTTGCTCCATAAATTACTGTTAAATGAGTGGTGTGCAAGAACTTATTGTTTTTTTCCATCTGATCCTGAAATAAGGCGTGAGTCCTAATCATATGTTTGTCTTAAGAGTCACGTAGTCATAGGTGATTGTTATTGTGATTGTCCAGGGGCCTGGCATTTAATTATTCAAGCTTCCGTTTTCCCACACCTTGAGTGGGATCACTTCGAGCTGCAAAATCTTTTATTTCCCATGTCTTTAGGGGGCCAACTGGGAGAAATGAAGCGTCAAAGACCAATGATTCCCCACTAGGACGGGGGCTGCAGGGAAGGATGTCCCTACTGTGTTGACGAGTTGACTCGTCCAGTACCAGATCCATGACTACGGACCTGAGATCCACGCCTGCACGCTCAGTATTAGGGACTTGAGCCCGGATTTCCAGCCGGACCTAGTCAAGGGAGAGGACAGGGCTTGGGGCTATCCCGGGCTAGCTTACCTCGTCCCGGCACTGCTTCTGGCACATCTGGCAATACCAGCGCAGCTTCTGAAGCCCCTTGGATTTGATCCTGTTGGCGATGGCCTTAGGAGTAAGAAAATCTGACTTTCCCATCGCGACCACCGGAGCGCTAACTCTTCAGGGACCAGCGTACCACCAACCGGAAACGGAACTGAACTGACGGGTGGGCGGAACAAATACTAGCTAGGAGCCGGAAAGAGGTGGGGCCTGGGTAGGCAGGGCCCCCAATGCTCGCGAGGTTTACGTCCAGTTGGCATCAGGAAGCGAGGCTGAAAAAGAAAGCGGAATGGGAGTGGGCGTGGGGAAGCTCTTGCACATGCGCGGCGAGGCCTGTCTGACCGACCTTCAGCGGGGCCATTTACCACCATGTTTTCTCGGGCGGGCGTCGTAGGGGTCTCGGCCTGGGCCGTGCAGCCGCAATGGTATGGCAGCTTGCGGTAGGAACGGAACGGTTGCAAAGGATGGAAGAGCTCGATTAGTGGGAGGGGGAAGCGGGTGGAGGCGAGTGGGATGCAACAAGGGTCGCAGGGCCAGCCAGGACCTTGGTCCCGCGGAGGCCCTGGGAGGCTTGGGCCTCAGGAATCGCTTCCTATTCGGAAAGCTCACGCGAAGGGGCTCGAGAGACAAGGTCACGCCACTTCTCCTGAGGCGGGATGGGGCGGGATGAGGCGGGATGAGGGCCACGAGGAGTTGTCGTCTTGGACCTCGAAATTGAAACTTTAGTCCGAATTAATTTCAGGCCTGTCTTGTATTCACCCATCTGATAAGTAATTGCGGAGCTCCTGTTCTGTACCAGGCAGTGAGTATGGTGCAGTCTTTTCCTGGGCCCACAAAGGGAGGGGGAGGGGAGGACCCAAGGCAAGGTCTAGGGGAAGGTTAAGTTGTGCTTTAAGTCCTTGACGCCTTTTGAAACTACCCAGTGTTTGGCAGGGTATGTGGGGGCCAGTGTAGAGCGGAGTAACACTTTAAGAGCTGTTTGACTCAGCCAGAACGTTTATTAAGCACCTATCACGTACTAGGAGCTTCGTTGGGCACTGGTGAATCAAATAAGTGCCCCCGTGGACCGCGGGTAGTTTGGGTGCAAAAGGGACCTTAAAAATATGTTGGCGAGGAAGAGAAAGACACCTTGCACTTTCCCGAAACCATTATGCTGAAGCAGTAACCCTGCAAGGTCATGAAATTGTCCCAAGGTCCAGAGAGGAGGAGGAGGAGGTAGATTTAAGTACCTAACTGTCTTGCAATTTTTAACAATTTTAAGCATTGGTTCCCGAAAAACAATTGCATATTAGAAAGCCTAGGAGGAATAGTCTGATAAACGATGGCTTGTGGGACCATGTGGTAGGATGAAATGTCTTGATGTTAGGCAAAGTCTGGGACCGATTCAGACACAGCACTAAGGAGGTTATTTTAGGCTGGATGTAGCCATTCCCTGGGTTTACAGTAAGGGAGAATTCTAAGGAGCTATAACACTAAAGTAGATTTTTGTATCCTAGTTTACGTAAAGGTACTATACAGCACTAATTGAAATAGGTATGCTTTTCATTAAGTAAAAAATTTAAAACAATAGAAAAGATTTTAAGGGCAATGAAGTAACTTAATGTAATGCGAAATGCCTACATAAAAATGTTGGTGGATTTGCCTTGGGAGTCAATTGTTTTTCCTAATACTGAAAAGGAATATTCATGGGAATTAGCAATTTACCTTTGTTGAATTCTCAGTTGTGCCATTTGCTAATCACTTGGCACATGTTTGTTAGGTTCCTGGTCTGCATTAAGGTGCTAAAACGTGGTGGTGAACTAAACAAATAGGCACTGTCTTTGTGAGTTAGCCTTGCAGGACAGTTCTTGGCATGCGGTCGCACTCTGCAAACATTAACCCTCCTTCCTTCCCCATCTTACTGTGTATTAGTGTTCCCTGTCAGTACATTTAAAACCTTAAGTGGTATCCAAATTGATCTTTTGAAAATGTGAAGAGTTCCTGAAATAAAGACAACATATTGTGCATAAAACTGTAGAAATAACTTTTTTAAAAACCCTGTAAGACAATTTGAAGGTCTGTTAATAAAGAATTATTTTAAATAAGAGCTCCTTAAGTCTGAGACGAGTAATGTCACAGGTCTAAATTGGAACCTCAGCCATCAAATGAAGGTCATAGTCCTGACCTTAACCCCTTTGGAATATTGGCTTTAAATTGGTAGGTTATGAATATTCATCAAACACTGGTATTCTACTGTGGAAAGTATGTTCTGTCCTCTTTGTGTTTTCCGTCACTCTTGGGGCCTGATGTCTTTCTGTCTCTTCTACCCTTTCCCTTCCCATTCATTATAATTGACCTTTAAATTCAGAAATGAAAACCATCTTAATGTTTAACACCCCACAGAATTCATTTGGAAGGGTACAAAAGTACCTTTGCTTTAACAGAACCATGAAGGGGCATTCCCTGGGTTTCGGTTACTGGAAGCTTTTAAATGTGCAGTTGGGTGGTGGTTACAGTTTTTGCTTCAAAGAGGTTTCCATGCTGACAACATTAAACATGAAGCTTAATAAAATTGTGATGAAATTATTTTAATTGTTTAAGGGATTAGAAAGTATCTTAAACTTTCAGAAATTAACTTTTTTTTAAAGTAGCATTTAAGAGAATGGAAATGAGAAATTTAAGGAAAAGAGTCTCTGCTTTTTCTGTCTCAAATTAGGGGAAAATACACCTCTGTTTCCTACTATTAACACATTCTATAAAATGGAACATTTTATGATAGAGGAACAGTGGCCATAAATTGAACTAGAGACATTGAAAAGAAAGATGGTATTTCAGGAGAGAAAAGGAGCATTGTCATCTGAAACTAACAGCAGATATTTACTTATAAATAAAAAGTGTGAGGCAGCAGAGTATAGTATAAGATGGACTGGAGCCAAACTACTGAGGTTTGTATCCTGACTGCGTCTCACCTGGCTGTGTGACCTTGGACAAGTTAGTGTCTATGTCTCTATATCATTTCTTTGTCCATTAAATGGAGGTGATGATTACTACACAGTTAATGGGTTAGTGTGAGGATTAAATGAGTCAGTATTTGTAAAGCACCAAGAGCAGTGGGAGACATGCTGATGTGGATCCAGGTGTATTAATTAAAAAATGAAAATGAGTTTATGACTACAGTTTCTGTAAAATATGTGAGGAGGCTTATTGTAGTTGTGAAAGACGACTTGATCGCCGGCAATGGTTGGTGAAGTGCGAGGGAGTCATTTTTTTGGTTGAGGGGCAGGGGACAGACTTCATGCATTCAATATTAGAATTAGACATACTTCATAATTTTCTTTAAGAATTAGTAAATGCTGCCCGGCTGGTGTAGCTCAGTGGATTGAGCACAGGCTGGGAATCAGAGGGTCCCGGTTCGATTCCCAGTCGGGGCACATGCCTGGGTTGCGGGCCAGGTCCCCGGTGAGGGCCATGTGAGAGGCAACCATACATTGCTCTTTCTCTCTTCCTTCTCCTCTCTCTGAAAATAAATAAATAAAATCTTTAAAAAAAAAGATTAAAAAAAAAAGAATTAGTAAATGCTGCTTCCTTAATTTTTATATTACACAGCATTTATATGCTCCTTAAAATTCTTTGATAAGTCATCTAGCAACCTTGCTGACTTCCTCCACATTGCCTTCTTCAGCTTTTCTAACTGTGTTTTACAATCATAGCAGATAATGGTAATCCACAATCTGTGATTTTTCCCTCCACATTTCTAGTTTCTCAATCTCCTAAATGAGTATCGGGACAGGATGCAATTTTCCAGAACACAAAACTGATTCAGAAGTTTTGGTTTGCAAATACTCTATGTTCAGTAGACAGGGCAAGGTAGATATTTCAGATCAGCTCATGGTTATTCTGTACTCAAATTGTACTTAAATAAAGTTGTAACAAAGATTGACATCTTTTTTAGAAGTAAACAGAGGCTAAACATGAGAGTGCTTCAAAATAGAAAATTAGGGCATGAGCAAAGCATGAAGAATCACAGAAGATCTTACCTTTTCATACCTCAGTTAGGGTACCAGGGAAACCAAAAACATTGTGTTCATCCAAATCTGGCATGCAATTCAAATTTGTTCCACCTCTTATCCTGACTAGAAGCTTGTGTCAGTTAAGTTGGAGTGTCTGCTTACAACCATAGTGTCCACATGTCACTTTTTATAATCTATAAATTGAGAATGTTTGGAGTGAAAAAGTCATTATACCACAAAAGGGGTCTGTTTTCAAGTGCCATTTGTTACTGGAATGGTCATTACATCCGATAAATCTGTACTTGAAATAGTAGTGCTTGTCAGCATTTAACAGCTTTCATCTTTAGTAGATCCGTTCTAACCAAACCAGTATTTTCTACAAAGTCTCCTTCCTCTTATTTCAATATTTTCTTTAGCAGTGTAATACCAGTAGTAAGATAAGTCAAGATTTTTAAAGGTAACTGTTTTGGTTATGACCTTTCAGGCTTATTTTTATGCATGTAAACACAATCATAACAATGGGATCATATAACATACCATTTCATAACCTGCATTTTAAAGTTATTATTAACAGACTTTATTTTTAGTACAGTTTTAGACTTATAGAAAAATTGACCATATAGTACAGAATTCCATATATTCAAACCCTACTTCTATGTTATTTTTTTTAACTTGAATCCCGAATTATTAACATCCTGCATTAGTGTGGTAAATGTACAACAACTAATGAATCAGTATTAATACACTATTGACTAAGGTGCCGTGTTTAAGGTCACTCCTATTGTGTAGTTCTATGGGTTCTGATAGTTGCATAATGACATGTGCCTACCATTATAGTATCATATAGAATACTTTTGCTGCCCTAAAAAATCTGTTCCTCAAATCCTGGCCACCACTGACCCTTTTATTGTTGCTATAGTTCTTTCGGGAATGTCATATAGTTAGCGTCAGTATATATAGCCTTTAAAGATTGGCTTCTTTCACTGAACAATATGCAGTTAAGGTTCTGTCATGTCTTTTTGTGGCTCGATAGCTCATTTTTATTTCTGAATAATATTCCATTATATGGATTTACCAAGTTTTTTAATCTATTCACATTGAAGGACACCTTGGTTGCCTCCAATTTTTGATAAGCATGAGTAAAGCTGCTATAAGCTTCATGTGCTGGTTTTTGTGTAGACAAATGAGAAGTTTCCAGCTCAGCAGGTTAGATACTGAGGAGCATGATTGCTGGATCCGAAGTTAAACTATGTTTAAGATATGTGAGAAACTGCCAAACCATCTTCCAAAGTAGCCACACCATATTTGCATTCCAACTGGTAATGAGAATTCCTTTTGCTCCACATCCTCATCATCATTTGGTATTGTCTGTTTTTTAAATTTTAGCCATTCTTACAGGTGTGTACTTGTATCTCATTGTTTTAATTTGTAATTCCCTAATGACATAGGATACAGAACATCTTTTTATATGCTTATTTGCTACCTGTATATCTTTGGTGAAGTTTCTGTTCCAATCTTTTGCCCATTTTTAAATTTGGATTGTCATATTATTGTTGAATTTTGAAAGTTCTTTGTAATGTTGGATAACAGTCCTTTATCAGATACGTGTTTTGCAAATACTTTCTTCCAGCGTGTGGCTTGTCTTTTCATTCTATTAACGTGTCTTGAAGAGCAAAAGTTCTTAAATTTAATAAAGTCCAACTTACCAATTTTTTTTTCTTTCATGGGTCATGCTTTTGGTGTTTTGCCTAAAAACTTGGCCAAACCCAAAGCACCTAGATTTTCTCTTGTCGTATCTCATAGAAGTTTATAGTTTTGTGTTTTACATTTAGATCTGTGATCCATTTTGAGTTAATTTTTGTAAAGTGTGTAGAATATTGTCTAGATTACTAGTTTTTTGCATATGGATGTCCAATGGTGCAGCACCATTTGTAGAAGAGAGTATCCTTTCTCCACATGATGACTTTTGCCATTTTATCAAACTTAACGTCGGTGTATTTGTGTGAGTGTGTTTCTGGGCTGTCTGTTCTGTTCCATTGGTCTGCTTAGTGCCATGGTGCTCTGTCTTGTTTTCTGTAATTTTATTATAGTAAGTCTTGAGATGAAGTAGTGTCAGTTCTTTGGCTTTGTTCTTCTTCACTGTTTTGTTGGCTATTCTGGGTGTTTTGCCTTTTCATATAGACATTAAAATTAGTTTATTGATAGTCACAAAGTAACTTGCTGAGGTTTTGATTGGAATTGTATTAATCTATAGATCAAGTTGGGAAGCGTTGACCTGTTACCAGCATTGAATCTTCCTATTTATGAATATGGAATCTCCAGCTATTTAGATCTTTCATTTATTAGTTTTGTAGTTTTCCTCATATAGATCTTACATATATTTTGTCAGGTTTATATACGTCTTTTGTGTTTTTTTAATTGTGGTAAAGTATACATAAAATTTATCATTTTAACCATTTTTAAGTCTACAATCTATGTTATTTTTTTTTTTAACTTGAATCTCCAGTTGTTCATAGCTGATAGAAAGAGAAGTGATTAAGTTTTGTATATACCTTACTATGCTTGGTTAATAGTGCCAGTTTTTTGCCAATTCTTTGTGATGTTCTACCTAGATAATCCTATCACCTATGAACAAAGTTTTATTTCTTCCCTCCCAGTCTGTATCCTTTTATTTCCTTTTCTTGTCTTACTGTATTTACTAGGACATCCAGTATGATGTTGAATAGAAGTGGTGAGAGAGGACATCCTTGTCTTGTTCCCAGTCTATGGAGAAAATTTCTAGTTTCTCACCGTTAAATCATAGAGTTTTCTGTAAATGTTATTTATTGGGTTAAGGAAGTTTTCTTCTTAATTTGCTAAGAGGTGCTTATCATGAAAGGGTATTACATTATGTCAAATGCTTTTTCTGCATCTCTTGATCATAGGATTTTTATTCTTTAACCTGTTGATGTGATGGATATTACTTGATTTTTAAATGTGAACCAGCCTTGCATACCTGGAATAAATCCCACTTAGTAGTGGTGTGTAACTCATTTTAATATATTGTTGGATTCAATTTGCTAATATTTTGTTGAGGATTTTTGCCTATATTCATGGGAGGTATTATTCTCTAATTGTTATTTCTTGTGTTTGTGTGGTTTTGGTATTAAGATAATGCTAACTTCATATAATTAGGAATGTCCCTTTGCTTCTAATCCTATTTCCACTTTTTTCTTTTTGGGGAGAGCCATCAACTACTGTGTTTACTGATTGTTATAAATCTATCTCAAATCTCAAAACCTCACATGTTTCTCATACCCATTGGACATTTCCACCTGGTCCCATGGTCTTTTTAACTGTATCATATACAAAAATCATTGTCCCCAGGGAGATCACCTGCACACAGCTTACCTGTCTCAGTTAATGACAACACTATCCACTCAGGTCATTAAATCAGAAAATTTTGGGTCATTCTCACTGTTTTCCTTTTCATTCTTAAGAACTTGGTCTCACGCTTAGTCTCTTGTTGACTTTTGCTGACATCTTAGTGCAGGTCCTTGTTTCTTTTGTCTGGAAGCAACATCAGCCCCTGTTCAGTCTGCATGTCATCAGTGTTCCGAAGTCATGCTGTGCTTTCACTGCCACCCAGGGTACACTGAAAAACTAAACTGATTTGTGGGCTTATAAAGATTCATTTCCTGATTCGTCAGTTCTTCCATGGACCTTACTGGGCCAACACAGGTATTTTGTATGGGTTTAAGGGCTGGAGGATAATTTATGTTGGATAACATGTTGTCTTCCCCCATAGGGCAGGGATCCTCTCATACTTATCTGTCAGTAACATTACATTTAAGTCTTATGTGTTATACTTTAAAGACTGTAGAAAAATCTAGTGTAAATTTTATGTAAACTAAGTTTTCGTGAACCTCGTTTATGAGGTAATAGTATGCAGCTTGTGATCAGAGACCACGTCCTGAAGAGTAGTAGCTACTTAGCAACTGTTCATTGAATTCAGTTGGAGAAGCTAAGGATTGGTTGAAATAAACTGTACTTCAACACATTTCATTGTGTTAGAATGTATAAATGTATAACTCATTTGAAAAGATTTTGGTGAACCGAGAAAGTCAAGGAATGCATTTTTTAGAGGTGGCTGACCTTGAGAGTTGTGTATCCTAATGGGAAATACCTTTTCTGTTGGGGAAACAATATAGGCGAGGACATGGAGGTGGGAATAGAGCATATGTGAATGCCATTGTGACTTCAGTGAAAAGTTTGTATTGGGTCAAATAAAATGAGGCCTTTGATACAGGGTTTGGTATTGGTATTAAAGAATTTAAAAATTAATGTATATACATGCAGAGACCTATATTTGAGTAGTTCTTTATGGGGCATTCTTTAAACTTTGAATAATAACTTTGAAAGTTTTTAAAGTTATATAATTGAGCTATTTTTCAAAAAACTAAAATACTTTTATAACCTTTATTCTCAGGATCCAAGTTCGAAATATGGCAACTTTGAAAGATAGTAAGTACATTGTCTCAATATGTGATGTAAAAAAACCTAAATTTTGACAAGTAATATTTTCAAAATTATGCTGCTTTTTAAAGCCCATTATATATTTGGTCAAAACTGACAAAATAAACCTACATCATATGAGTGGGGCATTGAACTTGTTTTAGAAAAGACCAGTGGCTGGTGAACATGGTGGTTCAGATTCTGTTTTCTGTAGAATGTGTTAATTAAGAAAAACTATTTGTGGATATATAAAAATGTTATGGAATATGTGGTTCAAGGCCATTTTCAATGTCATTTAATATTTTTAATGTATGGTTTAGCGTTCTCTTGTGTTGTCAGCTGAATTTGACCTTTCATTATTACTCATTCTAACATTAAGTCTAGTTTAGCATCATGCTGTTAATTGCTGGTCTAAATGCTAATTATTCTACCTTGAAGTTTAGAAAAATACTGTATTTCAATAAATTCACAAATGAAACTTTTTATCTTAACATAGCACTTCTGTTTTTCAGTTACCAGGCGACTGAAGTCAATCAAAAACATCCAGAAAATTACCAAGTCTATGAAAATGGTAGCAGCAGCAAAATATGCCCGAGCTGAAAGGGAGCTGAAACCAGCTCGAGTGTATGGAACAGGATCTTTGGGTAAGAGAAGAGTATAATTCACAAATTAGGAAGAACTATTCAGCATAAAGAAGATCATTACTAATGACTTCTATTTAGTGCTTACCATGATGGTGGGCCTATTCTGAATATTTTACATCTACTCATTTTCCTTTTTTTTATTTTTGGAGGGGAAGGGAGGGAGAAAGAAAGGAAGAGAAACATCAGTGTGGGAGAGAGACATCCATTGGTTGCCTCTTGTACACCTTCAACTGGGGACCTGGCCTGCAAACACAGGCATGTGCTGACTGGGGATCATACCGGCGACCGTTCTGTTCACAGGCCGGCACTCAGTCCACTTAGCCACACCAGCCAGAGCTACATGTACTCATTTTTCACAGCAACCCTCTGAGGGTAGGAACTGGTTCAGCCTCTGCTTTGCAGATGAAAAAAACCGAAGCTCAGTGACACTGAAAAGTTTCCTACATTGTTCAGTGTACCATTAAAAGAACTTAGCAACATAGTGCATCAAATTCCGGTGCTTGATTTCATCCTATTAGTTGTGGTGTGATATTTTAGGACTACATGGTGGGGAGGAGGTGGTATGCTGCAGTGGAGAGTTGACCAAGTAATGAGGACATAGGTTATGAATACGAATGTGAGTGCAATGTTTAAACATTAACTGTACAGAAAGTGAAACTTCCTTATTTCCAAATTAAATATGTGTATTAATATATCTGTGTATTAGATGTAAATTGTTCTGTGCAGTAGTTATCTTGTATTCTTCTGTATTTTTTAAACATATGTTTATACTGCTAAAGAAAATTTTCTTGAGGAAATGATAGAGCACTAGGCCTCAGTGGAAATGGCTCCTTGCTTTAAAACAGCATACTTAGTTTCACCTAGAGGAGAGTTGCTAAGTTAGGTTTTAGTAATTCTTACCAGCTGCAGCTATTTGATTTCATGTCTCCTTCCCTGCCTAGCACAGTACTAGGCATCTAGTTGGAGGCTCAGTAAATGTCCATTGGTAAATTACTCTCTAGTTATTTATATGAAAAAAGAAAGTCATTTTACTTGCTGGTATTAACAAGTATAATAAATTTGTTACCCTCCAAAAGTCTATAATCACAAAATTATCTAATAAAGAAGAAACTGGCTTAGATATCTGATTACAGTATTTGTGGAGAAAGACCAAAAATCTAAGTTGAGGTTGCCAATCAGCTTCTAAAGTCCTTCAAACTAAAAATATACTAACTGGTAAATATTAAGTGGCTAATCATTTTAAATATTTAAAAATGTTGCCCTGGCTGGTGTGGCTCAGTGGTTGAGTGCTGGCCTGTGAATCAAAGAGTCGCCAGTTCAATTCCCAGTCAGGGCACATACAAGCCTGGGTTGTGGGCCAGGTCCCCAGTAGGGGGCATGTGAGAGGCAACCACACATTGACATTTCTCTCCCTCTTTCTCCTTCCCTTCCCCTCTCTAAAAAGTAAATTTAAAAAAATATTTTTGAAAGGTAAAGCAGGTATTTTATACTGTACAATATAAAATATAAGAAGAAACTTAAATATTCTCCCCACTCTACTGAACTTTGGAGTTGAGTATCTCTCTGCCTTTTATTGAGGGTCTCAGGTATTGAAATTTGAAAATCACTGCTCTTTACTGAAAAAAGTAGTAGTAGCAGGAATTTTGTTGAAATGGGTGAATGTGGCAGCCATGAAGGTGTACCTTGCAACTATAGTGAGCACTAGCTGCTGAAGTCCATCCTGCATTTGCTTCCATGTCCCGCTTTCTGCGGCCTGCTCCTGGCCTGCACCTGAGCACAGGCTGGATACAGGCAGGCGTGTTCTTGGGAGACCTGGGGTTCCCAGCAGCCCTACTGACTTCCCTGAAATTGTACAGTGATCTGGGAAGCTGCCCCTCAACCTTTCTTTCCATGTCTCAGACCTGCATCATGGTATGATGACTCTCTCGACTTCCTGTTTTCTCACAGGCATATTTCCTTGTAAAGTCCATGTATAGTTTGTCCTACTGAATCTTCTCTTGGCCTTTGCTTCTTGAAAAATTAGACCAAAGTGAGGTTGTTAAAGTAACCCCAAAAGTGAAATTGGCATCATTATTTTAACATCACCAGTTTTTTATTTTATCCTCACCCAAGGATATTATTGATTTTTATTAAGAGCTTGATATGCAGATTATATAAGCAGGTCAGCAAAGATTTGCTTCCTGGGTTTATTTAGGGGTGTTGTATACTGAGAGTTTACATCATTTAGAAGTCTGATAGTAAAGAAGTTGTTACACCTCTGTAACTCTGGCCTCATGAAAAGTTCTTTAACTGTACTAGGGATATCTTTTAGTCAGTATTTAAGATAAAGTCGCTATCAATGGGCCCTTAGGAACCTTTGTCATATAGAGATTTAAACCTTTTTGGTTTTAATTTTAACTTTTAATGGAATAAGTACACAGGGAGTTTTGATCATATTAGTCAAATCCCACCTAAATTTAAATGCATCATTTTGAAAACAGCCAGTTTTTTTGTAAATTAGGGATTACTGCATTTAGTATGAATTAATTATATATAAGAATTCTTGCTTTGTTTTTTGTTTGTTTTTAAGCTCTGTATGAAAAGGCTGACATTAAGGTGCCTGAAGACAAGAAGAAACACCTCCTTATCGGTGTGTCCTCAGACAGAGGGCTCTGTGGTGCCATCCATTCCTCCGTCGCCAAGCAGATGAAAAGCGAGGTGGCTACGCTCACAGCAGCTGGGAAGGAAGTGAAGATTGTTGGAATTGGAGATAAAATCAGGGGTATACTTCATAGGTAATTTAAATATGTATTATGGGTAAAAGGGTCACTTATACCCTTTGTGTTTTTATTTTACCAGTGTGTACTAGAATATATGGATTTCTCCCATTTTCTACTTGTGTTTTGCTGCTTCTTCATCGAAGCCATAAATGGAATGCAATGTTAATATCAAAAGCTGTTGAGATTTTTAAAAATGAGGAATGGACTCTGAGGAGCTATCACAGTCTAGAAATGCCAGAATGAACAATAGTTAATTAGGACTGGAAGAAGAAAAATAAAGGCATAGAAAATATAAAACAAGAAAGGCCTGATTATTAGTCCTTAGTTCTGTGCAGGTGCTGAAGAAAAGTAATAGTCGTGATAATGTATGGAACAACTGAATTCAGTGACACCCCCCCCAAGCAAAAAACACTTGATCCATAGTGATTTCTTCCTTGTTTTCCTGTGTTCTTTTAGAAGAAAAAATCCATTAAACTATTTTATGTGCTCTCTTGTATTTTTCGTAGGACTCATTCTGACCAGTTTCTGGTGACATTCAAAGAAGTGGGAAGAAAACCTCCTACTTTTGGAGATGCATCAGTCATTGCCCTGGAATTACTAAATTCTGGGTATGAATTTGATGAAGGATCTATCATCTTTAATCGATTCAGGCAAGAAAATTTTAGAAATCAAAGCTTTTTATATTTATGTTCATATTTTAAAATAATTAAATGTTTAACAGTTTAAAGTTATTATTTTGAAATTTGCATTTGTTGTCATTTCTAGGTCTGTCATATCCTATAAGACAGAAGAAAAGCCCATCTTTTCTCTTAATACCATTGCAAGTGCTGGTACGTAGTTTTTGTATGACAGGTATTTTTCCACAGGAAAGGGAAGATTTGTACATTTAGGATAATAGTTTGTCAGGAGCAAAATGATGTTGGGCTGTTTCTATCACCATTGATGAATGGCTTCCATGATGTATTAATCTGCATTCTTTGGCAACTCTTACTCTCTTCCTTCATTAATTGAACTGATAAGTATTTATTGAGGGCAGTCATTAGATATGTTTTCTGTCCTTGGGTTAGAGAGCCTAGCCAGACATTGGTTTTGCAGTCTCTGTGTCTCTGTGTGTAAACTCTACCTTAAACGCCAATTAATCTGAAGCTCTACAAAAGAGATTTGAACAGTATCCACAGCATTTATATACATTGGCCCAGTAAGTTTTTGTTTTATTGTTTGAATAAAGTCACCATTGCTCAGTGAAGCATTCTAGAAACAACGTTCTGGAAATGATTTTATTTTCCCAAGGCCTCTTTTGTGTATCATATTTTATCTATTCTAAGATGTACACTTGTTTCCATCTCTGAAATTGGGATGCTTCTCCCAGTCAACAGTGCATCATTTTTAATTGGCTGTGTTATTTTCTTTCTTGATGTTACATCAGATATGGATCATAACCTGTAGCACCTTAAGTTTGATGAAAATAGCAATGTTTTCACCATGTTACTCTAATGAAACATTTGTCTCTCGTTTTCCTTACTGACACTTTGATTTCTCCAGTAATCAAAAAGCTGCATTGAGGTTTTTGTATTATACTAATTTTCATTCTTAATTTCTTTATTGGAAAAAAAAAAAAACAACTGGCTTTGTGCCAGGCACTCAAATAAATGTTACCTAGACAGCTTCATGACCATGAAATGCAGTAGTTATTTTAAATATCCAAAGCTTTGTTTACATATTTTGCTGAAAATCTGTTGTATTCTACAGTGTGGAAATAGATGAAACTGTTAGAACTGAGTCTTTTGACCTTACACTTATTTTGGCTCAGTAATTATAGAGGATTTTTATAATAGTAAGCCATTTTGATTAAGTCAGTCTTTGTGCTGATTTAAGTCAGAAATGTTTGCCACTTGTTTTAACAGAGAGCATGAGTATCTATGACGACATTGATGCTGATGTACTACAGAATTACCAGGAATACAGTCTGGCCAACATCATTTACTATTCTCTGAAGGAATCCACCACGAGTGAGCAGAGTGCCAGGATGACCGCCATGGACAATGCGAGCAAGAATGCTTGTAAGCACACAATAGATTTCTGAGAAAATGCTGCTGCAGCGAGTAGCATGAAGACCCTCGCATCAAAAACATGACCATTCTTTAACAGATCAAGAAGCAAGAGAGTCAGGACCTAGTCCTGGTCTTTACTGCTGGTACCATGAAATTTTTGACCAAATGCTATCTTTTTCCTTGAATTTTCTCATCTGAAAAGAGAGAAGTAATATTGTCTGCCTTAAAGGAGGTAAATCTTAACTTGGTAGGCAGTAAATTTGCAAGTACTTGGAAAAGGTGTCTCACGGGATAAAATATGTCATCTTGAAATTTTTGGAGGACAGCTTAGGCACCACTCCCCTCCCTCCTGCAAAAAAACAAAAACAAACACCCCCAAATCTTGTTACATTGAGCAACATATATCTATGAATAAATGAATGAAGTTTTCCCTTTCTAGTTGTAGACGTTGTCTAATCTTCTGTTTGTTCTGTTTGTAGCTGAGATGATTGACAAATTGACTTTGACCTTCAACCGCACCCGCCAGGCTGTCATCACGAAGGAGTTGATTGAAATCATCTCCGGTGCTGCAGCTCTGTAAGTACTTGTAGATTGCCTTCAGAGAGTTTTTGTTCTCCTGTCTCTAGGTCTGCTAGTTAACCTGTGGGTGTTTAAAAGTTTTTGGATTTGTTTTGTCTGTTAAAGATGCAGTGATCCATTTCTTAGTCTTATATCCTTACTGTTAGGACATAAAAATTTGGTGAAAATGGAATCTGGTTTATTCTGATGGTTTCAGGCTTAGTTTCTTGTTTTAGGAATCAGTATATTGCTAGCTTTCACTTTCCTAAAGCATTAGGAATAGGGATAATTCAGTATCATTTATAAAATCTCTCCTTTTAAATTAATTGTTTTTTATTTCAGTGCTATGAAATAGTATACCACTTTCCTCAAGAGAATATTAATGTTTGTGAAACCAGGATTAAGATAATGAAACTTCTACTTGAAAAATTATTAATTGTACACTCACTATATACATAGTATAATTGTTAAAGGATGTGATCCTTGCAAGGCATTTATTTTCTAATGTGACTAAAAAATGTGTAGATAATTGTGATGAAGGATCAAATGTGTAGAAGATGTCTTTGACTCTTTCTTTATCCCCTCCTACTATTGGTCACCAAGTTCTCTAAGTTTTACTTTCTAAATAGCCCATGACTCTTTCCCCTTTATGCTCATTTAATATAGATCCTTGTCATTTCTCTCCAGAATTAAAAAGTATGTATTTTGAGAGTCTTTTAAGTGCCTAACCCTGTGCTAGGCACTGAAGATGTAGTAGTGACAATATTTGCCCTCAAAAAGCTCACAACCTTAACAGGGAAGATAGACATTATATTTGAAATTGCAGTAGAATGGAAGTCAGCAATCTGAAGAACAGAGCTAAGAATGGTTTTCTTTTACTTTATTTCTGTATTGATTTGAGGGGGAAACATCGATTTGTTGTTCCACTTATTTATGCATTCATTGGTTGTTTCTTGTATATGCCCTTAACCATATGTCAAACCATAACCTTGGCATGTCGGGAAGACACTCTGACCAACCGAGTTACCAGCCAGGGCTGTTTTCATATTTATAAAAGGTTATAAAAGAGAGAGACAGTATGTGACCCCCAAGGCCTAAACTGTCTAGCCATTCATAGAAAAAATTGCTGACCCAGTGACAGTATGACGAAGATAATAGAACCCATTCTCTCATATTATCCTGCAGAAACAGCTTTGCCTGATGTATGCGTATATGAACCTATGCTTTCTGGCCACCAACACACTCTGTAGTCTAGCCTCTTACCACTGCCATTTCTCACTTCCCTGAAACTTGAGCCACATTGATCTACTTCCAGTTCTACACACACATCATGCTATTTCACCCTCAGAGTGGCATGTGCCTTTGCCTTGGATAACATTTTCTCCCCTTGCACCCTTGGTACTTCATTTGACTGACTCCTGTTTATCCTTCCTAAGTTAGCTGGGGGAATCCTTTCCTCTAGAAAACCCTCTTGCATAGTTTGGATGGGGTACCCTTCTGCAGCATTCTGTGCTTCCCTTTATCAGCACTTAACATCCTATTAGGAATTGCCTTTCTGTGCTCCTACGGCTTAGGAGGGACTGTCTTACTTTGTAGGCCCATCACTGCACATACTTCCTCAATAAATGGTGGTTAAGTGACTGAAAATGTTCCATAAGTATATTAAGAACTGGAAGTTCAGAAGAGGGAGAAATAACATTTTATTGATTATATGAAAACAGGTCCGTGTTTAAGGATTAAGGAAAGTTCATCACTCAAGTAAAATTTAACTTGGTCTTTAAGTATTGTCTCTCAAGGATAGAAACTGGGCAGAATGCCCAAGAGACACAAATAAAACCTATTGAGACCATTCTGTAAGTTACTAGTTGTATCCATCATCTTTGCTATCTTAAGGATCCTTCCTTGAAGACTAACCCATCACTCAGCCTGGTCACTAATGTGCAATAATGGGTGGCCCTGCCACTTAATGTCTTGTTAAACTTGATTAAGATATGCCTCTGCAACTCAACTTTGTCATCTAGAACATGGGGACTAATCCAAGGGTTAAATACTTAACATTACTCATTATCCTCCTCATTACATGTCCTACTGCCGATGCTAAGCCCATTTCCTCTTGGATGGCATGTGGGGAAGGCCTGGAGGAAAGACTTCATTCTGAAGGTTCAGGGGGTGTAAGACCCAGAGAACCAGGGTTCTTTTTTTTGCTCTTAAAAAAGGAAAGCTAGAAATAAAGTGTGAGAATACACCTTATGCCAAATTGCAGACTAGGGTCTTTCTAGATTACAAATGTGGGAAATGTTCCTACAAAGCAGCAAATCAGGGGAATTAAGGAAAAGGAGATTAAGACATAAAACTGAGAATAAAAGAACTCCAATAACTGGAAATTGACTATTAAATTTCCACCTTTTAGAAAGGCCTTCTACATCCTTTATAAAAAGTTAGCTCTGGCCCTCGTCACTGTGGCTCATTGGTGGGGTGTTGTCCTGCAAAGCAGAACATCCCTGGTTTGATTCCTGGCCAGGGCACATGCCTGGGTTGCAGACTAGATCCCCAGTTGGGGGTGTACAAGAGGCAACCGATCGGTTTCTCACATAGATGTTTCTTTCCCTTTCTTTCTCCTTCCCTTCCCCTCTCTCTAAAAATAAACAAAATCTTTCTTTAAAAAAAAAGTTGCCTCTGTAGCCCCAAGGTTGGATTGTTTTTATGAATGGACTTGCATGCTTTCTAACCTATCAGTTTCTTCTGGTTAAAGACTTTAATGATGTTTAACACAAACACATTTGGCTCTTTAGTAATAAAATAAAAGGCATGAATAAACCACAATATTTGAGGTGTCAAGTATTAGTTGCCAGCCTAAAATTTATAATTTTATAATATTGTATGCTATTTATAGGAAAAGTAGTGATTTTAATTATACTTTCAGTCTTGCCTACTTGCATGAATATGGCTTTATTGCTTCTAACCAGATTGAGATCTCTAACTTCTTTATATACTGATTGACTCTGTTTTGAAGGAATGTTTTGGTAAGTATGTGATATCCTCAAGGTAACAAATGAGGAAACAGACTTGTTTAGCTGACAGTTGTACATGAATTAACTAGCATGGATTGCCTTTTGACCAGTTTGTTTGTGTTTGTCTTTTTCTTCTAATATAATAACCAGGGATTAATGAAAACCAAGTTTCGTCCTCAGACAAGAGGTAAAGTGGTAATATTTCACACACTCTCCCCACACCCTTTCAGAAGATACACCCCTGTTCGAGCTGAAGCTAGTGTAGCAGCAGTGACACTGATGAGAGGTTTGGATTGCGAGTCCTGTTTACAGTAGCAGCCAACTTATGGGGAGCACATGGGCAATGCTGGGGAGCGTCTTCCCTTAGATTTGTTAAGTAAACCCTAAGTATAGAGAATTAGCATTAGTTTGAGATATTAAATACAGATTGGTGAAGAGTGTGGTTCTCAAACTTAAACAGCAAGATTCTCATCTTTTATGTATGAGGATATCTCACTCTGGATAACTCTGCCAGATACTCTTGAGAATAAGACTAAAACAGGCAAATAACATTATTATGAAAGTGGTCTTGCCCTCATGGATCCCATGAAAGGGTCCCCAGACCAAAATTTGACAACCAATAGTGTAGAGTAACATTTTATTATGTAAACTCAGTTCTTTAACCCCCCACTTAAATATGTCATCTCTTTTTCAAAATTTTTTTATAGGTTGCTGTTATAACATTTATTAAAATAATGCCATGGGTTAATAGAAACAACAAAGAATTAAAATGCAAGCTATGTGAAATCCCAACTAAAACCCCAAAGTATCTAATTTGTTCATTCATAAGCTAACCAAAAAGCCCAAGAAAGACAAGACACCCAATATAATAAAGTACTCAAAAACAGTTGGTAATTTTCAGTTATTAGAATAGTGGATTTTGCATTTTATATCCTTCTCTCAAGAAAAAAATGTTTTTGAGTGTTGTATAACATAAATATATATATAACAAGATAGAAAAACACATGATAAATGTCTAACAATGGCTGTAAATACATGATCTTACATGTTTCTTGTAGGCCATAGGTTAGTTACAGTGCATACATAGCATGAAACTACTGATAGAGACAAAACATATGTCGGCTGTATGGTAACATACAAGCAGCACTCCCTGTGTTATCTCGATGTCATTTTTCCCAGAAATACTGCTTGATTTTTATTTGTTCTGTACTTTGTTTTTCAGGTAAAGAAGGAAAATTCAGCCAGCTGATTTGTTTTTAGCTTACTGCTGTCCTGGTCAGAAGAAATTATTGGTCCATTGTTTTAATTACTAAAGACAGCAAGATATTTGTAAATTATCTTACAATAAACAGCTTACAATAAAAAAAAAATCACTGTGTTAAAACTATTACCATGCTATTATTAGGTTTGGGGTTTTGTTTGTTATTTTTGATAAGATAATTGAAGAGGCTCGTCTGAAATAACCTTAATTGAAGTCTGGCCTCTTTGGGGCCAGGGTAGAAGGAAGGGGTGAGAGGCCACCACCCCAGCCCGGCTTCCATCCTCCTGCGCCTTCAGAGAGCAGTCAGTGCAATAGAGTAAACACGTGATTGCAGTTATTCATTGTTCTTCTGTGTGTGATATAAAATTCCAGGCATATACTTAGCCTAAATAATTTTTTTAAGTGCCTTCTGCAAGCACCAAGAAACATTACTATATGATAATCACTCCATATTCACATTTAGATAACCATTAAGATTGGATGCCTAGCTGATCCATGCAGTGAGTTGGCCATGCCAGGATATCAGGGCATTTTCTTCCTATTTGTTTAAAATAGGGAACTCGGGTTTGTTGGGGTTTCTGTTTTTTAATTACAAAAATAATATGTTGCCTGGCTGGTGCGACTCTGTTGGAGCATCATCCCACAACCAGAAAGGCTGAAGGTTGGCTCCCAGTCGGGGAGCATGCCTGGGCTGCAGCTTCTGTCCCTGGTCAGGATGTGCATGAGAGGCAGCTGATCCATGTCTCTCTCTCCCTCCTTTCCCTTCTAAATATCAATAAGCATGTCCTCAGGTGAGGATTAAAAAAAAAAAAAAGTAATATATAGAAAGGTGGGCAAAAGAAGATTCATAGTTGTGAATATGAAAAACAGCTTATTCTCATATTAGTTGTCTTTCCATGTGAACAACTAAATTTACTTTTGCCCATCCCAGTAACTTCCAAAAGACTACAGAATTATGAAGACAAAATATGGCCCTGGCTAGTGTGGCTCAGTGGACTCAGTACTGGCTTGTGAAGCAAAGGGTTGCCAGTTCCCAGTCAGGGCACATGCCTGGGTTGTAGGTCAGGGGCATGTGAGAGGCAACCACACTGATGTTTCTCTCCCTCTCTTTCTCCCTTCCACTCTCTGAAGGTAAATAAATACAATCTTAGAAATATGTGAAAATATAAAACCCATTCTCAGTTAACAGTTTGAGGTATATTACTCTTTTAAAAACCATTAAGTAAAATACATATATGGAAAATATTATTTTGCCAACAACTATAAAAATGAAGTGAGTAACAAAAAAAATGGTTAGCACACACAAAGCTATAAAGAACAGTACTGCCGCTGTAAGAAGACTGCCAGAAGATAAATTGAACACTAGCTCAGGCTCATTTTCTAGCTCCCTAAAATTTTATGAGCCACTCCTGGGTGGGGCAGCAAATGGGGCAGCAAGCCACTGGGCCAAGTGTAGTGTGAACCAAGTATCAGATACCTTTGAATGTCAAGTGGGGATGGGGTGCTGTGGGCTTTGTAATTTTGCCTTTAAACACATTGGCCCACCAGTTTCCAGGCTAGTGGAACCTTCATGTGAGAATGACTTGGATGTTCTAGACTGTAGTAGAAGGAAAAGCAGGAATAACAGCACAACATTAGGCTGACTGCAGTATAACAGGTTCAGAAGAGGACGAGAGCAGGGACACTGATGGTAACAAAGGGTCACTGGTTCAATTCCCAGCCAGGGCACATGCCTGGGTTGCTGGCCAGGTCACCAGTAGGGGCAGTGTGTAAGAGGCAACCACACATTGATCTTTCTCTTTCTCCCTTCCCCTCTCTAAAAAAAAATCTTTGAAAAAATAGTAATGCAAACATTTTTTCATTATAATTGCACTGTTACGAGACTTAGCAAAAAAAGAGGGGTATAACTTCGGTAAAAAATTCAAGTTACACTTTAAGACTCCTTTCTACCTGTCTAAACTACAGAGCATGGTATGCTCATAATCCTGTCCCAGATAACCCATCCAGTTTCATCTTGCCCCAGTAGTTTTCCTTTTCTAATTTCTACTGTGGGTCATTGCTGCTTTTTTTTTGGGGGGGGGGGGATTATTTATTTTTGCCATGCTTTCCCTCCCCCCACCAATTACAGGTGACACTCAAGATTATTTTACAGTTGTTTCAGGTATCCAGCATAGTGGTTAGATGGTCATTTGTTCTTTTTTATTTTTTTAATTTTTTTATTCTATTTTTTGATCATTGGTTCTTGATGACTCAGTCTAGACAGCACTTCCTCCAGCTCTCCCAAACTGGGCTGAGTGTCCCTTACCACATTTTGTCATTATTTGCTTTTCTTTGCTCAACACTGTAAGCTCCTATAGAGAAGTATTTTAATTATCATACCTTCAGAGTTTGAATTCCAATGCATAGAAGAGATCAATAAATGTTATATTAAACTTACCATCACTTTTACACTGATAAGGCAACATGTAATCACAGACACAGCACTCATCCCATGTCAGATTCTAAATATTTTGCAAATATTAATTCAATTCTTGTAACAACCCTGTAACATAAGTACCATTTCAATCTCCAATTTACAGATGATTAAACAAAGATGTAATTCACTCAAGGTCACAGTTGGTAAGGCTGACTTGAGATTCTAATCCAGACAGTTTGCTCCAGAGTCTAGGATCTTAACCACTGCTCTATGTATATAAAACTACCTTTCCTATGTGTGGTTGGTAAAGCAACTGAAATTGCTTTAGATTGATTTTTCAAGAGCCTGTGCTGGGTCTGTAAATAGTGGAAGAAAAGTATAAAAATTCTAATACTGCCATTTCCCCACATTCAGTATTGCTTTCCTTTATGTGATCAGATGGTATGTAAGACCAGGAAAATTGATAGTGCATTCTTATCCAACAGCAGTAACACAAACTTTCCTAATTTTAAATTGCAAAGCAAATGGTAGAAGTGTTATGTCACTAATATGCTAAGAAATTCTATTTCAATGAAAAAGTAAATTTTTAAAATGACAATGAATGAGTAGTCAATTGTCTTCATACATGAGACTGGTAAAGATCAGACAAAGTTTTAGAGAGTAGGGAGAATCAATTTCATAGACTGTTAGTTTTACAATCTTAGAACAATTTGGCAGTGTCTGCTAAATTTCAAAATGTAGTTTTAGTAGATTCCACTTCTAATAGTCTAGTTGACAGATGTTCTCACAGGTGCAAAGACTTATCCAAGGATGCTCATTCAAGATCATCACATGACATTTCAGAGTAATGCAGGTAGAGACCTAAAAGCTTTCAGAGAAAAATGTCACAAAGTTTCAGAAATCAAAATGACTTCAAGGGAAGGAGAGGGGAAAACTAAGGAACTCTATCTTGCTGGCACCCTGATCTTGAACTTCAGCCTCCAGAACTGTGAGAAAATAAATGTTTCTTAAGTCCCCCAGTCTGTATCATTTTGCTATGGCAGCCTGAGCAAACTATAATAAATATACTTTAAGGAGACCAACTAACCACTTGGCAGTTTGACCACAATGGCCCCTTTCATCCTAGAAAGAGCAGCCATTTGTCTTGTCAGGAATAGGCACATATTCTGGGTATAGATTTGCCATTCTTGCTCATGGTGTTTGATGTACTGGTGTCCTATATCCCACTATGTCAAAGCAAGGGAGCCATTTTACAAAGGAGGTTGGGAGTCAGCACGTGACCATGAAATCTAGTCATAGCAGAGAAAGACCCTTCGAAGGCACGACTATAGCAACTAGCTCATAGGCAATGCCTTATGAGGATGGGGCACCGTCTCCCAGGATGCCAGGCTCCCAATAGGTAGACCACACACAGTGGAAGCCGGAGTTGCCCCGCTTACCATCACTCCCAGTGACCCACCTGGGAAATGGTTCTTGTCTCTGCAATTCTGGCTCCCCCAGGAATGTTTTTCACCAGGGGACACAGGAGCTCGACTGAAACATTAGCTACAGTTGCTACCTGGGCACTTTGGCCAGGAGACAGCAATGCAAACAGGAGGCACTATGCTGGCAGAAGTAACTGACCCTGATCATTGCTGTTACATAATGGGGGCAAGGAGAAATGTTTTGTATCCAAGTGGTCTGGCTGGGTGTCTCTTCCTACTCTCTTGCCTGACGTTGATGGTCTATTGACAGGTTTAGCAGCCAGTCTGAAAAGGACAGAAAAACCAGGGGCTGAAACCTCCTGAAACTAGGGGCTGAGGGTCTGGGTGGTGCCACCAGGTAAGCCACGGAGACCAGTAGTGGTGCTAGCTGAAGGTGACAGAAATCTAGGAGTAGAGGAAGACAGGATTAACAGAGGCCCTACTGTGGTACTTAAGGGCTGTAATTTGTCTCACATCCCTCCCCTTTAACTTTTCTCTCGGAGAAGAGGCCCCTTCCTCCAGAACCCTGGAGGAGCTGTTTCTCAAATTTATACCAAGAGGTAGATCTAAGGATACAAGGAGTGGACCACAGTTGCCATGGTTTGAATGTTTGTGTCCTGCCAAAATTCACATGCTGGAATCTTTATGACCAACATGATGGTATTAGAAGGTAGGGCCTTTAGGAGGTGGTTGGATCATGAGGGTGGAACCCCCTTGAATGGGATTAAAGCTGTTATAAACAAGATCCCACAGAGCTCCCATGCCCCTACCACCTCGTGATGATATGAGAACAGAAATCTGCACACTGGAAGAGGGCCCCCACCCGACCATGCTTGGCACCCTGATCTCGGACTTCCAGCCTCCAGAACTGTGAGAAATCAAATTTCTGTTGCTAAGTTGCCCAGTCTGTGGTATTTTGCCATGGCAGCCCAAGGGGACTGAGACATCAGTGAATACTGTAATGCAGTATTCCTGCTCAGATCTCCTCAGTACTAAAGGACTGCTGCCTTCCTTGGAATTGCCTCTGCTTCAGAGAGCACCTTTGCCTAAGATCACACACCTTACATGGGAATATAAAGGTCCAGCCACCTGGTTCCATCTCAGGACAAATCTGAAGGGCCATCAAACTTCAGAACTCCCTCTGAGATTGGCTGAGGCCCTCACTGAAAGTGCACTGCATGCTCCTTCCTTGCACAGTGGTGGTCCCAGGAGCACTCCCTAATAAACTTTCTGCAGGCTGAATTTCATCTCACAACTGGCTTCATGTGGAACTGAACCTGTGACATAATTATGTAGGGGAATGTCCTTGTTCTAGAGAGATACATGTTTAAGTATTTCTGCGTTAAATACCATGAATTTTGCTAGTATTTTTAAACTTCTGGAAAAAGACAGGAATGTGCATGTGTATACACATAGTACACGCTGACAATATGTTAATAATTGGTGAATCTAGGTGAAGTGTATACCTGTTTACACTTTTCTCTAAGTTTGAAATTTTCCAAAATATAATGTTAAGGAGTTAAAGCACACACACGCAAATGAAGAGGGGTCCAATATAGAGATGTAGGAAGAACCTCCAGAGGTACTGAAGGAACAGCAAAAGAACAGGATGTTGTGAAATCAAGCTACAAGAATTTTAAAATTAAGTTCATGTTCAACACATGGTTACAGAATGGTCACATAAGGCTACGACTAAAGCATCCCATAGATTCAGTATCCAAAAAGTCCCTGATAATCTTGGGGTCAGAAGGGTTGATGGAGAAGTATTATAGGCACCCTGCCGCTTAGCACCTTGCTCCTTCTCCACAGATGGTCAATCAGTTGAAGTACCATATTTTCGGTTCTGTTGGGTTTCTAAGACTTTTAAAATTTGAGTATATATTATGTTCAAGGTTCTGACTGAATAGTCCCTGTAGAGGGAATATAAAGCCACTCAGAAATTCACAACTTATTGGAGGAGGCATGTAAGCTCAAATACTAAATGCACTGTGATAGGTATAAGAACAGAGGAACTGAGAGCCGATACAGAGGGGAAAGGAAGAGGAAACAGTCTATAAGCCTGTAGGGAAAACACGCACACACAAGGACATAGCCAAGAAACAGAGTAAACGAGCCATTACAACCTGGCTGAATCTGGCTTAATCATGGGATTAATGTGCTTGCAAATTAAAACTTTAAAATGTATTCCAAATATTTAGAAATTGAGGCATTTATCATAAAAATCCCAATTTCTGGCAAATGGGAAAGATCTGGTAACACTCAGATGGAGCTGGGAGAAGGCTCAAGAGTAGGCAAAAGTTCCCCATACTCCCTGCCAGCTTCACTGATTATGGTATTTGTTTGGCCTCTGTAGGCAACTGAGTTCTCTTTTCTTTTAACAAAGTGGTTGATATTGGCAAACTGCAGCCCACTCTAAGACACCTGCTTTTGTCAATAAAATTTTATTGGAACGAGGGTTGGGATTATAATGAAGTGAGACAGAAATTATTTTGGCAGTGGTTTGAATTTTAAATCTATATGTAAAAATATATATAAAAATATATGTAAAAATATTATTGATCTTGATTAAATTTCTGGTGCTCCCATAAATTTTGCACCAAGGCCAGTACCTAATTCATGTAAACGTAAGAAACATACAAACCTCTAAGAATTTTTATGAGTTTACTTGAGCCAAACTGATGACAGTTGCCGGGAACCATAACCTCAATGAGTTGAGAAAATGCTCCGGAGAACGGCACTTTTACACCTTATTTTATACGTTACAATCAAAAGAGGAGGCATAAGTAGGTTACATGAAATCCATTGGTGACAGACTAGGGAGGCGGGAGAAAGCAAAGCAGAGCGACCTGGGATTGGATAAAAAGTAAAATGATAGACACTTTAACACAGGTGGGTACAGGATACTTAAGTCAACAATTAACAGGATAACAATAATAATGAGGGGATTTGTGGTCTCCGCCCCGCCCCGATTCCCCGGTGCGGTGCCTGTGCTTTGAGGGGGTCTGGAAAAAGGAAATTTGACATTCCAAAGGTATTGTTATCGTAGATGCAAAGAGACAACAGACAGGCTGTTAAGGTAAGGAACGACCTTTGTTAGGGAAAAATACCAGCCTAGGGCAGGACTACCCGCCGCGACCTGCTTTAGTTAGGAAGTTTTACATTTCGGACCATTCTTTGTGGTAACCTTAAGTCTCTCGAGTTTGTAAGGCCTACCCTGAACTTGTCAGGTTAAATATGTGGCCCCTTTTCTTTCACACTCACCTCACCCTAGTCCCCGCGCTACTGATGAAGGGCTCAGAATGGGAAAGCTGAAGACCTTGGACTTGATTTAATCTATACAATCTATAAGTAGCTCAGGTTGTTTTTGTTTGTTCGTTTGTATTCTTTGAGCAGAGGCAAGACCGAATCAGACCGGCGTCTGGGGGAAAACTTAGGTTTCCACGCCCCAAATCTCTGCACTCCCAGCCTCGCGGGTTCCCACTTCTTTCTAACACCCGCGTTTTTCATTTTATATCCTGAGTCCCTCTTTTGCCCCTAAACCACTGACAATCCCTTCTCCATTCCTCTCCAAGTGAGCCCTCACCACCACCAGGAAAGCCCCAAGCACCTACCTCCTCAGTTGCACCCCCACCTGAGATCTGAGACCGTTTCCTGCAACCTTCCAATCTCGAGAGTCGATACCAACACCATCGCTCTGCTCCTACGGGGCGGAGCTTCCTCCTCGGCGCTCTCGGCCTTCGGCTAGTGCTGCCTTGCCCCGGCGACCGTCCAGCGGGAGGCGGAGCGAGTCCAAAATGGCGGCTCTCAGGCTGGCGCGCTCCGTGCTGCTGAGGCTTTGAGGTGGTCGCCAGGGGTCGGAGGGATGATTTCCCCGCCGCAGGGGCCCTAGAGGATGAATCGGGGGCTCTGCTAAGGTTAGGCGGTGGGGGTGGAGAGAAGTGGCAGCCAGTGCTGCGGTGGAGTCCACGGAGCGGGATGTGCGAGAGTTACTCCAGGTCGTTGTTGAGGGTCTCGGTGGCGCAGATCTGCCAGGCGCTGGGCTGGGACTCAGTGCAACTCAGCGCCTGCCACCTCCTCACGGACGTGCTGCAGCGCTATCTGCAGCAGTTGGGACGGGGCTGCCATCGGTACTCTGAGCTCTGTGAGTACCGGGCTGGGTGCGGGAGGGCTGCCTCTGGACAGTCACGAGTGACACCTCCGGTCTTCCCATCGCTATCCCAGCGTCTCTGAGGTGTGCGTCCTTCACTTCTACCCCGAGATGGTGAATCTTCTTGGCCCCTGACGCCCCTCCGCTTCCACTGTCCCTGGAAACACTAGTCATCCTTGTGGTGTCTCTTCCTTGTCCGCTAACTTCCCGCCTCCAGCCCGGAGCCCTGTGTTGGCTCCCAGCTCCACACCCTCTTACTCTTCTCTGATCTGTAATGTGCATCGGTCTTTCTCATGGTCTCATGTTTTGCTACGTGTAGAACCACCTCCAGAATGCCATAGTCTCTTTTACTTTGGTCCTTTTCCTGCCTTGCCCGCAAACTACTACAACTAGTTGTCACAGGCGCTCCGTCTACCGGCCGTTTCTTACAAGCCTAGCCATTCTTCAGCTCATAACACACGTTGACAGCTCTGCTCTATTAGGGACATTGCCTCTTTCTGTGTCTGTTCATTTCGTAGACAGCGTCTCTCCTTACTCCTTCCCCAAGGCCAGCATTGTCAGTTTCACTTAAATGAACTTTCACTTAAATTAACAGGCACCCATTGATTTCCTCCTTTATATTTTTGTCAGTGGTTATCAAAGTTTGGTAGAGGGATTATAGGCAATTTACAAGGTTCCCCAGGTATTCTGAGACACAGTACTTTTGGTTTTTAAGTGAATATGCCTGGTAGTATCTATAGCTGGTGGTATTTAATAATTTGGAATATTTAATAGAAGCCATGCATCATCTCATTGATGTGATGCTTGTGCTTGGAGGGGAAACTACCCCTTAACTTAAATTTTAGATTGTTATTGTTAAGATGGTAAACTGGAGAACTCGGTGACATATTTCATAGGAAATTTTGTTTTGCTAAAGTGATTCCCAGACTGAAAAATTGAGACCCATGGATACACTTTACTTCTTAGACCCCAATTTCCACTCCAGCTTTCATAGTGCTGCCAAAATAATTTGTCCGTAACACAAATCTAGTTGTGCTGTTCTTTAAAATATTTCTGTTGTTTACAGGCTGAAAATCTAATCTCAACACTCAGTTCTTTTTGAGAGTTAGCATTTTTCTTATCTTCTGCCATCCTGCCATCCTAATCTGCAACCATGCTGAGCTACTTGCTTTTTCCGAAACATTTTAAGCTATCCATTCCTATGTACATGCTGTTTTCTAGAGTGTCATTTACCCCCTGGCCCACCACTAGTACTACTTATATTTTGAGATTCACTTGTCACTTGCTTAGGAAACTCATGTTATTTGCTCTCATAAGTCTGTGCATGAACCTGTTATGTTATTTAACACCTTGGTTTGTAATCATTTGTGTTTATCTCTCACCTCCTCCTATATCCTCCTCAGGAGACAAATTTATTATGTATAGTATTCTGTACCCTAGCATGCTGGGCACCCAGGAACTATTTGTTGAATAAGTGAATGAACTGCAACCACAATAGCTATGTAATCACTTCACTCTTTGAGTTTTAAAAGTTTGTTTGTTTTTTTTTTTTAATGCTTGATTTCAATGAAGGCGTAGCTCTCATTCATTGTTATCTTGAAAGTACACCACCAGCATGCTACAGTACTTCTTGGCTTTTGCTTCTTTTCCCTCCTGCCCTCTTTCAAGGTCTTTGAGAACCCTGTTACGGTTGTGCATAGTCCAGATTATATTTTTGCTACCAAGTTCCTTAAATAAGAACAGATGTGCTATACCTCTAGGTAATCAGGATATTCCCTGAATACATACATAGTTACTTTTCCTGCCTTATACACTGAAACTGAGTATGTGCTGGCACTCCAAGTAAGCAGGTATTCCAATATCATTAACTAATTATTGTTATGAATTAATGTGAACCCCTTCTAAATACCCAATTTCTATAGTTGATTTTTTTGCTTTTAATGAGAATGCAATTATCAGGTTCATTATTTTCCATTGTGGTTTGGTGACTTTTTAAGAATGCTAATTCTTGGTATACTTATTAGTTAGTTACAGACTTTTTTTAAGATTCTTCTTTATTATCCTTATTTTAATTTTGAATCCTATAACCTCTGATTACTACCATATAGTCTTATATTCTATTTCTTCATGTCCTTTTTGTCTTGCCCTGACTGGTGTGACTCAGTCAGTTGGCCTTTGTACCACAAACTGAAAGGTTTCCAGTTCAATTCCTGGTCAGGGCACACACCTGGGTTGCAGGAGAGGTCCCCAAGTCAAAGTTTCTCTCCCTCTCTTTCTCCCTCCCATCCCCACTCTCTAAAAATAAATAATAAATAAAATCTTTTAAAAAAATCCTTTTTGTCTTTTCAACAAACATTTATTGAGCCAAATGAACCACTTATGAACCAAAGCATTGTGCTAGGTTTTGGAGACATTAAATTACTTAGGCACAATCCCTGCCCATAAGATTTGTACGTGGGTATCAAAATGTCAACAACAACAAACTGATGGTATTTGTTCCTTTTTTAAAACATGCTTTTAAGGTAAAGTAAGCATCAGAAGTTACTATTAATTCAACAAATAATGCATTTTTAAATTTCCCTAAAGTAATGATTTGTCAAAGTATTCACGGGCAGATGTGTCAGTGTGTGTTATGTTATGTATAAAATATATGTGTGTGATCTGAAAGCAGGTGCTAAATATTTCAGAGTGACTCTTAAGATTGGTACTATAATTTAATACTTGCACGGCGTAGGCGGCAAATGCAAAAGGAACGTGGTACAGGAGGGGTGGTTGTTGGCTATGGGTTCTGGGTCAGGATTACTTCACAGAAAAGATGCATTTGGGTTGAATTATGAGGTATGGTTATATAATGGAGGAAAGCATGCTAGGTTAGAGAAAAGCATAAACTAAGATACCCAAGTGGAATTAAATGTGATAAAGGTACTAGTGAGGTGGCCAGCTTGACATATTTAGCCAGTGGTGGGTTTTAGAGTGAAATCAGGCTAAAGAGGGACTTAAAAGACAAATTAAAATGTGGTAGAAATCAATGCTTCTCCCTAAGTAGGGGAATGGTATAATGCAAGTGCCATTTTAAGAGTATTATACTGTCAGTCCAGTGCAAGAGAGACTGAAGTTGGAGAACCTGAAACTGTACTGAGATAGTGATAGTAGGAATAGACAGAAAAAATTCTGAAAGCCAGGGCCAAAAAGGAAGTGAGGGTGAGGAGTAGGAAGTACCAAAAGGTCTTAGGTTGAAATTGCAAAACATATGGAAGAATTTAAGATGATTTTATTTTTTAGATTACGAGAATAATAATGCCTTTAATAGGAATGTGAGAGTTGGAATGTATATCTACATAATTCAGAGGAAGAATGACTATTAATTTTATTTATTACACATCATAGAAGTAACCCATACTTGTAGAAAAACTCAAAGACTACTAAAAAACTCAGAGAAGTGTTTGAAGTTAGAAGGAAAGTCTCCTGCTTCAACCCTTGTCCTGCAGCTTTTTACCCCCTTAAACTGTTAACAGTTGGATGTATATCCTTTCAGAGCTTTCCTTTCCTATGTATGTGTGAGCAAGCATGTGTCTTATTTTCACAAACTTTAGATTATTCTTTTTCATTTTATAGCATGATTTAATTTCAGACATATAAATTAGAAGTAATCATAGGAAATTTCAGTAAAAAATTTTTTTTAGACTTTTGGAAATCAGGAACTGCAATTTTCATAGGAGCTTTTTTTTTTTTTTTAAAGATTTTTAATTTATTTTTTAGGGAGAGGGGAAGGAAGGGAGAAAAAGAGTGAGAGAAATATTGATTATTTGTCTCTCCCACATCCCCGACTGGGGATCTGGCCTGCAACCCAGGCATCTTCCCTGACTGCAAATTGATTTGGCAACTTTTTGGTTCCCAGGCCAGCACTCAGTCCGCTGAGCCACACCAGCCGGGGCTTCATAGAAGTTTTAAAAGATGTAGGGACCTTAAGTTCTGCTAAGGGTAGACACAGGAGAAACTTCTTTTTCTAAAGAGAATCTTACTATATATAACTTTTAACCTTTTTATCTGTATCTCTTTCATATAGTGTCTTTTAATTGCATTGAAAATTTATATGTAAATTACCTTTATGATCGAAGTTCTTTCTGAAAATTTCCTTGGATTTAAAAAATTGATTCAGTGGTAGAATTCATTTAACAACTATTTATTGAGTGCCAGTTTTGTGCCAGTCATTGTCTTTGGTTTCAGAGGTGCGCCATTGAACAGCAGAAAAAATGTAGTGACCATTTACTTAGCACAGCATTCTAGTTATTTAATAAAAAATAATAATAGTAATATTCATTGGGCATTTACTTTGTGTCAGCCACTGTTCCAGGTGTTGTTGACCATCTCTAAACTACTTTTGATACTTTTTCTATACCAGCAAATTGTTAGTATAAATTGTCTGTGGTCTTCTGGCTGGTTGTCAGATTATATTTAAAATCGACTTTAAGAATCAGCTTTCTAATGTTTAAATAGTATGTTCTATTTAAAATTTATTAAATTATTTCCAACAACTAAGTCTTGAGTATATAATATACTTGATTCTGGTACATACTTAGTTAATAATTTTTTCTTAATGTGTTTAAAAATATTCATGGAATTTTTCTTAAAATAATTGCTTTGCTTTTGACTTTGTTTCAGATGGCCGAACTGACCCAATTTTGGATGATGTCGGTGAAGCTTTCCAACTTATGGGAGTTAGTCTTAATGAACTAGAAGACTATATCCATAATATTGAACCTGTCACTTTCCCACATCAAATTCCTTCGTTTCCTGTTAGCAAGAACAACGTACTCCAGTTTCCTCAACCTGGAAGTAAAGATGCAGAGGAAAGAAAAGAATACATTCCTGATTACTTGCCACCCATTGTGTCTTCTCAAGAAGGTTTGTGATTTTTTTTGTTTCTTTCTTACTCATATATACTCATGTAACTATTTTAATGGAGTTTTAATCTTCTTAGTATTCCTAATTGAATTATATAAAATGCTGTGCTAACATATAAATTCTACAGATGCAATCAAAATATCTTGATGTTATTTACAAGTAATTCTGACCTTTAAGTCAACAAACTTGCCCCTGGTATCACCAGGCAGAGTGTGGCATTATCAAGGTTTTGTCTGATGAGGCATTTATTTCCGTTGTAAATTTTAAGAAGGGGAGAGCTGAACATAACCACAGAGAAGCCTTTCAGTAGATGTATTATATGAGAATGGATATTTAACTTAGGGACCTTTGAAGAAGAAAAATTGGGCTAGCTCTTTTCCTTCTTGCTTATTATTAATGTGAGTTGGATGCTTCTGGAAAGAGTGAGTGAACATTCTCTAATATTTTGAAGATTTATCTTCATTATTTAGTGATAAGTAGAATGTTTATTGTTTGGTTATATAGAATTTTTTATTATAAAATAATAGCTAATCAGGCACAGTAATCAGTCATTGCAGAGTTCCCTTTTTCCTGCATGATTTTACATTTTGATCATTTAGGTTTACTTAGGTTCTAAAGATGCAAAATGGTTTTTCTTGTAAAAAATAGGAATTCATTTATTTCTTATTTTTAATTCTAAAACCATAGATGTATTTCAGAGTAATGCAAATGATGGCAGAAAGAACTTTTACTTATGATTTTTCATTGTAGTAAAGTACACCTAGCATGAGGTGGACCATTTTAACGATCCTTAGGTGCATACCTCAGGGGCAGTGTTCACATCGCTGTGTTGCCATCACCACCGCCCGTCTCTGAGCTTTTCACCTTCTCTAGTCTGGAAGCGTCGAGCAGTAATGTCTCATGCCCCTCACCCGCTGCCCCTGTACCTGCCTCACGTTCTGTCTCTTTCCCACCTTTGCATTTATTTGTATTTGTAGCTGTTATTGCCCTTGAGGGAATCTTACTGTTTATAATTCCCTAAGTAATCATTCTCTTTAAACCGCATATTCCCTGATATCATTGTTTTTGATCTTAGACACTTACTGTATTTTTTGGACCATAAAACACACCTAGGTTTTAGAGGAGGAAAATAGGAAAAAAAATTTTGAAGCAAAAAATGTGGTAAAATATTTAATAACATAAATAACATAATACTTCACCAATGTAAATATAAACAGAACATTCGGACTATAAGACGTATCCACGTTTTCCTTCCAAAGTTGGGGGGGGAAGGCACGTCTTATAGTCTGAAAAATATGGTATATTTTTTACAACTACTCTGAACACATACTTATTTAGTCTAAAAACATATCAAATGCATTTCATATCAACATGTTCAAAGGATTTCTTGGGCAGAGACCTGATTGAAACAAGCTCCATTCTCTCTTACAGACAGGTTGTGGATGTCAAGTAGGCCTAGAGTTTCCTTGTTTGCTCTTGTCATTAAATATAATTTATTAAGCTTCCTAGACATCTTTATGAAAGCCATGCTAAGTATTAAATCCATGATATGTCCTCTTGTAGGACTTTAAGAATAATGTTTTTGTGGCTCTGAAATTTTTAGCTGAAAGACACTTAGAAGTACACAACATTTGGATCTGTGCTAAGAAAACATGAATGGTAACCAAATGCTAGGAGAAACTTAAGGCTGTTTGTAGGAGGAAAGAAAGGAAAGACACTAATGTGTGAATAACTGGCACATCAGTGATCCTCAGAACGATACACAGTGATTATGAGTTTTCCATCCGTGAATTGGACAGTGGTAAGGTTTAATGACCAGACTTCTGTGCATTACCAAGTGACATGTGATTGAGCCCTAACTACTATCTTCTCTATTTAAAAAACATCAGCCCATTTTCTTTCTGCCCTTGGAACTTTTGAAATCTAACTGTTTTGTAATTTGCATATCTTTCTGTCTCCTATTATACCTCCTATTTAATAGTTAAACTGATTTTTTCTGATCTCTGTAATAATGTAGGCTCAAATAGATATTTGATTAATCTTAATCCCTGATTTGTACATAGGCTTTTGTTTGGTCCATACAAAACCTTCGTTTATTTATCTAGAAAGTTATTTAATTATTGTTTGTAAACAAACTCACTACTCAAAACCAAGCCTAGGACTTTGATGATAATCTCCACTTACCCATTTGGTCCCTCTTGTTTTATTTTTATAACATGTAAATAACACACAATACAATTCTCTTAAAGTGATATGAATATCATGTTTAAATACTGCCAAGGAAATGTAATTAAGATATTAGATTTATATTGGGGAGTGAAGGAGTATGAAAAACAAGTTAGTGACTTTAGATATGATTTATGTCAGAAATACTATCATAAAATTTTTGAGTTCTCTTCTGGAATATTTGAAGAAAAGAATATTCTTATTTCCTTTGACGTTTTATGTAATATGAATTATAAACATTTAAAATGGAAAATAGCCCTGGCCCATGTGGCTTGGTTGGTTGGGCATCATTCTTCAAAGCCGAAGGCCACTGGGTCAGTTTCTGGTGAGGTCATGTATCTGGGTCGCGGTGCGATCCCTCGTCGGGAGTGGGGACAGGTAAGAGAGTCAGCCCATCGATGTTTCTCTTTCAAAGTAACGTTTCTCTCATTCTCTTTCTCTCCCCCTTTCCCTCTCTCTAAAAATAAATACATAAAATCTTGCCCTGGCTGGTGTAGCTCAGTGGATTGAGCGTGGGCTGGGAACCAGAGGGTCCCGGTTGGATTCCCAGTCAGGGCACATGCCTGCGTTGCAGGCCAGGTCCCCAGTGAGGGCCATGTGAGAGGCAACCATACATTGCTCTTTCTCTCCCTCTCTGTCTCCCTCCCTTCCCCTCTCTCTAAAAATAAATAAATAAAATCTTTAAAAAAAAATTTATAAAAATAAATACATAAAATCTTTAAAAAGGAAAATAACATAAGCTCGAACACTGTTCTTTTTAGATAGCACTTACGGATTCTTTAAGGAATAGAAATTTGCTGATTTATAAACTATGCATATGATTCATAAGTATGCAATAAATAATAGGAAGGACAGTGAGATGCTTATCAAAACCTTTGCCCTGTTCAGGATAAAGGATATAAAATGCAATCCTGTGGTTACCATTTTTTAAATATAGCCACACAAGCCAACTTAATAAATCATTACAATCTGAAATTTCTTTTTTTCATGGGTACAGCATGTTAGACAGTTCCTAGTCTTCTGGTTAGTGCTGCAAAGTGTGGTACAGACATAAACAACTTTGATAATAACACCCATTTGCCAAGTTCTTTATTTTTGTTTTATTTCCTCAAGAGCTACATGTGAGATGCCTGACTTTGTAAAATATTATTACTAAAGCACTGTCATGGGACTACCATCTTATCACCGCTTCAACTTGGTTCATGTCAAAAAAGCATTTTACTGTCTTCTCTCTGATGGTAAGTGTGTAAGAATAGAAAGACTTAACCACAGATAGGAGGAAAAAAAGAAAGAAGAACAGAAGGACTGGAGGGGCAACAGGCAATTGTAGAAAGTACACCGGCTTCATGGAGCCATTCAGGCAGAACTCACCTAGTTACTGAGTTTATAGTCTTACCAAGTCACTTTGCCTTTCTGAACCTTACATTTATTATCAGTAAAATATATATAATAATACATAATTTTTTAATTAAAAAAAAAAAAGCTTATAGAGAACAGATTCGTGGTTGCCAGAGGTGGTGGGGGAACGGGTGAAATGGGTGAAGGGGCAAAGGATACAAACTCGCAGTTACAAAGATGTCATGGGATACAATGTACAACGTGACGACTGCGCGTGATAGTCCCGTGTTGCATGTTTGAAAGATGCCCAGTGTGTATTCTGACACTTCAGTTTCTTTAACACCCCTGTCTTTTTTTACTTTACGTCTTTTAAGTCATTTTAGTCTACAGCTGCCCATTCACCAACCCCGACCCTGCCAAGTCCTTTTCTTTTTCTTCCAGTGTGTTTGCTGAAGAGTCTGGGTGGTTTGACTTACCACCCAGTCAAATTGCCACAGTCTGGGTTTTGCTGACTCTGCACTCATTGTACAGTTAAGCGCGTTTCTTGCAAATTGGCAGTGAGAATCTGAGGCTGGATTGGACTCTGGTTCAATACCTTTGGCAAGATGTATGCAGTGTTGTGTTTTTCACCAGGAGGCTCATGTCTGGTTCCCCCCCCCCTTTTTTTTTTTTTGGTATTAGCAGTCTTGATGCTCAATGCCTAGATCCATTAATTAATTAGGGGTTGCAGGATAGTGATATTTTATCATTTTGTTTACATTTCGTTCTTTAGTTGAAGTACTTTTATGAGGAAATGCTTTCCCTCATCTATTATTGAGTTACTTAGTGATACAATTCACACAGGGAAAGGAAGAGACATGCCTGATTCTTTCATTTTTATACCCAGGTTTTAGATATTGAGTTGGTTCTTGGTCATGCATGGGTGACTAATTAGTTATACCCTATGGCAACTCAGATTGTCCCATCCTTGGCCAGAGGCGGCTTCTTCAGTCTGGCTTCTGGGTCTTTTGGATACGATGCTAGTAGTCTTTGACAGAGCCCTTGTCATCTGGTATATCACACTGTTCTCGGCTCATCTCGTATATTCTTGTTCTGCACTTGGAATCGATCATTTTTTCCAAGAAACCCTGAGCTTCTTGGGAAATGGCATTTCATGTCCACAGTATTGGTGCTTGGGGTACTTATTACAACTGGGTTGTCATTGTTTCTTTGCAGTAGTAATTAAATATTTACACTTAAAAACATATACATCGATAGGTGTGGATAGATAGATAACAGATAAGGTAACTCACGATTTTATGCAGACATTTCTAATTTAAATTTAGGACCATAGGGTTTTTACTTTTATGTTACAGCAGTAAACACTTTTGTCCATGACATTAATTCTGGTTCACAGGGATAAAAAAGATAGTAAGACATGCCATAGTTACTCATTTGGCCATATCCTGGCTTACACATACAATATTAATACTTTATCGTTCATGATTCAGGTAAAAAAAACTTTTCTTGCTTATGTTCTTTTATTCACCCCAATTTTTATGACTGTACCATGTGCCAGCCATTAGATCATATAGCTGCTTTCTCGAATTCTGTCACCTCATTGCTGAGTTTTTCTAATTTTGATCTGTGTTCGTTTATGACTTTTAGACCATTTTAAAGTAGAATGTTACAGTTTTCATCTGTTTTTGGACTGTGTTTTTCATATGCTTTCCTTGCCTATAGGGATGTTATTTTGGTATTTAGTCTTCCTTTTGTTATAGAAATTATGTATGTGAGTATAGTTTTTCTGAACATCTAGAAGGAAGTTCAGGAGTTCAGGGTGGTTTTTCTAACTTTACATGCTCCCTCCTTTGCTTTTGTGTATTGTTCAAAAATAGGGTAGCTTTCTGAGAGTTTCTGTTTTCTTCCACCAATTTTATCTGAATCTTCTCTTGCCTTAATGCTAGTTTTTGCTTTTTGTTTTTCTGCTCAGTTGTGACTCTAGTCTCAGCAAGTTTTTTTCTCAGTGGGCTCTGTCCTAGAAGGAATGGCAAAGGATTGGATTTGAAAGTTCAGGGGCTTAACTTTTCCCTCCCTGTAGATCTCACCCCCCACACCCCAGCCCCTGTGACTGCCCCATCCTGGAAGTCGCCTGACACTTCTCAGCCTCAGCCACTCTTCTCACACAGCCTGCCAGGCTTTCCGTGAATACCCGTTGGCTTGCTGAGGGCCTCCTCTTTCGGGCCAGTGTCCCCATTGCTTCTCACCACTTGCCCCTACAAGGTAGATGGGTAATACCTGGGTCTTGTGGCTGTTGGTGGTCACTTGCTTGTATTTTGGCATCAGTGCATGTACTTTGTTACCTTAATATGTTAATTGCTCTGTTTTTATGTGGCAGTTTGGTGAGATCCACAAACTGTATTGCCATACCTGCCCCTTTCTTCCAGGCTTCCATTTATGGCATCTTCCTGGATTTATCACTGTTGAGTTCTCCTTGAAACTACTTTTCTTCAGTGACCTCATACTCTCTTAATTCTCCGTATATGACTAATTCATTTTCTGTGCCTTGTATGCGCTCATCTTCTATGGCTCTTCTACCTCTAAAATGTTAGTGGTCCCAAATTTTATCCTTGACCTTCTGTTTTTCTCACTGTACTCAGTTCCAGTGTGTGATATTCTGTACTCTCATGGTTTCAGCTATCATTTGCATACTGATGATCCCCCAAACTGTATCTGCATACCATACTTTTTAGACTCTGTATCCAGTTGTCAGTGGGCTGTTTCCACATTTCCCATAGGCACCTCAAATTGGTATGTCAAAGGCTACATATGTTATCCTACTTTAATACCCCTGTGTTACCCATTTTAGTTGGTGACACCATCTACTACCCAGTCACTCAAGCTAGAAAAGTGAGGATTTTCTTTGATCCCTTTCCTCCTGCTGCTTCATTCCCTTAACCAGTTGTGCTAAATTTGCTTCTTAAAAATTTCTAAAATACTTATCATTCCCTTTGTTTAAATTTTTATCTTTTGTCTGAACTATCCTTCCATGATAAACGGTTAAACAGGAAGCAAGTATATTCCACAACATAAAACACTTCATTAGCTTTCTGTACAGTGAGGAACCTTTTTTTCTCAAGGAAAACCAAAAATGTCTATAGAGAGAAATTTCTTTTTTCATTCAAAATACAAATAGATTTATTTATTCTAGAGAAAAGATGTTTATTCTTTTGACTGTGGTTACTTACTAAAAGAATAGAAGAATATTATTGAGGAAATTTGTACTGCTTTTTAGTCACTAAAATATTAATACTGTGTTTATTTGAAAATAGGAATATAAAAGCAGCTTTCAGATAATTTGTCCTTGATATCACATGGTATTTTCATTAGCATTATCTCATTAATCTTCAAACAACCCCTAAAGGCAGGTGCAATTATCATTCCCACTTTACAGAAGGAATAGTGGAAGTTTAAAAAGAGGGGGTGAATTCACTTGCCTTGTAAATTCTGTTTACTTCACTGTAAATTTGAGAGCTGAGCTGGATTAGGATAGTTGATGTCATTCAGTACTGCGTCTAGGATCCCCACTATGTGTTGAGTCCTACACAAGGAACAGGATTGAAGGCAGAGGCATGAATAACATGCCCTCCCTCCTTAGTTTTGGCTTTCTTTCTGTGGTTGTTGGACGTCTCTGCGTGGGCAGCACATTCCTAAGTGGAGTAGTACCATCATCAAGCCAGTCTTCTTAATGGACAGGCTAGCAGAACGCCTCTGGGCCCCAACTTCAACTTCACACTTGGCCCCTCCCTTGACCCTCTCATCCTTTCCCCTCAAGACCTTGCAGGGCTGGAGGGCAAAGTCTGAGCAAAGCATTCTGTGTACCCAAGGTAGTAGCCTGGAGTCGTTTTGTTTGTTTGTTTGTTTGTTTGTTTGTTTTTCTTAATTCTGCAGTATCCAAGCCCTGAGGGCTGATTTGTGGTGACTGACCTTGATGGTCAGTACAAATTTCTCTGTGTAAACCTATAGGGCCCTCCATGACGACACTTCTGCCTACATTTACATATTAATTTTCTGCCCCTCATTGCTTCAGTCTTTAATCTCTAGAATCATTAACTTGCCTATGTTTTCCCAAAAGAACTGTGTGCCTCCATATGTTTACTTAGGCTGATTTGGAGTTCCCTCCTTTGAGCATCCTTATGGGTGCATAGGGTGGGGCAAAAGTAGGTTTACAGTTGTGCATATAGAAAACAATACAATAGTTCATAAATAATAATACAAGAATAAACTCTGTTTTGCATACTCACAACTGTAAACCTACTTTTGCCCTACCCTATATATCTCTGCTATCACACTTAATATATTTTTTGTTGTAATTACTAGCTTTATTTGTTTCCAGAACTTACCCTGGTCCTGCTTCTTCTTCAAATACTACATTCACTCTTTATTTCACCTTTTGCACAAAACCTAAGTCCTGTTACTTTACCTCAGTGATTTTCAGCCGGTGTGCCATGGTACACCGATGTGCTGCAGAGAGGCACACTGGTGTGCCACAGAGTTTTTAGAACATGCACTACCTCTTTAGCCAGTGGCACTGACCTCTTTTCCCTTAGACTATGAAATAAAACAATGTCAACTGCCAACACAACAATAACTCACTGGTGCGAATGAATCAAAATTATACCTATTTTTTTTTTCAGATCTGCAAAAAGTATATTTTGGGGTATGCCTCAGAATTTTAGTCATTAGTTTAATTTGTGCCATGAGATGAAAAAGGTTGAAAATTGCTGCTCTACCTGAGCCTCAGGAAAATTTCTTCAGAAATTTGGGGAAGCAGTCTCAAAAAGTAGCTTTCTAAAGTAACAGCTTTTAGGTGATAGAGATGGCAATTGAGTCCCCAGTTTCTTGGTCTTAGCCCAGTATTTTTTGCATTGTTCATTACCATAGTACTTATTCTCCTAGTACAAGTGTAGAAACAGGATGGTTTATCTTGTGACACTTTTAAGTTTTTTTCTTTTTCTTTCAAATCAACTTCTTGACAGTTATTTTTTAAAAATCATGTTCTGATAACATCTTGTTAGATTCTTTTTTTTTTTTTTTTTAAGATTTTATTTATTTTCAGAGAGAGGAGAAGAGAGGGAGAAAGAGCAATGTGTGGTTGCCTCTCACATGGCCCTCACTGGGGACCTGGCCCGCAACCCAGGCATGTGTCCTGACTGGGAATCGAACTGGGACCCTCTGGTTCCCAGCCCGCGCTCAGTCCACTGAGCTACACCAGCTGGGCGGATTCTTTTACTTATATTACTTTTTCTGCTTGTTATTATTATCCTTTGAAATGGTTTCTTACCTACAACATATAGATTAAATTTCATAATTTTAAAAGATGGGCGTCTCTTGCTTTGTATTCAAGCCACCAAATTTAACCCTTAAATAAGGGTGTGAAGATTTCAAAATAGGGATTAAAAGTACCAGCACACACAGATTTGACAGATTACAATTTATAGTTGACTTGGCCAAAATTGTCTTCCCTGCTGAAATTTTTTTCCCTTTTAGTCTGTCTGGATTTGTAAAAATAAGAATATATTTTCTTTTTCTTCCTTTCTTTCTTTCTTTCTTTTTCTTTCTTTCTTTTTAAAGAGGAGAAGGGAGGCAGAAAGAGAGAGAGAGAAACATCAATGTGTGGTTGCATCTCATGTGGCCCCTACTGGGGACCCGGCCTGCAACCCAGGCATGTGCCCTGACTGGGAATTGAACCAGTGACCCTTTGGTTCACAGCCCGCGCTCAATCCACTGAGCTACCCTAGCCAGAACCATTTTCTTTTCTTTTTTTTTTTTTAATATATTTGTTGGTTATGCTATTACAGCTTGTCCCAATTTTCCCCCCTTTATTCCCCTCCATTCTGTACCCCCCTCCCACCATCATTCCACCACCTTAGTTCATGTCCATGGGTCACACATGTAAGTTTGTTGGCTTCTCCATTTCCCATACTGTTCTTAATCTCCGCCTGTCTAGTTTGTACCTACCATTTATGCTTCTTATTCCCTGTACCTTTTCCCCCACTCCCCCCCACCTTCACCTCCCCACTGATAACCCTCCATATGATCTCTATTTTTTTGAATCTGTTCCAGTTCTAGTTTGCTTAGTTTGTGGTTTTGTTTTTGTTTTTTTAGGTTCAGTTGTTGATAGTTGTGAGTTTGTGGTCATTTTACTGTTCATATTTTTGATCTTCTTTTTCCTCAACAAGTCCCTTTAACATTTCATATAACAAGGGCTTGGTGATGATGAACTCCTTTAATTTGACCTTATCTGGGAAGCACTTTATGTGACTTCCCATTCTAAATGATAGCTCTGCTGGATAGAGTAATCTTGGATGTAGGTCCTTGCCTTTCATGACTTTGAGTACTTCTTTCCGACCCCTTCTTGCCTGCAAGGCTTCTTTTGAGAAATCAGCTGATTGTCTTATGGGAACTCCTTTGTAGGTAACTGTCTCCTTTTCTCTTGCTGCTTTTAAGATTCTCTCTTTATCTTTAATCTTGGGTAATGTAATTATGATGAGCCTTGGTGTGTGCTTCCTTGGGTCCACCTTCTTTGAGACTCTGATCTTCCTGGACTTCCTGGAAATCTATTTCCTTTGCCAGATTAGGGAAGTTCTCCTTCATTATTTTTTCAAATAAGTTTTCAATTTCTCGGTCTTCCCCTTCTCCTTCTAGCACCCCTATGATTCGGATGTTGGAATGTTTAAAGTTTTCTTGGAGGTTCCTAAGCCTCGCCTCATTGCTTTGAATTCTTGTTTCTTAATTCTGTTCTGGTTGAATGTTAATTTCTTCCTTCTCCAAACCGTTGATTTGAGTCCCGGTTTCTTCCCTTCACTGTTGTTCCCTGTACATTTTCCTTTATTTCACTTTTCAAAGCCTCCACTTTTTCCTCTATTTTGTGACCATACTCAACCATTTCTGTGAGCATCCTGATTACCAGTTTTGGACTCTGCATCTAGTAAGTTGGCTGTCTCTTCATCACTTAGTTGTATTTTTTCTGGAACTTTGATCTGTTCTTTCATTTGGGCCATATAGTTTAGTCTTGGCGTAACTGTTAAATAGTAAGGAGCAGAGCCTTAGGTGTTCACCAGGGTGGGGCAACCCACATTGCTGGGTTGTGGTGCTGTATGTGTCGGAGGGGTCCAAGAGGGAACAATGCTGCTTGCTCATCTTTCGGCAGGCTTTCAGTCACTCCCTCCGCTACCCACAGGCAAATTGGGCCCTTCTGGTGCTGACTGCTGGGGGTGGCAGAGGGGAGGTAGTTTCGTATATGTTCTAGGACCCTGTGGGTCTCTCCAACAAACTCTCTTATGAGGCTGGGAGTTTCTCCTGTTACCACAACCCCCACAGGTTTTGACAGCCAGAGGTTTTGAGGCTTTCTTTTCCCGCACTGGAACCGTGGGTTGCATGGTCTGTTTCTGTCCCGAGTTGTTCCTCCCAGTTTATCCATGCACAAATGTGAGACTGCCCACTCCTCCAGCTGCTGCCTTGCCACGCATCCTGTCCTCCCTGGCTGCCCGTCTCCTCCCCTCCTACCAACCTGGATGAATGTTTCTTCTTTAACTCCTTGGTTGTTGGACTTCCATACAGTTCAATTTTCTGGCAGTTCTGGTTATTTTTTGTTTTTAAATTTGTTGTTGTACTTGTTTTGGTTGTGCAAAGTATCTGCCTATGCCTCCATCTTGGCCAAAAGTCCTACATTTTCAATGTCATAAAATAGTTTTTATGTTTCTTAATCAGCAAGTAATCTTTTCAAATACCTTAGAAAAATTAATCATCTTGATGTTTTATTTACCACAATTACCAAATGTGTCAATTTCCCCCTCTAAGCATCAGATCAGAAAAAAGATGTTTAATTTTTTTCCAAATTTTAAATTTTTCAGAAATTTAACATTTCTGCTGTCCAATTATATTTCTTGGAGAAGTGTGTGTGTGTGTGTGTGTGTATGTGTAGGGAGGGAGGAGCAGGGCAAGAGATGTTACACGGCTGACTTGGCATAGGCCCTGAGGTTAGTGCTTCTGTTGCTAAGTTAGGATTTTTTCTGTCTTGTTTTCCTAAAGTTGAGTCTTATTTGGGAAAGTGCTGTAATTGTATTTTACTTAAATAGTTACCTGCTGTGGCTACATAGAGCTTTCCTATTTCCGAAAATATTGTTATTTGCTTCATTTATATAGGGGTTTTTTTGCCATTGGTACTAAAGGGAATTTCAAAATCATTTTTTCACTGCTCATCAAGTAGCTATGGAGAACCTATTGTGAGCCAAGCACACAGTTTATTTCTGGAGATATACAGGTGGGCATAAAAGAAAGGGCTGTCTTTGCCTTCCTAAAGCTTCCAATCTATATGGAAAAAACATTTAGGTAATGTTTATATGTGATTTCAAATTATAATTTGGAATATTTACTTGGTATGCTACAAGGGCAAGGAAGTCAAGGGATATTTTTAAATAGATGGGAAAGATAATTAGATTAGTAAATTCTGGTGATAGTGAGTTTGGACTCAAGAGAGAGGAGACCATTGGGAAGTGTTGATAGAACTGTTGCAGTCCTCCAGGGAGAGTCGGTGGCACCTGGATTCTGAGTGTGGGAAATGATATAGAGAAAGGACCAGAAAGGGAAGGTGTTGACTGGACAGGATTTGGTGATGGAGTTGTCCAGAGCATGCCAGAGAGTAGCCGAGGTTTCAAATTTGGGAGACTGGGTAGGAAATTATCTAAATATCCAGATCTTAACAGACTGGTCTGATCTAGAGGTAAAATTTAGAATGTACCTTATATCCTTCAGGTAATGCTTTATTTATTTTTTAAAAACAGTAATCAGATAGAGTTCAAGATTACATTATCTGGCATGAACCTGGGATACAGGGTCTACTTTTTTGCTTGTTAAGGGCAGCAGTTGCACTTGTGTTAAAAAAAAAAAGCGCCAGGTTTCCTTGTTACGGAGCGCCGGCTCTGCGGCAGGCACCGCGCTCCGCTCCGTGGGAGTGGTGGAGGGGCTCTCCTCTCATCGGCCTTGGGGCGTACTGAGTATATCAGACGATGGCCCTGCTTGTCCTTGTAGATACTGAGTCAATAGTCTTTGATTTCTTAGAACAGAAATTGCTTGAAAACGCCTAACGTTAGTTTTGTTATAAAAGATTAAACATTAACCTTTAGTTTATTAGTTTAGGGCTTTAAGTTATATTCAACATTTTTATAGTGATTGATACCTGATGTTGACTTTAGTAATGTGATATTTGACCCCCCAAAACTTATAATTTGCTATTTCACTGAAGTAGGACAGTTTAAAGCCTTTTTTTAAAGCTTTCTTTCAAATGTAGTATGTCTACTCTTTCCCCTCCCAAGTCCCAGTTCCCTCATTTGTAAAATGGGAATAATGGCCTCCTTGGGGCTGTTGTTATAACTGAAAAATATTATCTATAATATTATCATAGGTCTTTGATTTGGTCTTCTGAGAGCAAGCCTACCTTTACAGCTTGTTCCTGAAACTCTCATCGCCAAGTATAGTGGTTGTCATACCATTATATCCAGAAAACACACTTACAGTATAATAAAAGTACACATTTGTAATAATGCCCACTGTAACTCTTTCTGACATGGTGTGTGAAGTGCTGTGGCACAGAGTGGGACTCAGTTCTTCTCTCTTTAGGGTATTTTCCTGCATTCTGGTTAAGTGAGCTGCTGTTCCATCTTCCCGTGTAAGTTACTCTCCAGCTGACTCACACCTTGGAGACCATAGCATAACTCAAAATCGTATAACATTAATTAGCTTTGAGAGAAGTAAATTGAAGATAGATGTGAATATGCAAGTTGTATTGACCAGATCTTTATAATAACTTATCTTTCAAATTTCTCTCTCTTCCATTGTTTTTCGGTGATGAACTTAGTTTGAATGATCACTTTTAGTAACTTATAATCAACTTTTTCTAACCTTTGGACATATTTAAGAATTTTTGTTTTAGATAAAATATAAGTAGTTATTTGCATCTGATTTTGCCAAGGAAACAAGCAATAATTTTTTTCTTTTTGTTGTGAGCACTGTGATGTTTTGTTACAGCGTTGAATGATTCATGTTTGGTTCTAATACAGTGCATGTGCACAGCTGACACTCTGATTATTTCTTCCTCCTGCAGTCAGACTTGGTCTAGATTTATAATTCATTTTTATCAAGTAGTATTTGGTAAAAATGCAATGCTTAAATATACTCTGCTAGTTAGTAGTATTTAGTTGTCATTTACTTTGTTCTTGCTGGAGACATGAAATTCTGCAGTGTAAAAAGAAAATTGTTTTCTTTTTTAATGTGGAAGTGATTATAGTTCAGTAGGTGGCACTCTTTCCTTTTCTGTTAGTGTTAATGAATATCCAATTAAATACAAAAAAAGTTTTCAAAATGTTAGGAAAAGGCATATAACTTAAACCACTTGTTTTAGAAAGAATAATACAATTTTAATTTAGCTTCTGTATAACTTAGAACAGTTCCATATGAATATATTTAATATTTATTTTCCTTAAGGAAACGTCTATACCTAAAACAATTCCTTTTGACATTTAGCAAAGGCTTTATATTATCCTTTCTGAAACTCTAGATATTCTTTTTAAAATTTTGAAATTATTATCCATTAGTATCTACTTTTCCAGTTTTGATCTTTAAACATTATCTTCAAAGTCCAATTAGAAGAAATTTTTTTAATGAATACATTTTTTACATTCTAACATGTTTTCCTTATTTTTTTAGTGTGTCTATTTTTTATTTATGAAGAGAATATTTGGTTTGTTGAAATAGTCAATACAATTTTCTTTAACTCTTTTTCTTTTACAAATTTTATTTATTTATTTTTAGAGTAGGGAAGGGAGGGAGAAAGAGAGAGAAACATCAATGTGTGGTTGCCTCTTGTGTGCCCCCTACTGGGGACCTGGCCCGCAACCCAGGTATGTGTCCTGACTGGGAATTGAACCAGTGACCCTTTGGTTTGCAGGCCAGTGCTCAATCCACTGAGCCACACCAGCCAGGGCTTCTTTTACTCTTTTTATTCAATATTATTTATGTTCTTCTTTTTAATCTTTAGATTTTTGTTGTTTTCCTTGTTTCTATGTATTTTATATTTACTACTTTTAAAGACTGTACTATAATTTACTTAGCTATTCTCTTATTTTTAGACACTTTTAATGTTTTCAGATATTACAGTGTTACATCAAATATCTTTGTGCGTATTTCTTTCTAATGATAAATTCCCAGGGTAGGAGTTTTTAGGTCAAAGGTATGAACACATGGCTTTTGACATGTATTATACATTGCTTTACAAAAGAATTATATTATTTTACAATGCTATAATGAATGTGATTATACCAATATTTTAGCAGTCTCACTGGAAATGAGTTTCTATACACACACACACACACACACACACACACACACACACACACACACACGATTTTACAAACCTGGATTAAACACATTTCAAAAGCGACATTTTGTTTTAAATTTCTTAGTTGAAATTTGGGAACTAAAAAAAACTCCTACTAGAATAGAACCATTATTATTGTGATATAGTCCTCCAGGTCTGTGTGTGGGCATGTGTGCATGTATGTACACATAAGCCGCTTTTGACATAGTTTCATTATGGCATATAACTATATACTGCATTTTTTTCATTTAAATAGTTCAGCTACTATATGCTAGTCATTAAGTAACTTGTATTTGCTAGTCAGTGATAGGTGTAGGAATGAACAGGAGATGAATAAAATGGACTTAATTGGTTTGGGTGGTTCTGTTAGTCATGAGAGGATCTGCATAAGCAAGAATGTATTTGTAGTAGGTTGGTAGTATAGAAATAATGCAAGTTTGTAAGATATTTTGACTTAAAATGTTATATAGTGAATATCTATGAATATATGCTTCACAGAAGTTAGTTACTATACTGTAGAGTGATGGTTGAGAGGTCTCATTAGAAATAGAGGAAGAATTTTATTCCATGTTATTATACAGTCTTTATAACCCTCATTTTATTTTTTTTTTATATTTTTATTTATTTATTTTTAGACAGAAGGGAATGGAGGGAGAAAGAGATGGGGAGGAACATCAGTGTGTGGTTGCATCTCACATGGCCCCCTTGGGGACCTGGCCTGCAACCCAGGCATGTGCCCTGACTGGGAATTGAACCAGTGACCCTTTGGTTCGCAGCCCACGCTCAATCCACTGAGCTACACCACCCAGGGCTATAACCCTCATTTTAAATGGCTGTATAATAGGCCATCCCTTAGTGTTGACTTTTAGACCTCTTCTAATTTCTAACTAATATGAATACCATGCAATAAAAACTTATATTCATATGGTTTACTCAATATTTCAGATTCTTTTTTTTTTTTTTTTTTTTTTTAAGATTTTACTTATTTATTTTTAGGAGGAAGAGAGAAAGGAGAGGGAAAGAAACATCAATCGGTTGCCTCTTGCACACCCCGAACCAGGGACCTGGCCAACAACCCAGGCATGTGCCCTGACCGGGAACTGAACCAGTGACCCTTTAGTTCACAGACCAGTGCTCAATCCACTGAGCCACACCAGCCAGGGCTCAGATTATTTTTTTATGATTGAGTTTTAAAAGTTTGATTACTGTGTTAGAGAGTATACAGTTTTAAAAAATATTTTTTGATAAAATTTCTTTCAAAAGTGTTCATTGAGCCCTGGCTGATATGACTCAGTAGATTGAGTGACGGCCTGCAAACCCAAGGGTCACTGGTTCAATTCCCAGTTGGAGTACATGCCTGAGTTGCAGGCCAGGTCCTCAGTTGGGAACATGCAAAAGACAACTGATTGATGTTTCTTCCCCTCCCTTCCCCTCTTTCTAAAAGTAAATAAATACAATAAAATCTTTTTTTTTTTTAAGTGTCAATTGACAGTACCACTGGTGATATAGAATACTCTGTCATTTCATTTAAAATGTTTCTAATTTAATAGATGACTTTTATTTGCATTTTTACATAAAAATTTTCTGGTACTAACATTTAACATAATTTGAGAAAGGTTCTTAATTCTCAGAGTATTGTTAGAGTTTATGTGCTCCACTTTTTTATTTTTATTTTTTTTAAAGATTTTATTCATATATTTTTAGAGAGAGGAGAAGGGAGGGAGAAAGAGAGAGAGAGAAACATCAATGTGTGAGACAAACATCAATCAGTTGCCTTTTGCATGCCCCAACTAAGGACCTGGCCTGTAACTGAGGCATGTGTCCTGACTGGGAATCTAATCAGGGACTTTTGTGTTTGCAGGCTGGCACTCAGTCCACTGAGCCACACCGGCCAGGACCAATTATTTATTTTTAAGTTTTGTTTGTGAGCAGTTCTTACTATTTGGAAGCATTAGAATTTTATGATTTTCAATCTTTCTTAGAGGCTTTCAGGAGAAAGAATATTTACTTTTTTTTTCAATTGAGTAAAACTCAGTCTATATTGTCATCCTATGGGTCCATTGAATCTTTTTACAAATCTAAGTTACGTTTTGGGATTTTATAGATCTTATTTTCCTGTATCTTGAAACATTTTGCTATTTTATCATAATAGGAATTATTATTACTCATTACTACTTATTAATTATTCCAAACTAATTTAAAAAAGACTAAAATAGTATAATGGAAAAATAGTAAAATCTCCCAGATAAGGATGATTCACTAGTGAAAGAAATTTTCACCCTCGATTTTTTAAATTGTGGTACCAGAGTATTCTATTTCAGTAACATAGTAAAGCAGACTGGAAACACTATTGGTATAGTCTACTTTTAGATTTCATTGAACACAGTGAAAGTGTAGAATAGAAAAGAGAAAAACTTAACATGTCTCACAATTATTGGGCATTTAAAAAATAAATGTAAAAATACTGCAACAGTTCTGGATGATGGTGGTGGTGGTGATGATGATGATGATGATGATGATGATGAAGAAATTGGTCATATAAATGAAATATCAGACTCTGAGTCTTCGGATGACAACATCCTAGGTGGATTTTCTTCAACTTAAAATTGACAAGTGAACAGTATTTCTCAGGACAAACAAGAAGTATGGTGTTCTCATTTTGGTCATTCAAAGTAAGGGCTTCATTATGCAACAATATTTTTATGACAAGATCCTAGACCATCCCATTTTGCTAAAAGGATGTATGATAATATTTTTTCATTTTTTATGCTTATATACCAAAACTTACATGATAAAAAGGGTTTGCTGTGTTTAAATTCTTATTACAATTTCTAAGAAAGTTGTTTCCACTGTCCTTTTAGTCATACTTCTGTAAACTATTCATACTTCCGTAAATGACTTGGAAGTATAAAAGTTCCACTGGATGCAGATGTCAAATGGTAATGCCCATTTTTCCTGATATATTGAAGGTTAAAGAAAAAAAAATTATTCATCAGATTTAATGGCATTATTACATTTTTAACACTTCTTTTTAGTGTGCAATCCTAATTATGTCTGGCAGACACAATTGGGAATAGTTAGAAGGAAATAGTATTTCTGGACCAATCAGCGATGGAATGAAAAACTCAGGAAGTCCCTATGCCATGGTAAAGGAGAAAAACTCACTTTCCATTTCCTTTCATGTAACAGTGTGTTCAGATTAACTTTAAAGGAGACTGGGATGTAGGTGGGAAGATTTTGTCTGCAGTTGGGTATTACCTGTGTGTGGAGCCCATCTCAGCAGGCATCTCGTCATCGACTAACAGACCTTTCCAGGTCCATTGATAGCTGCTGGGTATCCTGTTGCAAGTTAAATATGTAACAGGGATACACTTAGTTTTGCATTAAAGGATTTCTTAAAGTTCAGCTTCAAATAAAGTTGTTAGTGCATTCATTTTTAGTAAAGCTGGCTTTGTTAGGAAGAAAAGGATACCTAGAGCTGTTCTCTGTGGTATTAAGAAAAATACTTTGGGAAAGTAAAGAGTAGCACAAAACTCTGTGCTTTTACATATCTATATGGCACATATCATAAGACTTCTTATGAATGCTATATGATTGTTGAGCCAAGTGGTATTTAACCTATTGTGGCAGTAGAGCCTATCAGTGAACATGCTTGTTTAACAGATATTAAATGTTTGAACAAATATTTCATAGGAGGGTTTTGGTAGACTCTCTTTTTTCAACTTTGCCATTCTAAATTTTAATAACAAAAAGAAATAACACATGGTGAGTTTATGTCACACCTTGAGGAACAAGAGGCTAAATTCTGGATTTGGTGAACTTTCGTAAGCCACAATACTTAAGGTACTGTGACTTAGGTGTCACACACTCATATAAGGGCTTCCCACAAAATAACTCATTTAATTCTGCTGATAACCCTGTGAGTTAAGTACTGTTACTATTCTCAGAATTCTATACATGAGCAAACTGAGGTATAAGGATGATAAATACCTTTTTTTTTAAGATTACACACTAGCAATTAGGGATCCAAGAGTTGAACCCAGGCATTCTAATTCCAAAGAATATATTTTTTAAAAATGAGCCCTGGCTGGTGTAGCTCAGTGGGTTGAGTGCAGGCCTGCGAACCAAACAAAAGGTTGCCGGTTTGATTCCAAGTCACGGCACATGTCTGGGTTGTGGGCCAGGTCCCCAGTAGTGGCCACTGGAGAGGCAGACACATATTGATGTGTCTCTCCCTCTCTTTCTCCTTCCCTTTCCCTCTGTCTAAAATTAAATAAAATCTTTTAAAAAAAATTACTGAGCTAATTTTGTGTTTAAATACTGTTGCCATAAGTGATATTCTCATTTATAAGCCATTCTCTTAGTGGTTCAAAGGCCCATAGAATGATTTTGGATACCTATGCCACTGATTTTATTCTATAGATCTTGGACTTCTGCAAAGACCTAGAGTTACTGCATGTAATATGTGAATTTATATTGCATAAGTGTTATGTAGAGACTAAATCCAAAAAACCTTAATATGTATATATGTCTGTATGTATATAAACTTTTAAATGTGTTTAACAGTTGTTCATGACATACAAATTCATTTGACATTGCTGAGTTCATAGCTCTCTGTTACTTTGTATTTCCCTAATTAACATATACTAGAATTAAAACTATTGTAGAGGTTCATGAAATCTTTTGAGGTTATAAAGGGAGTATTATTTATTAAAAATGGTTGGAAACCATTGAGTGACATAATACAGGATTTGCTTAACATGTGGATCCCTGTCTTGATCAATTCTCCCTGATGGGCCAGAGCTGATTGGTAAGCTAACAATAATACACAGCTATGTTATTTTCTATTTTCAATGATGTACTGTAGATTAAATCTTCACTGTGTTTTCATTGAGATGCATACATGCACTTACTACACTTTTCATTGATTTGCTCTCGTGAATGAGAGCATTTATTTTATTTTGGAATTGATAGGGCAACTCATGCTGTCAGTCTGGGGAAGTCGTCTGTGGGAGGCAAAACCCATACCATATGTAAATTTAAAGTTAAAAATTGATATTATTTAAAATATTAGGCTTGTAATACATATTCTAGTATTTAAGAGATAAAGTTAGGATTTCAGGTTTATTTTCCAGTTCCAGCGATTTGTTGATTTTTCTCTTTCCCTCTCCATCCCTCTCTTTCCCTTTCCCTTTTGTAATCACATATTTGTTGAAGAAACTGGGTTGTTTGTCCTGTAGAGTTTTTCATTGTCTGAATTTTGCTTATAGCATCCTAATGGTTTGGTTTTATATGGCCCTCTAAATATCCTATAAATTGATAGCTGTATCTAAAAGCTTGATCATTGTCAGGTTTGATCGTTTTGGCATCACTGTTTCATAGTTGGAGATGTGTACTTCCACCAGGGGACACATAGTGTGTGTGTGCACGCGTGTGTGAGCGCGTGTGCATGTGTGCGCGTGTGCGTGTGAGAGAAATATTTTATTAAAATTGAACCATTAAGCCCTGGCTGGTGTGTCTCAGTGGATTGAGCACGGACCTGCAAACCAAAAGGTTGCTACTTCATTTCCTGGTCAGGGCACATGCCTGGTTTGTGGGCCAGGTCCTCAGTTGGGGGTGTGCGAAAGGCAACTGATTATGTTTCTCTCATATGTCAATGTTTCTCTCCCTCTTTCTGCCTCCCTTTCCCTCTGTCTAAAAATAAATAAATAAAATCTTTTAAAAAATTGAACCATTAGGTCAACAGAAGTTGCAAAATAGTGGTACTCTAATTATAATCTTTTTTTTTTTTAGCTAGAGTACTTCTATAATGAAAAAGTAACCTTCACCTACTATTTGGTTACCTAGTTGGTACAGTTTATATATGAACAACTGGATAAATGTTTGATCTCTTTTCTTTGTTAGTTTTTAAAGTAATAAATTAGATCACTAATTTCTTTCAGCAGTCACCAAACTAGTTGTGCATGTGTTTTTTCTAATGAAATCCATCATTAGAAAATCATGGACTTCAACAAATTTGATGGGTGTCAGTCTGTTGCAGTTATTATCATGCTTATTGGTGTTCAGATTATCCCATCTTTGGCATGTGGATCCAGTGGTATGCTGATGTTGGCTCATACCCGCTTGTGAGATTGTTAATTTTTTAAATTGATTTTAGAGAGAGAGTGGGGGAGAGAGAGAGAGAAGCATCGATTTGTTGTTCCACTTATTTATGCATTCAGTGGTTGATTCTCATATGTGCCCTGACTAGGGATTGAATCTGTAACCTTGGCTATTGGGACGGTGCTCTAACCAACTGAGCTACCTGGCCAGGGCTAAACATTGTTTTTTTAAGATTTTATTTATTTATTTTTAGAGAGCGGGAAAAAGAGGGAGAAAGAGAGGGAGAAAAACATCAACGTGTGGTTGCCTCTCATGTGCCCCCTACTGGGGACCTGGCCCACAAGTCAGGCATGTGCCTGAACTGGGAATCGAACCGACAACCCTTTGCTTCGCAGTCCCGCGCTCAATCCACCGAGCCCTACCAACCAGGGCAACATTGTTAAATATTTAGAAAGTTTTTGAGTTCTTTGTTTAACACAGCTTTTATTAAAAGTTAAATCATATAAACTTAAAACTACATATAGTAAAAGCAAAGGTATTCAAAACTCATCACATCCTAGTTATTTTATTCTTAAGGTAAAGGTTTTATATCTGTATGGAGTGATACAGTATAACTGTATGCTATTGTATATCTCCTCGCAGTTCCACATTCAGGAACATCGCATTGGTAGTTTGAAATTAGTGATGGTGGTAGTACTTACCTCACAGAAATCAGCAAATGCTACAGGTCAGGGCTTGATTTGTTGTTGTTGTTTTAAATTGATTTGAGGGAGAGAAAGGAAGGGGTAGGGGAGAGAGAAAAAGAGAGAGGAAAACATCAATTTGTTGTTCCACTCATTTATTCATTCATTGGTTGAGTCTTGTATGTGCCCTGACTCGGAATCAAACCTGCAACCTTGGCGTATCAGGATGATTCTCTAACCAACTGAGCTACCCAGCCAGGGCTTGATTATGTTTTGATTGTCTAGACTTAAGAAAGTGATAGTAAAAAATGTTGTCAATGTAGATTAAACTTCAAAATGTGTAGTACCTGTAGCTGTTCCATTGTAAATAATACCCAAAATATGAGGAAATGTTCTTCTAGTATTCTGAAACTATTATATTTGATTTAGCTAAGAAGTAGCTCACACAGTTGAAAGGAAATGAAGTTTTAACATAAGCTTTCCTTGTTTAACTTAAGTTTAAACCAGAAGTTGACAAACCATTCCTGGCCATCACCCTGATTTAATAAATAAAATTTAATTGGAAATGCCCACTTAAATGTGCCCATTTGTTTATATATAATTTATGTCTGTTTCGGCATAACAGTAGGCTATCTAAAAAGCTATCCAACGCTGGTGGGGTAGAATGAGAAGGACTCAGAAGTCAACTTAAAGAGGGTCCTACTCACTGATATTCTGGTGAATGTTTCACAGCTGCTTCTCAAAAAAAAAAAAAATGCACGTATGTGCAATTATAGTTCATTATAAATTTTACTAACAGAAATGTATAGTACACAATTTATAAATAATAAAACAGTGCTCTTTATTGTAAATTCCATATAGCCAACTGATTTTCACAGAATGCTCTTAATGATTTTTGCTAAGCTCTTGTATTCTTGACCAGACTGCAGTTGCAACGACATACGGTTCCGACATGGATGGTGGTGATGCTTTCCCTTATGTTAATGAGGAAGACAAAAGTGAAACAAGAGATATGTATGTTGAAACTTTATCCGTTTATCGATTATTCATCCATAATATGAGTGAGTTCTTTTCTGAGTTGGATATTGGTTTTTGAATAAGAGAAGAATATTTTCTCATTTTTTTGTGTGCACTATTTACAATGGAATGACTATAGACACAATGCACTTTTAATTTTAATCTGCATTTTTAATATTTTCTCCATCACTTTCTTAAGTCTAGACAGTGTAGCATTTGTCCATTTCCATGGTGTAAATAGTGCCACCATGGCCAATTTGAAGTAAAAATGCAAAGACACTGAATGCAGTGTTGGGAAGACAACTGGTGACTTACATTATTATATAGTATTTCCATAATACAGATACACTGGATATAAATAACTGAAAGAATAACAGGAGTGATGAATTCTAAGCATTTATTACTTTGTTTTTATGTGATTTAATTGTAAGCTTATAAGATTTAATTTTAAATCATATTCCTACTCCAGCATGCCACTGGGTGGGTTTCCCTTTTTGTAGTAGATGTGACGTTTCAAATTTTTTAAAAATAGAGTTTAATATAAAGCCAAAATTCTCCCTACTTAAAGGACACTTGCCCCAGATGCTTTGTAAAGTGATGAATCCTTCTGTAAAAGAGGTAGTGATCTCATCTTCGGATTAGTTTTTTGAGGATATCTATCTATACACAGGTAGGACCATAAAATCAAGAGAACTGTGTAGAACTCTTAGCTCATTAGAGGAAATATAGATGGTGCTTTGTATTTAGATTTTTATAATGATGATATTACAGTTCCATCACAGAAGAGTATCTTGAAAACCATACATTCCCTAATTAATGTTTTAAAATTTCTTTTGAATGTACTTCTTAATGGAATTAAACCCACTCCTCTTTTCGTTTGATTAGTGATCAGTGCAAGTAAGCACTTTGTTTCTAAGTTAGGATTATTTGGGTGGTCATGCTAATGCCTCAAATAAATGTGAAAGGAAGGAAAAACCAAAGATTAATCGAATTAAATTGCAGGATCTGCAGCAGGACGCATAAACATCTTTCTGAAACTGTGTCTCTTCTATCACAGGTACATCGTTTTATACCATTAGCAAGTTAAAACTGGTTCTCACCATTGCTTTCTCAGACAGTATGTCTAAGAGAAAGTTCTTTGGAATTGGAGGAGAAATTGGCAGGATGCCTGCGGAATAGCAATAGGTACTCCCAGAGAGTCAGAGACTTGGTGCCGGAAAGTCTTTGGAACATTAAAGTAGACACTGGATAGTGTATTATTTGGTGGACTGTCACAGAACTCTACTCAGACTTGTTCTAAAGTTTTAAAAGGCATTTTGATTTTATGTTGCTTGAATTCTTCATCCTGTTTGTGAGTTATTCTATGAAAGGGTAATTGTATTTTGATTTGAGGGAAATAATGACTTTTTTCTTTCACACGGGTATAAATATCATCCAAGAAAAGCTCTTAGCTTTCTCTTAGGTTTTTTACATGATTATTTACTTCAGTATCTTAAGTGATGTTTTGTTAAGGTTAAGAAAGAAAAATGTAGGAGAAAATTAGAGAAGTTATGAAACTACTATTAGCTTTCTAAATTCATTAAGGTAATACTCTGATTTTCAGTTATAACACACCCCCGGGTCCTTTTCAGCCTTTCTGAAATATTTTTTTTCTCACCAACCTTAGGAACTTTATTTGTCAATGTATTATTTGGGGGAGGTAGGAGTGGATAAGAGTAGAATTGGAGGATTAATGGGATTGACAGGTTACAAATCAGTTTGAAATGTTTCAGTAGCATATTAACCTTTGAGCTCTGTTTTATTACAAATGAAGCCATGAAATCATATTACTCTCCCTTGTTTCTTATCCTAGAGTAAGAGAACTACTCTTTCAAAATAGCAGTTGACCTGGCTGTCAATTGGGTCTTTCCCAAAGAATTTAATAGTAGATGAGTAAAATTCTGATCTTTATTCTCAAGCCACTGGTTTATAAATCATAAAGGAAATGAGTGATATTACCAGCAATTTCCAGTAATTTTGTATGCTGCACTTGAATTCTGGTTCTGTCATTGGGTTTTATATTTAGATTTTCATACTGGCATTTTGTGCTTTAGAATCTCCTATATGGCATAATCATATCAGTGAGGCTATGGCTGTTATCTTTGACAGGGTTGATTTATTCTTAGATAGATACTTCAGTGTGTCATGAGTTCTGGTCATTGATTAGTTAGGAAGACTTAGGCTTTCTTATTTGAGAGTGGGTGCAAACTGGAACACTGAATAGTCTTAGTCTGTTAACTGAATTCTGTCTTTTTGTTTATTTTGACCCTCAAAGACACATTTTTTGTTAATCAGGACTTACCTTAGGGTTGTTTTGAGTCCAGTATATGCAACACACTTAGATAGAACAGCAGCTGAAACATAGTCAAACACCCAGTACATGGCTAGTGGTTATTAATTCTTTTAACGTCAACATCATCATCATCAGATCTGCCGGTACATTACAGGCTTTTTTAAAATCTTTTTTTTTTAACATCATCCAAAATATTAGTTTACTTGTAGAACACGAAAAAATGAGAAAGTGGCCCTGACTGATGTGGCTTAGTTGGCTGGGCATCGTCCTGCAAACTCAAAGGTTGCCAATTCGATTCCCATTCAGGGCACATGCCTGGGTCACCGTATCTGTCCCTGGTCGGGACACATGCAAGAGGCAGCCAATCAATGTTTCTCTCATATCAATGTTTTTCTCCCTCTTTTTCTCCCTCCCTTCCCTGCTCTCTCTAAAAATAAATAAAAATAAACTCTTTTTTTAAAAATGAGAAAGTGCTTGTAGAGTTACACCCTTGGCTGTACTACCTATACGAAAATAGTCCTCATCAGAGTGGACGGAGCTAGAGATATGGGTGTTCTCAGATAGGAAAGGAATGAGAAGGGAGCAATCTGTTTCTCTGCCTTCCCAATGAATGCGAACAGGATTTGTTACTGATTTTACAGAGAAACAGTTCTACTCTTTCCCTTCCTTGTGTCTTTTATTGACAGTGCTGTCTGACCAAAAATGAGCACGCCCTTTCGCTTGTTTCAAGAAATATGACTTAGCAAAATGCTAGTGTGAGCACAAAATTCACAGTCTCTTACGGTTTGTGTAATGAAAGTTTGACCCACTGTGCCTTCAGACAGTGCTTGAGTTTGAAGGCTTGATCCCAGATTTCAATAAGAGACAACAGTTGGCAATGTGGTTGCAGCACTTTGTTCCTGCTTTGTGAGAGCAGCTTGGAGTAGAGTTTATGTATTGACATTTAGGAAGGAACCAACTTATATTGAACATTCACTGTGTGTTAGTCTCTGCTTATTCCTTAAAATACATCTTTTATTTAATCCTCATTTTAGATGAAAAATTAAGGCCCAGATTGTCTAAGTCATATATTTCTTATTTGATAGAGTCAAGTTTTAAAGCTGGGTTTGTAGGACTGCTCATGTATCTTGTTTTTTGTTTGTTTTCTTTATTAATCTTTACTAAACAAGTAGGAATGATAATTGGGGATGCATAGGGTTTCCAAAAATTATGTTCTTTCTCACTGGTTTAAGTTAGGTGACCTGAGTCTTCTTAGTGGAAATGACACCTGAGCCTTTGCATAAGTGTATATACGTTAGTGAGAACTTTCTGGAACACTTTGTTGAAAATCGTAGTCCCTCTTCTATACAAACACATGCTATTTTTAAATACTTCTTAGATTTCCATATCCTAGATGAGGCATTGCTAATGCTGATGTTTTTAAATTGAAACATTTGGACCTATTTTGAAAGCAGTCTTAAACGGAAATGACCTATCTGGTTCTTTTGCCCCATCACACTCACAGCTTCTTTCTCCTCCAAAGTAACCTCTACACTGACTTCTGATTACACATTGAAATTGTTTTATAAGGAGACATTTCCCCACATGTACTACCTAGTTACACAGTGAGATAGTTTACATAAAATGAAAGACTTGATAAATGCCTGATTGCTTTTATATACTCAAGTTTTCAAGTTAAGAATGATTTGTTGTCATCTACAAAAGCTGCCAATTAAATTTTTATATCATTATGAACTCATTGGTTTAAACATATGTGATGGATTTTAATCCATTTCAGTTTTTATATTTATTAGTCCCCAGTTGCCCAATCTTTTGCTAGCATAAGCCTCTTCATAATGTATCTGCTCTTTTTTTTTTACTTGATCCTAGTGATTTTTGATAGGTTCCTTGCCATCTAATGTCAAGATGTTACAAGCTCTTAGGGTTGATTTCAGTTGATTGCCTTTTCCTTTGAGTATGGGTCAGATTTTCCTTTTTCTTCATATGTCTAATAATTTTTTTTTAAAGATTTTATTTATTTATTTAGAGAGGAGAAGGGAGGGAGAAAGAGCAATGTATGGTTGCCTCTCAAGTGGCCCTCACTGGGGACCTGGCCCAGAACCCAGGCATGTGCCCCGACTGGGAATCGAACCGGAACCCTCTGGTTCCCAGCCCGCGCTCAATCCACTGAGCTACACCAGCTGGGCTATGTCTAATAATTTTTTAATATGTTCTTGACATTGTGATGAGTTTATAGAGAGTGCGGATTCTGTTGTGTTCCTCTGAAGAGTGCTGATTTTTTGTTTCATCAGGAAGTTAGCTCAGCTGAGACTCCAAACTGTGTCTCTCATATTTTGGGCAGCAGCTAAGAATACAATTTGATAAGTTTTGATATATGTATATACTTGTGAAATCACTGTCACAGATAAAATAATGAACATGTTCATCACCCCAAAAAGTTTCCTCAAGCTCTTTTTAAACCATACCTTCTTCCCTCCTTCCAAACTCCCTTCCCAGTCAACCACTGACCTGCTTTCTGAAACTGTAAATGAGCTTGCATTTTCTAGAATTTTATATAAGTAAAATGATAATATATTCTGTTTTTATGTCTCGCTTTTTTTTTCACTCAGTATAATTGTTTTCAGATTCATCTGTGTTGTTGCAAATATCCATAATTTTTTCCTTTTTCTTGCTGAGTAGTATTCTATTATATGGATGCATCACGAATTTGTTTACCATTCACCCATTCATGAACATTGTGGTTGTTTCCTGTTTGGGGGTATTTGAAATAAAATTGCTATGAACATTTATGCTTTAATTTTTCTTGGGTAAACCTAGGAGTAGAATGTCTGTTACTAATAAACTATTCTTCATCTCTGAGCCAGGGGTCTGGTATCTTCTACCAGGATTCATGAAACTGTGGCAGACTTAACTTTTTAACTTGCAAGTAAGGTATCATTTCAGATCTGTATAGTTCTTGGCACTAGGTCCTTTACATTTCCATATAAAATTTAGAACCAGCCTATCAATTTCTATGAGAAGGATGGTTAGAATTTGTTTTGGGGCTTCATCAAATATATAGACCAGTTTGGAGAGGGCCAACACCTTCACACTGTTGAGTCTTCCAATGAGTGGACGTGGGATATCTGTTTATTTAGTCTTTAATTTTTCTCAGCAGTGTTTTGTAGTTTTCAGTATACAGCTCTTACACATATTTTATCAGTTTACCCGTAAGTATTATATATATTTGATGCTGTTTTACATGGCATTTTAAAAAATAGTAAACTTATGTTTTAGAACAGTTTTAGGCTCACATCAAAATTCAGCAGAAGATGCAGAGAATTCCCATACACCCTGCCGCCACACAAGCACAGGCCCCACCAACACCTCAAACCAGAGTAGTGTGTTTGTTACAGTAGAGCCTATATCGACACGCCATCATCACCCAGAGCCCATCGTTTACATTAGGGTTCACTTTTGGTGTTGTATGTACCATTAATTTTGATACATGCGTAATGACATATGTTCATCATTACATTATCTTTTTTTTAGATTTAATTTATTTATTTTTAGAGGAGAAGGGAGGGAGAAAGAGCAATGTATGGTTGCCTCTCACATGGCCCTCACTGGGGACCTGGCCCGCAACCCAGGCATGTGCCCCAACTAGGAATCGAACCGGACCCTCTGGTTCCCAGCCTGCGCTCAATCCACTGAGCTACACCAGCCGGGCTCATTACATTATCTTTGAGAGTAGTTTCACTGCCTGTGTACTCTGTGTCTTCACCCCTTCCTGCTGACCAACCCCTGGCAACCACTGATCTTTTCAGTGTCTCCATAGTTTTGCCTTCTCCAGAATGTCTTATAGTTTGAATAATTTCTTTTTAGTGCTGTATAATATTCCATTATATTATCTAAGCTTCATCTACTGAAGGGCAGCTTAGTTGTTTGCAAATTTTAACAATTATCAGTTACGTAATGCCCTGACTGGTGTGGCTTAGTGGGTTTGGCATTGTCATGCAAACTGAAAGGTCACTGGTTCAGTTCCCAGTCAGGGCACGGGCTTGGGTTGTGCGCCAGGTCCCCGGTTGGAGGCCTACGTGAGGCAACCGACTGATGTGTCTCTTGCACATCGGTGTTTCTCTTCCTCTCTTTCTACCTCCCCTCCCCTCTCTCTAAAAATAAATAAGTACAATCTTTTAAAAATAAGTTAAGTTATTCTTAATATCTGTGTTCAGGTTTTTGTGTTGATGTAAGTTTTCAACTGATTTGGGCAATTGTTTGGGTTTTTTTTTTAATCATCTGAGCTGCTTAGAATCTGCTATGCACATGCATAGTTAAGAGGTCAGTCAGAGATTTCGGCAGAATTTATAAGCAGAGACTGGGGCTCCCCCTCTGGCTCTCTCCGTTGTAGGATTTGCCCCTCACTTTCCAGTTGTTAAAATTCCAAACTCTGGTTCTTCAAGCCAGTGGTACTGCTGGTTTCTATCTTACTCTAGTCATCTACCCAGTGAAGCATAGACTAGGGCCTTCCCTTAGTCAGAAAACCATAGCATTAGGAAACTCATCAGTGCCTTTCCCTTTTTCTGACTGGTGACGCCCTTTCAAAGTCTACTTGCTTTTGGTTGCTCTCCAGTACCTTCAGATAATTGCTTTCAATATTTTGTCCACAGTTCCTGATTGCCTTCTGGGAAAAGCCTGGTCTGACACATGCTATTCTGCCATTACTGGAAACTGAACTTCATTCACCAGTTTTTCTTTTGGGAAACAGTATTTCAGAACCATAGTCTGGGTGCTGGGCTGCTCCTTGTCATTGGTGTGGCTTGTTGTTTCTGGGTCTTTTCTTTCCATTATAAGTCACTTGGGTTTTTTGCTTTGATGCCTAAATGTGTTTGTTTGTTTTTTCTTTTTTCTAAAAAGTATACTGATTTTACCATAATATCTTGACATTGATTGTTCTCAGTTGATATTCTCAGGTACGTTGATCCTCCTTCAGTATGTAGTTAAAAATCTTCAGGGAAATTTTCTTGAAGTATTGTCTCAGTTGCGTTCCTTTACTTTGCTTTTCTTTTTCAGGACTTCTGATAACCACATGTTAGGGCTACGTTGCCCTTTAACAGTAATTCTCTCTTCTTACTAATTCATTTTAATCTCTTAATTTTGATTTTCAGAAATTTCCTTTCACCTTCTGTTTCTCTTCAAACATTATTATTTGCTGTTTTGTATTTTCTAGTGTAGTCTTTGTTTCTAAAATATTTTTAAATTTCTAATTATTTTACTTCTATCATTTGTGTTTTTCTAATTCTAATTTATTTTTTCTTTTTTTAAAATATTTTATTTATTTGTAGAGAGACAGGAAAGGAGGGAGAGAGAGGGAAATATCAATGTGTGGTTGCTTCTTGCACATCCCCGACAGGGGACCTGGTTTGCAGCCAAGCTCGTGCCCTGACTGGGAATTAAACCAGCGACCCTTTGGTCTGCAGGCCGGCACTCAATCCACTGAGCCACACCAGCCAGGGCTCTAATTTATTTTTTCATCTTACATAATTTTAAAAATGTACCTTAGTTTGTTTTGAAATAGTATATTTTTCAGTGTTGAAATTTTCTAGTTTTTTTCCCAATATTTTTCAATTTTGCTTTTATTTTTGGTGGTAAATTAATCTGCTGCTTCTCCTTGGGTTTTGACTTTGATACTTTTATGATGCTCATTTTTGTTGACATTAGTTGACTTGAACTTCTAGAAGAAGGCCCTGTTTAGATAGCTTTTCTCTTTTCCCAGAGCTCCCTCCTCCTCTCGGTGTTTGCATGTAGTGTTAAAAATATGGCCCCTTGATTTCTGTGATTAGCAGGCAGCATATCTGGTCACTTTACAAGACTTCATCTTCCTTTCATCTCTGGCGTTTCTGTTCTGCTCACGTTGGATGCCACTTCCACCAGCTTCTCCTCATTATGGGGCCTTGTGCCAGAAGGGTGCCTTGGCAGGTCAGTTGTGAGCTTCACAGAGGCTAGACTTCACCATGGGGCCCTGGTTTGGAAGGGCCAGAACCCCCGCAGTTTTAGCCACTGTTCTCAAAGTGGCCCCCATACTTTGCAGTGAATGTCTATTGATTATTAGGGGAGTTTTCCTGTTTCCAGGTTAAGACAGAGGCTGCTTGCATCCTCTACTTTCTCCATAACAGGTGCTGATAATAGACAGATTTTGTGTCTCCTGGTTGATTGTCCACATCTGCGTGTATTTTGGACTTGCCAGGGGTACCTTACCCCTTATTTTTGTTGTAAATACTATCAGTGGGTTCCTATTTTGCTCTGTCATTGTTCTGCTGTTTTAATGCTTTAGAAATTTAGAGAGATCCAGAAATTATGGTGCCATTACTACCACCATTTCCAGAATTTTCAGATTCATACATTTTGTATGTACCAGTAGTCATTACTTTTTGTTCCTGAGTTGTATTCCATGTTATGAATGCCGCAGTTTATTTATCCATTCACCAGCGGATGGACACTTTATAAAAAGCTTTTGGCAATCACGAATGGAGCTATTAACGAGCATTCATGTACAGGTTTTTGTGTAGCTATGTGTGTTCTTCTCTCTTGGAGACATGTCTAGAAGTAGCATGGAAGGGTCATGTGGCTTGCTTGTCGTTCTCATTGAGCTGTGAAAGTTCATGAAAGTTCTTTGTGTGTTCTGGTCACCAGTCCTTTATCATTTAACTGTTTTGCAGATATTTTCTCTTAGCTTGTATTTTGTGTTTTCATTTTATTAATAAATTTTTTTAAAGAGCAGACATTCTTAATTTTGAGGAAGTTCTTTTTATTTTTTTATGACTTGTACTTTTTGTGTCCTATGAAATCCTTGCTTAACCCAAGATCACAAAGATTTTCTCATATGTCCTTCTATAAGTTTGATAGTTTTAGGTCTTACATTTAGGTCTATGATTTCCTTTGGGGTTAATTTTTGGTGTAAGAATGGTTTGAGGTTCCTTGTGTGTGTGTGTGTGTGCATATGGATATCTAGTTGTTTCTGTACCATTTGTTGGAAAGTAATTCGTTATCTGTTGAATTGCCTTGGATCCTTTGTTGAAAATCAGTTGGCCATATATGTGTGGAGAGATTGTCTTTGATAAGGTATTTCTTCATTACTATAGGAGCATTCCAGTAGAGATACAAGTTGATTCCTGGATTTGGTGGTTGCTTGGAAGGAATTCCCAGTTGATGGCTTCTGAATGAAGTGTAATTCAGAGGGATGAGTAGAGTGAAGTTAATGGGGAGTGAGAATCAGAAGTCGAAGGAGAAAGGAGAAGGTATGAAAGAGGTGTTTCAGAAAGGAAAGCAAGCAGGCTAGGAAGACAGGGTGAGATTTTTTGAGCTGTGCCGAGGGCCTACTTTGAGGTTGGTAGTAACACCCAGCCAGTTGGTGTGTTTCACTTTAGCAATGTCTAACATTGGATACAGGCACAGGGAAAGTGGCATTTACATTCATCCAGATTTAGGGTTTTTCACAGGCAGGAGTGAAAGAGAAATAGAAAGTTGGGTCAGTAAAAGTATTTGTCTTGAATGGGCAATACTTTGTCTTAGTTCAAAAATCAAATACATAAAAAAGTATACATTGAGAAAGTTCCCCCCAGGGCTTTGCATGTCCATTTCATTCCCTCCTCCCTACAGGTGCTCACTTTCATGTTTCTCTTTGCATTGTTTGTTTATGCAGCCACAGCAACCACCACTATATTTATCACCCCCCCCAATTTCCTACACAAAATGCAGTACACAATGTATAGTTCTGCACTTTGCTTTTTAAATTTTACTTAATAGTATACCCTTTTGATCTTAGGGTATTGATCTATTAGTTAGTAGTTAAGAACTTTTGAGAGTCATCTTAGTGATGAATTTACCAAAGTATTTTTAGCAGTTTTGTTTCAAATGTAAAATAATTTTTTAAATGCTTACTTTCAAGTTCTTTCAGTGTGCACATGTTACTTTCATTATTAGTAAATTTAAAAAGTTAAACTTGGTTCTTTGAACAAATTTCTATTCTGTGCCACTGCTGTTCTAAGCACTGAGATGTCCAGTAAATAAAATGGGCAGGGTTCTGCTTTCATGGCCCTTGCATTTTAGTGTGGGCCAGTAGTCACCAAATAAGAAAATAGGCAATGATGACGTGTTATACATGCAGAGAATTTAAATAAGAACCATGGGATGCCAGGGAAAGCCTCCTCCAAGAGGCGGGGAGCATTTAGGTTGATGTCAGTGATAACAAAGAGCAGATCGTGATTAGGGAAGAACAGTGTGCTAGGCAGAGGAGTGAACTGCTGCCAAAGCTCTAAAGTAAGATTGAACTTGATGTTTTCAAGAAACAGAAATAAGGCCAGTATGTCTAGAACCTCCCGAGAGGGAGAGTGGTATGAGACGAAGCAGAGGTCAGTTCTTATCTGGTAATCAGGGAGAAGAATGAGGATTTTAAGTGCAATGGGAAACCATTGAAGAGTTTTAAGTTATTAGAAAGAAAACAGAGCTATAGAAAAGGTTAAAGTTGACAGATGGGTAGAAAGGGAACCTAGAAAGCTGAGTTAGAGGCGAATTTCAAGAAACCCTGCAGTGTTAAATGCATCAGGTGGGTGCTTAGGTTGAGGACCAAAAAAAAAGGTTTATTAATTTGTTTTTATGGTGCACTCTAAATGTAATCACTTGAAACTTAACTCCAAATTTAAAAGATACGTTTTAGATCAATATGTAGTTTAAATTCCAAATTGAAGGAAGCAGTTTTTGAAGATGTGATTTCAAGTGTGCATTTGAAAACTATTTTCTATTTTAGAATAAGGAATTAGCACTTCATTGCTCACTTCTAGAATTATTATGCTGATGCTTCAGGAAACCTAATGTTTAAATTGGAGATCAAACACAAATATTTTCTAACTCATTTAAAAATTACATTCAGCATAAAAAAATAAACAACGTGCTCTAAGGATTTGTCTTTACTACTGCATCCTAAATGGAGACATAACTTTGAGCGTGCTCTTATAAATAGGAAAAAGTGAAACTCTGATCTTAAGAATGAGTGATTGGGTCTTTAACTTTTTGTAATCTATAACTCCCTCAATTCTGAAATTCTTATCAGTCATTGTTGTACTTTGGAACTACTATATATCAGAAACCAGTTCTGACTTTTGTCAGGGAGAATATCCTTTAAAAAGATCTTCAGATCCATCAGCATATATTTCTCTTCATTTTTACTTCTAACATAACTCTCTACTACTCTCCTACTTATTTTTGTTTTTTCTCTTTTCCACTGGTCTGTTTGAATACAGTTTCTTTACATGGGTATTGCCTAATTGAAAATAACTTTCAAGTGGTTCATTATAAACTCAGTTTTCTTAATGTAAATTTCATTTTTCTATGGATTTCCATCAGAGAATTGGAAATTAACTGCTAGTGAGAAATGGGGTTCTTTTGTTGAAGAAAAGTCAGCATGGTGACTCTTTAAACCATCAACAAACTCCTCACTTGAAAGTTTTAGCCTTTACCTAGGAGCCGAACTTGACACATTTCTGCTTCCTTCTCTGTCTGTCCTTGGGCCTCTCAACAACCCTTTCCCCACAGCACCCCACCAAAGACTTGACACTCTTGCCTGACAGTTTCCAGAATGCTTGTGGCTGCTTTGTTCTTGATCCTCCCTTCCTCTGCTCCCCATCTCCCATATTTAGTTGCTGAAAGGATATATTCTAGGCATCATCTTTCTTGAAGCTCAGAGTCTCATGTTATATAAAACAAATTGGTTTCCTTTATACTCATGAAGTTCTTGTATTGCTTTTAAAAGTACAATTTCCATAATTTAGATTGTATGTATCTGATAGAAATTATCTGTTATGTATAAGTGAAGACAAACAGGCAATTTTCTTCACTTCTAGACATAAGGAATCATTTTTGCCAGAGATTAAAAATAGTAATCATGCCCGGCTGGTGTAGCTCAGTGGATTGAGGACGGACTGGGAACCAGAGGGTCCCGGTTCGATTCCCAGTCGGGGCACATGCCTGGGTTGCAGGCCAGGTCCCTGTGAGGGCCATGTGAGAGGCAACCATACATTGCTATTTCTCCCTCTCTTTCTCCCTCCCTTCTGCTCTCTCTAAAAATAAATAAATAAAATCTTAAAAAAAAAACTATTAAAAAAAAAAGAAACATTACTATCTTTAAAAAAAATAGTAATCATTAAGGTCAATTGAATGTTCTTATTAAAATTTACTAGTTCACATTTAAAGAAATTTCCTCTCTTACAATATAAGAATCAAAGACTAAAGTATGTACATGTTAACTTTAAGCCTCATATTGTGATTTCTTGTAAATCAGACTTGTATGTGGTAGAGTTTTTACTTCAAACAAAGGAAGTGTAATAGTAATTAAGGTTATTTTGTTACTGAAGTCCATGTGCTAAGCATAGATCATTAATTATTGCTGAAACCAAGGGTGTTCTTATAGAAGTACTAATTGGTTTAAAGAAATACTTATTAGTTAAATAAGTAGGAAAATAAATTTTCTGTGAATCTAAGTTGATTACAAATAACTATGTTGACAATATCTTGATGGGCTGAGGATTAGATAAAAATTTATACCTTTAATTAATGAATTTTTTTCTTCTACTCACTATGCAGATTTAGGTTAAGAAGTATTACTGGTGAATAATCCAAATGTTTCTAATTTTGTTCATCACTTAGAAAAATCGTAGTTTGTCTTTTAGCCAGATGGTTTCTTAAATTTAGTTATTTCAAAACTAAAAATTTCATCAAAGAGCTTTTCAGATATAAAATTAAATGATGATTTAGGTTTAAAGTGATACATATTGTGTTTTATTGTTTATATTAAAGAAAGGCAGCAAAATTCCCATAATATTCTTCCTGGCTTTCTTTTCTAATGTTCTTTTTTTCCTGCAAAGTTCTACACTAACCAGTAGAGGGCACTGTTGTAACACTGTAGAAGGGTTTTATTCCAACTCGAACTCCCCCGTGTGCCTTTCCAGTTTGGAAAGTGTTTTTAAAAGCAATGTTCTCTGTGTAATTAAAATCAGTTCCCTGTATAATTAGCAATGGAGCCTTATTCTTTGTGGCCAAGTTTGTGGATGGTGTTATTTTTTTTTAGTCTGTACTGTTCTGTAGTCAATGGCAAAATCGTCGCCTATTAAAATAAAGAAAGTTGTATTGTGGTTTATCAGCACTAAGCAATATTGTAGATGGAAATACATAAAATTACAGGATGTTTCATTTAGGTTCTCTGAGCAAATTATTCGAATAAGGAATGTTTAAAATTACTGGTTCTATCTTGAGAAATAGCAGAGTTAATGTGCCATAGTAATAATATCTTGTGTTCTGGTACCTTGAATAATAGTAGAGGACAACAAATTCTTGTAGAGTTTTTTAAATGAATCAGCATTAGTACACTGCTTAAAAAATCCACTGATCTACTTAACAGATGCTTTATGTAATTTCTTTTTCATGCTTCCTTAAAATCATACAGTATTGATATAGATATCTAACTACAAAAATAGTGAATATTAAAGCACAATTAAAGTTATACCTCTCTTAAGGGAACATAAATGTTATGTAAAACGACGTGTGCATTCATTGCCTGACTACCTTGGGAAGTATTTGAGGACAGGGAATTTAGAGAGATTCCAAGCCTGATTTTTTAAGTTGTCAGAGGTGTGATTCATGAATTTATAATTAATCCATAAATCCCAAAGTCTCTATAAGTAGTTTAAAAACAAATAAATCTTACTGCAAATGAAATTATAGATTATTAGCTGTATAGTTTTCAGGAACTTAAGATAGTTTAAGTATGTTTGGAATTAATTTTATTCCACTCTTTAATATTTGTGAAAGAAAAGTAATTGAGAATTAGGAATCTTTATGGTTTATTTTTTAATCTTTAATTGGTAGCCACGTGAAATTAGGGAATTACCTAGCATTTTCTTTAAGAAGATATTTCTTTTAACTTTATGAGATAGTCTAGTTGAGGGTTGAAAATGAGTTTATCTCAAAACAGGCTTTTATTTTAAAAGGTGGAGAAGGGCTTACATTGGCTTAGTTTGTATATTACAGATTTGAAAAGCAGAATAGGTAATTTAAGGTTGATTTAGCTGTTTACTTTCACAATGAGAATGCAGGGATAAAATTGGAAAAGAGGAGTAAGATTATTGAGAAAAGCTAGCTACCATGTAAAATTTTTTTAAATATTTAGAAATCTTTTATGAATTAGTCATTGTAGGGGTAATTTAGAATATTTTACTGGAATTGGAATAATGCATGAGCTGAAAATTTAAGTGCACCTTAAAAAGCCCTGTCATTTCTCATTCTGAGTTGCTCTGCGTCGTAGATGTCACCAAAGGAAGACATGGCAGTATTCTCCCCGTACTCACCGTAGTCTCACACTCCTTCTTCTTTAGGGTATGTCATGGGGCCAAGGGTTTTGAAGAAGCAGTAAAAAAAAAAAAAAAAATACTATAGAAACTGTACTTGTTTCCTATTATGAAATTAAAATATTGTAGGTCAGTTAGGGAAAGTAACTTAATGCTCTCCATCCATGGATACAAAACTGTTGTTTTCTCATTTCTTATTACCAAAGTGAGAATTAAGCAAGTTTTCTTTTTGTTGAAGCATTTGCATTGAGTACTTAGAGTCCCCTGTATCATTTTGGTAATGATTATTGCTGTGTTTTCCCCAGAGAGGCCATCACAGGCTTTAGTCTAGACTATTTATATTCAGCAAGGTCAAGATAAGTTTTATCTCTCCAGATGAGTCAAGTGCATTAGGATCGATAGGTAATAGTAAAATGCACTGGAAATACTATTGCAAAGCTCTTAATAAATTTTTAAAGCTGTGAGCTTGTCATGTACACTATTCCTCTTACTGTTTTTATTTATTTGTGTGGGCTGAGGAATGCAATTAATTTTATAGATATTTTAAAGAAAAGAAAGGAACAGATTAATGTTTTAGAATTCCTTAATTGCTTTAGATTTAAACCTGCACTAAGTTTTAGAAGCTTTTTCTTAAAGAAAAGAAATGCAAAAGAATAAATATTACAAGACACGTACAAACTCCAAGTGTAACTTGAGTTTAGTTACGGTAATCAGTTTATGAAGTTGTGTACATATTTCACCCACGGGTGTTCCTCCATAAATCAGAGTCCTGCGTCCACAGCTGGGGACGGTGCTTATCAAGAGATGATGGTGAGTATTGCATTATTTTAGACTTTCTCTTCTGGCCTGAACATATAGATAAATCAATGTGTTTAAAGACAAAAAGGATTTTTTTAAATTTCTTTATTACTCAGAGGAATCAGAGGAATACTTTTATGGCTTATGTTTATGAATGTACTAGAAATATAAACTCTAAAAGGACATGTTTTATGTTAAATTTTTTCAGTTAATTTTTTATGGTAATCATGACCACAGTGTTAATCAAATTAATATTTCTAGGTGCGGGTTACATGAAAAGTTTTCCACAGATTAATTATCTAAAAATATTACGTAACTATTCAAAACACATATACTAAGAAGTATATGTATATTGAAGTCAAGTTCTTTTCCTTCTTTAGCATTGCTATGAAACAGAAAGCTTTTCAAAGTTTTATAGGCTTCCAGTTTGGAATTAAGCAGTGCTTGCTAATGTTTATGCTTCTTAATTCTTCAAAACGCACTGCTTTTCCTTTGATACTCATTTTACCAGTTTGTATGTTTTCCTGGTTTTAATGAAGTTTGCTTATCTTGCCTGTTAATTGACATAAAGAGATTGAAACCAGTTTTGGTGTTGATTTTAAGATTATTTATCTGTCATTATTTGTATGGTAGTAAATAATATATACTCTATTGCTGTCGTAATTGTCCCTTGTTTTTTTTCTCTCAATACTTCGTACATTGTTTATTTATTTAACCATTTAAATTGAAGGTAGTGTAAACATATGGCACCATTTCTGGAAATCGTAACCATTTTCTTTGAAGTTCTTATAAATTATTATCTTTGAGTCTTAACATATATTAATCTTTATAATACGGGTCTACGTTCCCACCTACTTAGCCATTTCTCTCTCTGGCTAAAGAATGGCAATTTTCCTCAACATTAGGTCAGTTTATTTTATTGCTTAATTACATAGATTGTGCTATAACAGAGAAAATGAAAAGATATGGAGGAAAGTCTGGAAAACTCTGGTGAAAGCCAGACACCATTCTAGAGTGAGCAGGCATGAAGAGCGCTGCCGGCCTCTACTTGAAAAGTAGTTTGAAATAGAAGTTGACTGTCTCTTCAAAAGTTATCTTTGTGTGGTGGTCCTAATGCAATATTAGGAAAATCAGAGCTTTCAAATAGAACAATGGTCCTTTTAAAATACATCTAGTTTAGTGAATTTACCCCCCAAAATCTTTGGTGTCTAATTACTCAAAACAGAAAAGAAAAAGGAGAAAGCCTTATCTACTAACGGAAAAGTACATTGCAGAAAGTGGCAAGTTTTTACGTCTTTTTGTGGAGAACATTTTAATTCTACTTTAATCGGGTGGGCAATGAAAGCACACTGAGTTTCAAAAGCGAACACATTTTAAAATACTCATTTTTCCTCTCATTGGACTGATTTTATTGACAGAAAATAATCAAACTGCAAACAAGTGATAATAATACCAGATTACTATTAAGCTTAAAGTTTATATTTACAAAAAGAAACTTTGTTTTCGTCCTTTATCTCTTCTGTGTAATAAAGTGAGACACCTAATGACCGAAAGTGTTATGTGTGTATATAATGTACCTCGTTTGTGTAGAGGTCATATATTTTTCTTCGTTTCCGAATAGTCATAAAATAGGAAAGTATAATAGGAGAAAAATGAGACTTGTAACATAATGTGGGTTTTTAAAAATTGTTATTTTAAAAGATCGTTACCTGAAAACAATACTTCAGCTCCATGTTTGGGAGTCTTCGTACTTCTAACTGTGGGCCTTGTCAGCTCTGGACATTTGATTATGAACTGTTTGAGGTATTTAATTTTAAATGAAATGGGCCATGTGCAGGTATGTTGAAGTACAAATTGTTTTCTTAAAGTTTTCCTGTTGGTTTTGTAAGAATTAAATTTGAAAGAAAAAGTTATTGTCATAGTAATGATTGAAGTGCTGTTATTAGAAATGGGTTTATTGTCTCCATAGGAGAAAGAAGCAAATGAGTCTTACATATTTATATATGTGAGAGCTATGTACACAATCATGGGTATTAATTGTGTCACATTTTGCGTATTTATTTTTAATTAGTTTACTTGAAAATATAAATGTATTGTCCTAAAAGTTGTAAAACTTATTTCGTTATTTTACTTATCTTTCGGGTATAGCCAAAATCTGTATTATTTTACTGAAATTTTCATCTGTGTTTTAAATTTTCTGCCACCTATTAAGACTTTTTTACCTCCCCAAATAAATTGCTTAAACTCTGGAAAGTGAATGATTCTTCCTCCAGACCTTTTTCTTGTACTGGAAATAGGACAGTGCTAAACCTATCACTTTTACTTTGATTTGCTTCCTTTATCTTTAGCAAATCTAAATAAAACTGTCATCCTGATTTTCAAACCTCCCTTTGAACTTTCTTTACCCAATTGCTCACTTTCCTATCTGCTCACTACTGGTTTTTTTTTAAATGGAGATTCTGCATCTGGTATTTTTTTCGTCTGTTACTCTATTATATTTTTGGAGTTTAAAAATACTTTTTACTTTATAACTTACTGCTTGTTACTCCCTTTTTATAATCACAAATTTAGATAAGTTGAATAAGGGAGAAAATTGTCAGTCTCTGAGAGTCTTTAGGAGTAATTAATACTGACTTTATACATTTTTAAAAAGATAACCTGAATTTGTAACTTCAGGACTCATCAATAGGGATTTGAGTGTAATAGTAGTAAGGTTTTGGATACTTAGGAGGTATTTTTTCCTTTCACATTTGAATATATTTTACATAATTTTCTGTATTTTAAAAACTTTGAGTAAAATCCATAGACACATTTCTTAGCCCAGAATTGTGAACAAAATTCTTTAAGTTGGAATTTCTTGCTCATTTCTTAAGACACATAGAAAAAAAATTACTGTAAAAAGTACCTGTTAATTCCTAAATATTTGGGATACGAATGAGGATATAATGAGATTATGTCATGATGTATTATGAGAATTTTCAAATACCCTTCTAATAAAACAAAAATAGAAATCCGTTTCCTTTATCATTATTATCTTACATTGAGAGAAGCTAAGAATTACAGAGCTGAAGTGACCTCTGAGATTGCAGTCCTTCCGTTTACAAAACAAAGTAGCTAAGGCCCATAGTGATGAGATGACTTGACCAACGTCTTAAAAGTTAGTTAGTGCCCTGGCTGGTGTAGCTCAGTGGATTGAGCGCGGGCTGGGAACCAGGCAGTCCCGGTTCGATTCCCAGTCAGGGCACATGCCTAGGTTGCAGGCCAGGTCCCCGTGAGAGGCAACCATACATTGCTGTTTCTCTCCCTCTCTGTCTCCCTCCTTTCCCCTCTCTCTAAAAATAAATAAAAATAAAATCTTTAAAAAAAAAAAAAGTTAGTGACAGCAATAAAGAAAGGTTTCTTTGTTCTTATTCCACTTTTTAAAAACCATTTGATAAATTCAGGTGCCTGTTTCCCCTTCAATGTCTCTTATATATCATTGTTTTGAGAGGGGAGCAGCAGGAAAGGTAGTTCCTATAGTGTAATGACAATTCTATTCTAAAATACATTTGAACTAATGTTTCTGTTATTTTACCTGTCACAGTTTTCTTTGAATGCCTTTTATCGTACTTTCTAATTTGGCAGTCATTCAGTAGACATTTATGAGTGTGTGCTATGTGCCATTCACTGGCATGCAAAAGGATGTCACGGATAGTGTGCACCTGACCTTCTATGTTACTCATTGTTCCAAAATATGATTTAAAAAGAATGCAAGATACTTCATTATATTATGTCCCCAGAACCAGATCTAGGCCTAATGCTTATATAATTTGGGGAGCCGTCTTTTAATAATAAGTGAGGTAAAAAACATAAAAAGGCAGATTCAGAGTCCTGCCGATGTAGAATGGATAAATATGGTGTGAGACACTATATCCAGCACTGAAAAAAGTCTCTGACTACACACAGTATAGAAAAACTTTCAAACGTAAAGTCGAATGAAAGAAGCCAGACTCACACAGCACTGCTTCTGGTCCTAGAAGACTGTGTGGTGATGATCTTGAGGGGTGGGAGTGACTGGGAGGTGCATTAAAGCATAGGATGCTGGTCATGTTCTTCTCTCTATCTGAGTATATTTATTTGTGAAAATTTATCAAGCTATACACTTATATGTAGTTTACATTTATTACCATTTTAAAAGTCTTCAAAAAAATTGGGTATACGAAGTTCTGTCCAGAAAGTATCCAGCCATGCAATATGCAAAATGGAGACATTTATTGAGGATAGAAGATACAAGAAACATTGCACGTAAGACAATGATACCTCAGTCCTCTTCAAAGCAGGTATCTTAGGACCTTGCACAGTTCTCACAACGTCTCTTCCACTGTTCAAAACAATCTATAAAATCCTCTGTTGGAATTGCTATGAGCTGCCCCGTCATTTTTTCCTGAATCTCATTGACAGTCTGAAATCTCTGCCCCATCAAGGGAGATTTTAGTTTTGGAAAAAGCCAGAGTGGCAAGGCACCAAATCTGGGCTTGTAGGGGGTGGAAGGTGGTCACCTGGGTGATTTGATGTTTCACCAAAAAACTCTGCACGAGATGTGATGCATGAGCAGGCATGTTGCTATGATGAAGCTTCCGATCACCAGTTGCCCATAGCTGCAGCCTTTTTCATAGTATTCCATCTCTCAGCTGACAAAGAACACTGAGGCAGTACTCCTTATTAATTGTTTGGCCCAGAGGGGCGCACTCATGATGCGCACCACCTTCCCAATCAAAAAACTCAGTAAACATGGTCTTGATCTTGCTGTGACTTTGCTGCGCCTTCTTCAGATGTGGAGAACCAGGCAACTTCCACTGGGATGACTGGGCCTTCGTTTCCAGATCATAGCTGTAGACTACAATTCATCTCCAGTTATGACTGTCTGGATGAAATCTGGTCTCTGCTTGTGGTTTGAATCAAGTCATTAGCAACTGCAGCACAGTGTTCCTTCTGCTCTGGTAGAATAAGCCGCGGAATGAATTTTGCCATGACACGTTTCATACCCAGATCCTGCATCAAAGTCTCAGACACAGTAGTTTTTGGAATCCCCAGATCAGCTTCTAGTCCTCACACTGTCAGTCACCAGTCTTTATTGACTGCAGCGCATACACATTCAACATTCTCAGGTGCTCTGCTTGTTGCAGGCTTTGTAGAATGTAGATCACTTTCAACAGGTTCTCAACCATCTTTGAAGCATGGATTATAGTCTTCAATTATGCTTTAATATTGTGGGTCCCTAACCCTTAAGAGGTTCCTTTAATTAATACCTGCATGTCAGTAGTACATTAAAATCCCATATGTTATAAAATAGGGTGATCTAATTAAATTAGGAAGGAGATAAACAAAAGACTTGTGTCTCAACACACAAGATGGACAGTAGGTTTTGTACAAAATTTAGCAACACAGCATGAACTTTATAGATAATTTGTTTTTTATATCAAATCAGTTTATATTTTACAAATAGAGCAAGACACTCAATTTCTAGAAAGCCCTTCAAAATGTGATTGAGTAACAATTGTGCATTGATATGCATTGCAAAGATTATCCTAGAAGGAAGCATTTTGGTATTAAGTTGTAGGGATGATGCAGTAGACAGAGCTCTGACTGGAGCCTTAAGGCATGAGTTCTAGTTTCAACTGAAGATCTAATTTACTGTGTAACTTTGGGTAAGTTACCTTCTATGCCTAGTTAACTCATTCAGAAAAAAATTTGGAACTGCATTGTGTGGTTCTTAACAAGAGATATCACTAGAGACTGTTAATGTAAGATGTTGATCAGCTTACATGTGGCTGATCCTATGCATTCACAGATGTGTCATAGGATGAAAAATGTAAAGAATAAATTCAGTTGAGCAGATATTGATTGGGCGCCTACAGTGGATTCAAAACTAAATCAAGCCAGTTTGATTTACCCACAGGTTTTCACAAACACAGCTATAATTACTAAAGCAATGGCATTATATATTTTACTGGATTACAGGGTAACAATTAGAAATTTAAATATTTTCTTATACATATTTTGGAAAATTATATGTGATCTATGGCATTATGCAGAGATCTATTGGAGAATATCAAAGAAAGACTGATTTTAGTATGTTAATCTGGAAGTTCAGTCAATACAACACATGTATTCCTCTTTTACGATGCATCAGTGCTAAGCATACAAATACTACACAGTTCTTGCTTCTGAGAAACTCACGTCTCGTGATAGGATCTTAAAGGCCATCTAGTCCAGCGACTTCATTTTATTGTGGAGGAAATAATATTAAGAGGATGAGAAAAGGAATCTTCAGAAGCAAGCACTGAGAGCAAGAAGTTTGGTCTTTAAAAAAGCCGTTACAATTATACGTAAAGGATGGTAGAAGGCCTTTGACAGGATTTAAGGAGATAACATTGTAACCACAGGAAAGGGAGCATAGATTTGATGGCTGAAACTTGCACAGGGAAAGATTTTGACTCAATGTAAGGAAGAATTCTCTAATGATCACGATTGTCTAAAGATGTGGTTGTTCATATCAGAAGGTGAGATTCAAGCATTGCCCAAGTGATCACTTGATGAGGTTTTTGCAAAAACTATTAAGCGATACCTGGTTTAACACACTGAATGATTTTTGTTTTACCTTGAAGTAATTTCAGACTTAGAGAAAAGCTGCAAGAATAGCACAGATATAGATATTCATCTAGATTCCCCAAACATTAACATCTTACCTTATTTGCTTATCATTTTTCTGTATATGTACATGCTTTGTTTTGTTGTTTTTTTTTTCTGACCTGTTTGTAGGTAAGTTTTGGACAAGATACACCTTTATCCTTGAGTAATTGTGTTTATTTTTAAAAAATGTTTAAAAGATTTTATTTATTTTTAGAGGGGAAGGGAGAGAGAAAGAAACATCAGTGTGTAGTTACCTTTTGAGTGCCCCCTACTGGGGCCCTGGCCTGCAACCCAGGCATGTGCCCTGACTGGGAGTTGAACCAGCGACCCTTTGGTTTGCAGGCTGGCACTTAGTCCACTGAGCCACACCAGCCAAGGCTTGCATTTATTTTCTACTAACCAGTAGTTTCTCATATCCACAGTATAGTTATCAAAATTAGGAGATTAATGTTGATATAATAAATACTGTTATGTAATATACAGCCCATATTCAAATTATATAAGTTGTTCCAATAATATCCTCTGTAGCAAAAGGAAACTTAAAATGTGGCTGGTCCAATATTCAATCAAAAATCACCTGGAGCATGTAGTTGCCGTGTGTCTAGAACTGTTCCTCAGGCTGTCTTTGCCTGTCATAAGCTTGTAGTTTTATTGGAAAGAAAATGCTAGTTATTTTGTAATGCTCCTCGGTTTGGGTTTGCCAGATATTTCTTCATGAGATGCAGGTTGTGAATTTTGATCCAAAATCCCATAGAAGAGGTGTCATGTACTTCTAGTGCATCATGTGAATAGCCCCATGATGTTGATTTCATATTAATTTCACTTGGTTAAGGTAGTGTCTGCCAGGTGTTTTCACTGTAAGTTATTAGTTTCCTCTTTGTCATTGATACCTATCTTGTGGGGAGATGCTTTGAGATTATGTAAATAGTCTATTTCTTATCCAGTTTTACCCACCGGTGTTAAGCGTCCATGTGATCTTTACTTGAATGAGTTATTACTATCGTAGTTGCTGGAGGGTAAATTTCTAACTCTGTTCTTCCTTCTATAATTATTATTAGTTGGCATTCCACCCTAAAGGAGAGTTTTCTTTCTTTCCCACTTATTTATTCATGTATTTATATTAGTATACACTTGTAGATTTTAATTTTAGTCAGTGTATTATACTCTATTATTGTCATCATTGATTTTGCTACTTAAATTGTCCCTGAATTGACCTGTGGGAACCCCTCAAGCCGACTCCAGTGTTTTTTAACATGGTTCTACCATTCTTGGATCAATCGCTTCCTTATTTTCTGGTTCAACAAGATGATTCAGTCTCCTCTTATACTTCCCAGTTCAAGTTCTGGAACCAGCCATTTCTCCAAGGAGCCTTGGCTCCTTTTGTTGAAGAATGGAATTTAGAATCCAGGATCTGGGCACTGATCATTGGTAATACAGTGTCCTTAATTTTTAGGTGCTGTTAGCAGACAGCTAAGAAATATGTTATATAAACATATTTATGTAACTGTTTCTGTAATTATCTCTTCATATGTGGTAAAGGCATGGGTTCATATGGATATAACTCCAGTGTAATCCAAAGCACAGGGTTTATTCTTATATTTGCTTAATTCTAGCATATATGGAAAGCAGCTTTAGAATTGCTAACCCATGGCACTGTAAAAAACAAACCTGTGATCTAGACTTGAGTTTTGTTCACAGTTTTTTAGATCTTTAATTTGAAGATAATGTAGTCACAGGTTTGTGTTCTGAAGTTACTTAGAAGGGCTGAAGGAATGGGGAATTGCTACTTAATGGCTGTGGAATTTCTATTTGGGGTGGTGGAATCTTTTCGGAAATAGGTAGGGGTGGTAGTTGCACAACAGCATGAATGTAATTGATGCCACCAAAATGTACACTTAAAAATGGTTTAAATGGTCCTGGTGGGTATGGCCCAGTTGGTAGGAGTATCATCCAACAACCAAAGGGTTGCTGGTTCGATTCCCAGTCAGGGCACATGCCTGGGTTGCAGGTCCCATCCTGGTCTGGGCGCGTACGATCCCAGGGTGTGCATATAGAAGGCAACCAATCAGTATTTCTCTCTCACGTCAGTGTTTCTCTCTCTCTCTCCATTCCTCTCACTAAAATGAAAAAAAAAAAAATGTCCATGGGTAAGGATAAAAAAGTTTGGTTTAAATGGCAAATTTTATGTTACGTGTATTTTACCACATACAAAAGTTACTTGGATTAGTTCACTTTTCCTCACCCTTGTATAGTCATTATTTCTTTTAAATATAGTTAGATTTACTTTTCTTATATATTTCTTTTAGGCACCTTCCCACCATTATTGAAGTTTTTTTTCTTATGTGAAATATTAACATAGTTGCAAAAATGAGAAGCATACTCAGAGACGTGTCACTCCCTCATTTAGCTGTCCCACTGCCTCATCCTTTCCATCTGTTCCTATCCATCCCTGCAGGTAACCAGACTCATTAGGTTCTGCTTTATCTTTCTTTTATAGTCATTTTTATAGTCATTTTCTCCTTTTATAATCATTTTCTCCTTTATGTCTATGTTTGATTGTGTTTCTAGTTCAACTACTTCTTTCTGTGCCTTTGATCTTGTTACTTCCCACGTGGTATCCACTCTTCCCCAAATAATCAACCTTGCTTCCTCACAGAGATAAACATGCGTATGTTCTTTCATTTTAGCAAATACCCTATCTTTTCTGTAAATGGAGGCTCTTTGAGCTGAACACTCCCATGGATTATTGCCTCCAGATTATTATTGTTGATCAGGGTTTTAAGTTTAAAGATCCCTGTGTAGGTCAGATCTTCCTTGTGTTGATTTTTTTGAGTCAGCCACATTGAACATAATCAGCTGCCCCTCACCTTGTACCAGCTATTTCATTTCCTTCTGAAGAACTGGCATCACCTGGATCCCCTCCTGCCCCCTCTGTTTCTCGGGTATGCACTTTGCTTTCTTTCTCTGTCCTTTTTATTGCCATCTTTCCATATTCCCCTTCATTTTTTTTATGTGCATTTTATTTTCTTTCCATTTTATTTTGTATTGGTTTCAGGTGGGCAGCTTAGTGGGTTAGACAACGACTTTCCCTTCATTTCTTTTTTTATCCCGAATGTGTAACCACTATTGTTTCTTTTTTTGACTCACAATATGTAATAACGAAAGAAAAGTTTGGGCTTTGCATTCATAGACCTAGCTTAAAATTCTGACTTTGCCACCTAACAGCTATGTGAATCTCTTAACCCCTGTGAACTGCAGTTTTCTTAACAGCAAAGTGAAGGAAATAATATCTCATAGGGCTGTTGTAAAAGTTAAATGAGGTAAAATATATACATTAGAGCACATAGCAAATATCTAATAAATTTTAATCCTCTTTCCATTTCCCCATCTTAATACTAATATTCATTTTACTTTCAACACTCATAACCTATCTCTGCGTTCAAGTAGGAAGTGAAACTTAGACTCATGCCATTAGTAGAAAAATAATACAGACTGGAGTAATCTTATATTGAAACTATTTTAAATATATTATTTAAGAGTTTCTTTAAATTTTGTTTAAAATGTTCTCTGTTATGCAAGGGATGCACGCTAGTTGAGAAAATGTTTAGGGAAACTGAATCTAAAGTGGTTTATAAACTGATACCGTTGTTAAAGGGGTTGCTAGGGAAAATTAAATTACAAAGAATTGCCGTCTTATGTAAAACAGTATAGCCATGAACTGGCTTGAAATTCTGCTTACAAAATTGTTGCAAGTGCAGAGAGAACTTTCTGTGATCCCAAAGAGTCGAGAAAGGTTTTATCCTCATGATGAAAAGACTCTGTATGTAGCTTTTCTCTCTTTTTCTCTCTTTCTCTTCTTTTTCTTTCCCCACTTCTGCTGCTTTTAGGGAAAGGAAGCAGATCAGAGAGCAGAGTAGATGAAAATGCAACCTAAGACTTTCCTGGTGATAAGTGTGGACTGTTTAGGCAAGATGAATTGACTGCCTGTGACTGAAACAGATAAGCTCCCCAGGAGTGTTTTAGTGCTGAATCATCTGAAGTCTGAGAACAAACCTCAAGAAAGGCTTTTCAATCCAAGCTAAAATTGGCGTGATAAAGGAAAAGTTAAGGATTAGAGAGGAAGATACTTGATTTTACCTTTAGGTTATTAAAATTCTTTATAATTTTAATTGGCTTTCTAAAACAGAACCTCAAAGTATATTATAGAGTTCAAAAAGTGAAGCATTTAAAATCTTTTAAATACAAAACCCTTTCTCTAAGCACTAGGTCAATGGTTCCAGCCTCATTCCCTGGAACAGCAATGTTAGAATAACTTGGGGGCCCATTAATTCATATTTTAAAAGGCCATGCCGCATGCTGACCTGACCCACCTGTCCAGCTTGGATCCATTGCTCTGCATCCCATCACCACTCATTTCCAACTCCTTCTCTCCATCAGCGTCATCCCACAGCCTGCAGACATGCTCAGATCTTTCCCGTTTTAAGAGAAACATTTAAAGCCCTTCTTTAATTCTATCTTCCTCTAGACCTAGACCTACACCCCTTCTTTCTTGTTCAAGCAAACTTCCCCAGACTGTTCAAATGTGTTTTCCTGAATCTGCTCTTTCATGAACCTTTTCAACATGGTTTTCAAATATTCATTGGGACTCAGGGAGAACATGTTTAACTTCTAGTTATTTTATCTAAATTTCTTTTTTCTTTTCTTTTTTTTTTTTAGAGAGAGAAGGGAAGGGAGAGAGAAAGGGAGGGAGAGAAACATTGATCGATTGCTTCTCACATGCCCCAACTGGGAACCTGGCCCACAAGCCAGGCATGTGTTTCTTCCTGACTAGGAATTGAACCAGCCACCTTTTGGTTCACAGGATGGCGCCCAGCCCACTGAACCACACCAGTCAGCTATTTTTATCTAAATTTATTTAAATATTAAACTTCATTAGCATTTGGTACATTTAACTATGTTTAATTTATTTAAATGTCATATGTAAATATTGATCTGTACCCTTATTCAGTTCTGCAGGGTCAAGGGGCAAGCGCAGTCACTTGTTGGTTTGCTTTCAATGTGGTAACAGTTTTTATGAGCCCAAGGAAGTCCACGTAAGTGCTCTTATAGATTCTGTAGGTTTGCCCAGAGGAAATTGCCAACATTTGACTGTTTTTCACCTCATATGAAAAAGACATGATCCTAAAAGCCCTTGATCACATGACTGTACTAATTCAACACAAGCACAGTTGTGGCTGTGCTTACATGGCGACTCCTGGTTCATGCTGCTTGGTAGCCACATTTTGGAAGCTCATGCTTCTAAAATGACCAGATACTCTGATCTAGCAAGAAATCATTCCCCAAATTGGAAATTCTCAGTAAAGCTATTTGAATCAGGGTTTTATGTCTTCTGTTATTGGTGTACAAAAACTCCCACAAGTGTATAGTGTCCCTTAAGAGACTAGCCAATGAAAGTAGTAGAAGTATGTACTTTTTAAAGATACATAGATAGAATAATTGAGGTACAAATCTTTTTTTTTATATATGGAATATATAATCAAAAGTTTGGGGACCATTCTCTTGCAACTGCTTTTAGTAAAATCTCTAGTGACTTATTAATTCCTAAAGTCAGTCGACATTTAAAAAAAATTTTTTTAAAGACTTTATTTATTTTTAGAGAAAGGGGAAGGGAGGGAAAAAGAGTGAAAGAAACATCGATCAGTGCCTCTCACATGCCCCTAACTTGGGACCTGGCCCACAACCTAGCCGTGTGCCCTGATCGGGAACCAAACTAGTGACCTTTCCATTTGCAGACGATGCCCAACCCACTGAGCCACACCAGTCAGGGCTCAGTTGGCATTTTCAGAACTTTATTTACTTCATATGGCTGTGACCTCAACATTACTGACTTTTCTCTTTTCTCTAACAGTACCCTTTTCCCTTCTACCTCCCCTCTTCCCTGTCCCTCTCTGCTTTTCCTGTCTGGTTTTCTGGGATTTCCTTTTTGGTCTCTTCTCGCTCCTCACATTTTAGGGGGTGCTCTCAGCCATACAAATAGCTTTGGTTACAGTAACAACAGTAGGAATAGCTAATACACAGCAGCACTTAACTACATGCCAGTCACCGTTATAAACACTTCACATACATTCATCCAGTCTTCACAACAACCCTGTGAACTAAGTACTGTTCCTAACCCCTTTTTTACACCTCAGGAATCAGAGGCATGGGAAGGTTAAGAAATCTGCCATGGTCACAGGGCCCGTTAGCAGCAGTGCGCAGACCCACACATAGCCTGGCTCCCAGACCATGCTTTCCTCATTCTTGTTCATCGCCAGCATATACCTCTATCCCATGCCTCAAGCCTTGACCTCTTTTGTGAGGTCCAGACCCATATAGTCATGGCTTACTGGACAAACTCCACTTTATATTCATGATTTCTAAGGTGGAATTGATTATGTCTTTTATTGCTCTGGGTCTTCCCCATATCTATGTCTTACTAAGTGGCCTCTATCATTTCATTTTCTGTGGTAAAAGCCTCTGGGATCCTCTTTAAATCCCTCTTTTTTGCAACTCTTCTCACCAACTCTCTAATTTTATCGGTTCCACCTCCTAAATATTAAGTCTGCATTCTTTTCCAATCCCACAGGCCTTGTTCTGATTTGGATTTCCAATTTTACAGTTACTCTTCTAGGTTAGTATCTCTTCCCTCTTCCAGAACAGTAGTACTGAAATAGAAATCTTGTTTACTGCTCTACTTAGAATTTCTTCAATTCTTTGGCCTTGCTGATAACAATCAAACTCTTGGCTGGTGAGACCTTTCATAGCCTCACTTTCTGTCACTTCCCTTTACTCTGAACCTAAACTGTAAACATCAGAAATGCACATGTTCTCTCACCTGCCTCCTTTGTTTTCTCTGCCTCTTTTCTGCTTACTGAACTTCTGCACCCCTTTTAAGATTTAAGTTATTTCAATTTCTCTTTAACCGTGCCCTGCTATCCAAGCCTCCCTGGATGCTCTTAGCATCTGTTTCTATTTCTGTTGTAACGTTTTATCATGCTGATTGTCTCACCCACTAGTTAGTGAGCTCCTGTGTTTGTGTTCTAGGTTCCAGCATAGAGTAGAAGCCTCTTCTCCTACCACAGTTGGCCACAGGTAATCACAGGAAGAGCAGGAACTCTTTAAAAGACAATGAAAAGATTCATCTATGAAATTCTTAACATTCTGTTTTCAGTTAAGAAATATAAATGCACATTAACCTGTCTTTTTAAGTTGGGTCAAGGTTCTTTGAGTGTTGGGTCTTTAGATTCAACATTTTCTTGCAGAAAACACACTCTAGTATATCATCTGTGCTGTTCAGCTCCTTTAAAGTTAGTGCTTTAAAAGTTTACAAAGTAATCAGTGTAGAATCTTTCCAGATTTAACTTTTTTTTTTCCAGTTTACGTTTATTGTTGTAACGTATTGGTTTGAACATCAAACACCACACCAAAATATGAGCCATTTATCTGGAGCAATGGTCTTTGCCTTAACCAAGAGTACTGAGCTGATGTTTATGATTAATTTCTGACAACTTAGAAGTTAGTAGCACTGCTGTCTAATAATCATACTTCATCACGGACTGTAAATATTAAAAGAACAAAATTTCCCACTCCCTTTTTTACCTTCCCAAAAAACCAAAACAGAAAAAATAGTTTTCACTGGGAAGAGGACTTACTTGGGAAAAAAACCCCTCGATTTTTAACTAGTTTCATTAAACCCAGCATGCTCTAAAACAAGAGAAGAAAACAAGACTTCATAGAGTAAATATGATGATATTGAAAAGATGTTAAAATTCCCTGAAAAACTCTGTTTTCACCAATTTCCAAAAAGAGAAAGAGTTGGCTTGTTACCTGTTTTTAAAAAGGTCTTGCCTGCACCTTCAGCAACAAACTGTGGAAGGTCCCCGTGCGATCTTATGGGGCCCAAGTACTTCCAGTCACTTACTAGCTGTTTGTTCCTCGGCTGTTTTCCCTGTGACTCTTAGCAGCTTTCATTTTAGGACATCACAGTATGTTTTTTCTTTTTCCAGTTGAAAACTATGCAGATGTGTTTAAACACAGAAAGCACAGGACTTCTAATCCTTCTAGTTTTAAAAATACTTGTCCCCGCTTACATCAACAGACATTTTTTTCCCCAATGATCAGTCTATGTTGAGTCTTTCTGAAGCATTCGGTTTAGTTTTCATTAGAAACAAGTCACTTTTTGCACTCATATTTCCTTGGTCAATGTTTAGTTAAGTAATATAACTACAGTAAAAAGTAATAATGGCAAAAACTAGTTCAAGAACAGTGCAACTGATTTTTGGTGAGCACATAGCTCAACTAGGTGGTGATATTAATGGAACTGCTGAAGAGTGCTCTAGTCTGGGCTGGCTGCATGCTCTCTGCAGACTGGAAGTATCCGTGGATGTGCTTTATAGCAGAAACGGAGAGCATTAATTACTCTAGTGAGCCAACTAAATAGAGATTGCAGGTTTTTGATTTAGATTAAGTTATCTCCCTTTGGTTGCTGGTAGTAAGTTTTTTTTAGCTGCTTTTATAGTTTTACTCTTTTCATATGGGGGAATAATTTTGTGATTCGTTGTTTGTATTATTAGTTATTTTCAGAAGAAACTTAAAGATGCTTATAGAAAAAGACACAATTACAATTTAAATGCTGTACATGCAACCATTTTTAAAACCCTGAAAATTATACCAATTTTCAAAAACTCAATATAAAAATGAAATTGTTTTTAATTGATTATTTGTGTACTAACTAGCCCCATGGTACAAACTAACCAGTAAATGTGTTGAAAAACATGGTCGATGCCTGTGGTATACTGCTTACAAAAGAAGTTATAAAAACTTTTTTTCTAAAAATATCAGTAAGCTCTTACAGAGTGTTTTATTTCCGCTCTTTTTTCTTTTACCCTCTTCTCTATATTTCTGTTAGAAACTTTTTTCTTAAGATATTTGATTATGGTATAAGGCAGCTAATTTAAGCATCTGTTTATCACTGCTTGGCTGGATTGAATGTAAAATTTCAGTTGAATTACCTCCCTAGAGAGCTTTTAGCTTTTAGGGTAAAACACATCATTTTCTCTTTTCTCCCCTGGGATTGTCAGCAGAAAGAATTCATCTAAATAGTTTACATGCATTTTGAAAATGTTGTATCTACCGGACTTAGCTTTGTTATTTGTGGAACATTGCCAATATAAATGGAATATCTACTTTGCTTGTTAACTCAAGCACAATAGTGTTACATAGTATTACAGTATGTGTATAAATTGTAATAGTGAATGACTTCTGCTGATAGTTAACTTATAACCAGTTTTCTTAACTAACAAATAAGAGATTCCCTTTTAAAAATATAATTTCAAAACCAAGATGATTAATCATTCATTCAGTCATTAAATGTTTATTGAACAATTACCATGTGTATAACTTACTATATAACTATACATTACAAAACTCAGATATACATTGTAAACTCTTACTTTGCCTTTTTTGTCTGGAAGAGTTTGGGTTTTCTGTGTACTATTGGTTTCGTAAGGGATAAGTTAAGAGGTAATTGATTGAATTGAACAAAGATATCAGTAAGCCGGTCCATTGGAGACCGCCTTGTCGGGACTGCAGCGCAGACTGCGTGTGGGTGAGTGCCTGTGCTTTCCACTTGGGGGTTCTTCGTTCCTTCTTTCAAGTGTGATTTCATGAGAAAGCTCCATACTTCTCTTTTCCTTGTCCTATTTGATTATAAAACTTTTGCAAATACTAAAAAAAGATGAAAAAACAAATGAAAGCTCAATTGCTCTAGTTTTTCTTCTGTTACAAAAAAATGATGGTTTAAGAAGCAGTACAGAGTATGTCATAACTTTGTTTAATATATTGAAATATCAAATCTTAAATGTTAAGATTTGACAAATAAAATATTGTCAAATTATTAAAATGAAAATATTTTTTATCTCAGATTATCATCAATTCTGCTGTGAAATTTAGATGAGTTTCTGAAACCCATTGTTTCTTACTGAGTCCCAGTAGTATCTGTTGGTGGGTCATTTGGTCAGTTGTCTATCTTTACTCTGAAAACTCAATCTGAAATGTAAATAATTTTTCATTATTTCAGTATAGTTCATTACCGTTTGTTTTTTAAATGGGCTTTTAAATAGTCTAAGTATTTGAGATGTGTATTGGGAAAATTGGTAGTTTTGTTTGTTTGTTTAATCCTAACCTGAGGAGAGAAACACCAGTTGATTGCCTTCTTGTATGCACTCCAGTGGGGGATCAAATCTGCAACCTGGGTATGTGCCCTGACTGGGAATCGAACCCATGACCTTTCAGTCTATGGGATGATGCTCCATCCAACTGAGACACAATGGCCAGGGTGGTAGTTATTTCTTGAACTTAGTATCTTTTAAGAGAATAATATAAAGACCTATATTGCTGAAAGAAAACTTTGTTCTATAATGTAGGCCTAACAGAGAGAAATGTTTTATCTGTGGTTTTGAATTTGGTAAGTTTATCACTTGAAAGATATGTTGCTTGTTAAGAGAAGATAAACATGTAAGAGTAAGGAGGAACTAGACAGGATGCAATTTGCTGCAAATCTGTCCTATGTGATGAGAATCCCAACTGAGCCAATAGTTCATTTGACTTTACCAAACTCTCATCTTCTCAGATATTTTCCTATGTGCTTTGTATACTCTTCTGGCTTCCGTGACTTAGCCACGTGCTTTCCTTCGTAACATTGATTGTATTGCCACTTCTTTTTCACTCCTGTAGCCGGGTCTCTCCTGGTCATCGTCTGCTTTGACTGTTGCTGCTTCCTTCTCATTGACCTCGCCTATCTGCAGTGTGTTTACCAAGGTTATCTCGTCTCCTGCTCTTCCAGCTTCAGTTTGTTACCTCTGTTTGGCCCGTATCAATCAGCCTTTTATCAGCTATTCTCAATCCTTTTTAGGAGCTTTCTTACATAAATTCATCCTCATAATCAAAACACCACTTTTTTTCATGTTTCTATATAGCCCATACCTATTTAATCATCCTTCTCAAAAGAACTCTTTAAAAAAAACAGAAAGAGATAGGGTCAGTGTCTGTTCATCTTTCTTCACCTAGCTTTAACCAAATACTTTCCCCAGCAGAGTAGGTACAAACTCAGAATACATTTCTTCTCTCCAGCTGTAATCTGCCTTTCTATTATGTGCCCACCAAAGGAATTACACATTTTATTTTATTTGGATTAAAATAATTTTTTTTGTTTCTGTTTTTATGTTATTTTAGAGCAGACTCTCAATAGACAATTAGGTATTGTGATGAAAGCAATGGAATGCAATCCAAAGTTATAGTTTTTCTCTTTGACTTTGGAATGTCCCATATTTATAATCTTTCCCCTCCCCTAACCAACACACATTCCTCAATGACATGACTACTGTCCCTACTGTCTGTCAGCAGGGGGTATCAGCCCTCAAGAACATATTTGGTCATAAGAGCAAGTAAAAAGAGAACAACCACATAAAGTTGAAAACAATAATACAGAAAAACAACCAACCAATAACTGTTGCCTGTAGCATATCTCAGAGCTGTTTGGTTTTGAATGTAGGTCTTTATGTGGAGAGGTGGCATGGTATGCAAGTGAGCTCATTGATTCCCAGGTGATGACTGGATGTTGAACTGTTGAAAGTAGAATAGTGATTTTTTATTGGTCAGTGTTTTAAATTGGAGTTCATTTCTGGAAACCTATTTTCTCTTCATTTATTCAATCAGTTAATATTTATTGAAAACTTACTATAAAAATATCCAAATCACCTATGGAAATTTTATATACATTTGTTGAATATGTAAAATATGGAACTTTTTAAGTATATTTTCCCCCTGGAGGATTTTTCTTTACAGGCTTAGCAATATAGGCCAAGACTTTATTTAAATATACTTCTAAGTCTGATGATGAACAAAGATGCCTTCTTCTTTTGCTCTATAGGAAGTCTTCATTGCTCCAGTAACCTTCAAACTGTATTCAAACTGGGGTCATTTTGGTCTTGAAACATTTTTCTTTAATGTGCTTTCAAGCTTCTACCTTCCTTCAAATGGTAAATCCTGAATGAGGGGTCATTATCTTGGTGAGTGAGACTTCTAGCTTATAGTAAACCTGTCATTTTAAAATCTCACTTTGGGACAGAGTTAGCTAAATTTCAGTTAAGTGAGGGCTCTTTCATGAAGTAAATATTCTTTTTTCCTTTCAATATTGAGCTTTTAGGAAAAGAGCAATATATAAAGGGGTAGGAAAATGAGGTTTACAATTGTAATTATGCAAAACATGGCTTATTCTTGTATTTATTCATTTATTAATTTTTGTATTGTTTGTCATTATCTTATTATTATTTTGTATCCTTACTTATGATTTATCTTTTAGGTAATGATGGCTGGTAATTTAACCTACTTTTGCAAACCACCCCTTTATATAGAATAGCAAAATACTTGATTGTTAGTATGTTAGTTTTCTTTTGCTGTGTAACAAATTTAACAGCTTAAAACAACACATATTTTTTGTCTCACGGTGTCCATAGTTCCAATTCTAACGTGGCTGAGTTGTATCCTTTCCTTAAGGTCCCTCACAAGGCCAAAGTCAGCCAGATTGAGCTTGGGGCCCTTTTCCAAGCTTACTCTTTATCAGCAGATATCAGTTCCTTGCAGCTGTAGGATTGAGGTTCCTATTCCCTAGCTGGCTTTTGTAGAGGCTGCCCACATTCCTTACCACATGTTCCCCTCCATCTTCAGGCCAGTAAGGGCCCATGAGATTCTTCTCAGGCTCTGAATCCTTGACTTTCTTTTCTGCTACCAGCCAGAGAAAACATTTTTTAAAAGGATTTTTGTGATTTGATTAGGCCCACTTGGTTAATCTTAATGTTTTCTTAATCTTGGGAGTGATATCTCATATTAACAAGTTTTACCCAAAGAAATTATAAGCATGAGTCATTTTTAGAATTTTGCCTGCCAAAGATCATTTGACTGAATAAAAGAATCTAGATTGATATGTATTTTCCTGAAGAATTTTGAACAAATTACTCCATTATATTAGCATTTAATAATATATTTGAGAAGTCCTGTACCGTTTTGAATCCCAATCTGATATGCTATCAGTATTTTTTCTCTAGCAAATTTAGATTCTGCTCTAACCAGGTTCTAAAATTCCACTGTGAGTTCTCTTTGTGGTGGAGATGTCTTTGCTTTCACGCTACTGGCATTTGATGGACTCTTACTTTTCTTCTCTGTTGAAAAACCTCATGTCTTCTGGCCGTGTGAAGAAGGAACTCTGACAGCTGTTCAGGATTGGGAAGGCCATCTGGGTGGCTGACATCTCACTCATTCAACCAGTCTGTCATTTGTTAGCCCCATGCTCCACTTTCCAAGGGACCTGGTACCTCTAGTTCCTGAACTCTTGTATAATCTGTCCTGGGAAGCAGTTTATTTAATCATTTGCATTTCTTTTCGCAGGATGCCTTAAATGTCAACTTTCCCTTTCCTTTCAAAGTTAAATATACTCACTCATTCACCCCTTCTCCATCTTCTGAACACCTTGACATCTCTATCCATTACTTTTTCCTCTCCTGTTTCTTTTATTATTGTGGACTTAACACAGTTTAAGTTCCATTAATAACTTTCTTTTTTGGCAGAAGGATTATATGGGACCAGAGATGTATCCCTCTTTCATTCCACCATGTTGATTCAGAAGTTTTCCTTTCTTTGATTCTTTAATCATGATTATTTAATTTTGGTTTCACTATAAAATGAAGTTTTGGGACATAAAGTACCAGATTATAGCATGGTTCCTCTTTAATCAACAAACTTAAATGCGTATTCCATGTACAGATTGTGCTAAATACTGGGGAACCAAACAAGCAAGACATAGCCTGTGTCCTCAGAAGTTTCCTGTCCTGTTGATGGTGAATAACACAAAGAGGGAAAAAGTTTGAAGAAGAAACCTAACTGTCCAACAGTAGGAATAGTACTAAATAAATGATTTATTTATATGATAGGCTATTGAGTGCTCATTAAATAATCCATATTTTTGAAGATGAATTACTTAGGGACATGCTCTATGTTAAGTGAAATTATGTAGGAAAAAATAGAAATACATAGAGAAAAATATTAAAAGAAAATGTGAGTTCTGATATTAAGTGATTTTTTAAAAATCTAGTTTGTGGGATTATGCTGATTTTTAAAGGAAAGTATCTTTTGGACTGTAATTAGGATTGCCTTTCCCCTCCTTTCTTCAATTGCCATATTAACTAGCACTACTTGTATCTCTGAGGATATCAGTAATTTTTTTTTATTTTCCCATACCTTATATTAGAACATAGTAGAAAGGAGTAGATATTTGTATCATGGTTACAAGCTTACACCCAATCCACTGACTGGTATAACTTAGTGTGGTTAGTTATGATAGCACTTCGCCTCTACCTAAGGCTTCCAATACCATAAATCCAACCACTGTTTATCATGTTATTTTCTGTGTTATTTCTTATTGCCAAAATAAGTCTTCTGTTCTTTAAAAAGAAGAATAAATTATCAAGAGTACAAATAATGCTTTATAGCAATTATTGGTAAATTATACTTTTAATAGAGACATTTGTCTCAAAATCATGTGAATGAAGAAATAAATAGAAAACTACATAATTTCATGTGAATATGATCAATTTTTGTGGCTCGAATGTTGCAGATAAAACGGGTGCCTATTTTATGTGTACTGAACTGTTGCTGGGCACATGGCTGAGCGGATGAGCAGAGAGGCGGCCAGCCAGCTACTGTTTGGTGACTGAAAAGAACCAAGGCAACGAGCACGGACTTTGTAATGCTGGCGTCACTGAAAGCTCGGTGCCCATCGCATGGACTGTGAAGTCCAGTCTCAGAAAGTTGAAAGTAGGGAGTTATAAAACATTTCAGATTCTTTGAATTACTACAAGAACAACTATTTTATAAAAACTGTCACTCATAAAATACATTTATGTAGCGGTTTCCCCCACTTACGAGGAGATTACATAAGGAAGGTACACCAGCATATCATAGGGTACTATTTATTTTTATCTTACTCTGTTTTACAGAACTTTTTTTCTTTAGGATTCATTCTACGAAAATAAAGATTTTGATTGGAAGTTTGTGAATTTTATCCTAAGTTACAAGAGATCATAGTTTTTTTCACAGTAAATTCATCACAATAATTTAGACTTAGGATGCTATATTAATCTTTTAAATTATTTTTTTCAAGTCCTACTTCATGAAGTAGTGCTGTACATAAATAAAATTTCTTTCAGCATGCTTATGGAAATTTTCTAGGTATTTATTTTTAAAAAAATAAACCAATAATCCAGAAATAAATTTTTTAGGTTACATATTAAAAGTTACTAAGATCAGTTACATTTGGTTATAACTTACATAAGAATGCCTTATATTACAAACCTGTTTTCTTTATGAGGATTTTTCTAGGCTTGTAGTGTCAATGGTACTAAGCTATTTGTAATGGAGGGATTTTTTTTTAAGATTTTATTTATCTTTAGAGGGAAGGAAAGGAAGGGAGAAAGAGAGGGAGAGAAACAATGATGAAGAGAAACATCCATTGGCTGCCTCTTGCACGCCCCGAACCAGGGGCCTGGCCCACAACCCTGGGCATGTGCCCTGACCAGGAATCAAACCGGTTACCTTTCAGTTTGCAGGTCAGGGCCCAGCCTACTAAGCCACACCAGTCAGGGCTATAATGGAGTTTAGTACTAAAGCACTAAGATGTGTATCTTTAAGATAAAGGGAAAAATAGTAGAAGAGGTAAAATTTTAAAACAAAAACATTTTTGGAATGTTTCCAAACCTATAGTCCATGCCAAAAAAATAGGAAGTTTTTCTTGAATGAAGTTAAATACCCACAGGGTGCATGTTGGTCTCTCTTTAAAATTCTTATGAAAACAGAGAAATTAATTATCCCATATAAAAACGAGTCATACTCTTTCTGGCAAACATTCAATTAACTTTTTAGTGCTTGCTGTTTAATGTTGTTTTTGACCAATCAACCATTGAAAACTACTTTCCTTTGAAATTGGGCCTGAGTGGAAAACGATGTTGTGTGTAACTGTTTAGATGGCCAGTTACATTTGATCGTCAACTTTTTTCCCATGATCTTTGAAATCAATGGCTCGTTTTATTTTAGACTCATAGTGAGGCATGCATCGAGCGCAGCTATTTTGTGTGTTTAGTGTTTAACAGAGTTAACCTCTAACATCTATTAGGGATAAACAAAAATTCTTCAATTAGTATATTTCATATTAAAATTTTTTCATCTGATTCACTAAGGCATGTGACAGTTACATTTATTTTTTTTTAAAGAAAATAAGTGCTTGTGTTGCTTTTTTTTCTGTTTTTGCTGATAAATACATTTAGTATTTTGGAAGGTATATTGTACATTGGATAACTTGAACATTTTGCCAGACTGACTTTCTCTTTGAGCACACAGACATGTGCGCATAGCCCCAGACTTTGTGCTCTGAATCATTGGAGGGTGATTGCAGACATTATTACTCTTCAGCCCTATAACTTCAGGGTGTATTTACTAAGAACAAGGACATTACTCCTACGTAACCATAAATCAACACACTTAGGAAATTTAATGTTGATGTAATACTGTCTAATATTTAATTTTCTCCAGTTTTCTCAGTTTTATTTGTAGCCATCTTTCTTACACCTCAATTTAGGATCCAGTCAAAGGTCATACACAGCATTTAAATTATGCCTTTTTAGTCTTAACAGTCTGTTGGCTTTTTCCCTGCTAAGTATTTTATTGTAATGATATTATTGAAGAGTCTAGTAAGTATGGGTATGTCCAGTTGTTTCCTCATAATTAGATTCAGGTGAAAAGATTTTGGCAGGAATACTTCATAGGTGATATTGTACCCTTTTCAGTATATTACATCAGGAGGCATATAATATCAGGTTATTCAGTTTTGGGGGTGGGGATAATTATTATTAAGTTAATACAGTGTCTGCCAGACTTTTTTCATTTAAAGGTAACTTGTACCATCACCGGTGTGGCTCAGTTGGTTGATCATTGTCCCACAAAGCAAAAGGTCACCAATTAAATTCCTGTTTGGAGTACGTGCCTGGGTTGCTGGTTCAGTCCCCATTCAGGGTACATATAAGAGGCAAACAGTTGATATTTCTTTCTCATATCAGTGTTTCTCCCCCTCTCTTTCTCCCTCTCTTCCCCTCTCTCTAAAAATAAATAAATAAAATCTTTTTTAGAAAGTAAAGGTAACTTGCCCCTTTTGTAATTAATGAGTAGTAGGGGATATTTTGAGACTGTGCGACTATTCTGTTCTTCAGCATTTATTTAGCATTCAGTGATGATTCTTGCTTAAAACAGTTATTACAATGGTGGTTGTAAAATACTGATTTTCAATTGCTTTTATTTCTTCTACATTGGAATTCTTCTGTTTAAGAAATACAAATGATGCCCGGCTGGTGTAGCTCAGTGGATTGAGCGCAGGCTGGGAACCAGAGGGTCCCGGTTCGATTCCCAGTCGGGGCACATGCCTGGGTTGCAGGCCAGGTCCCCAATGAGGGCCATGTGAGAGGCAACCATACGTTGCTCTTTCTCCCTCTCTTCTCTCTCTGAAAATAAATCAATTTTTAAAAAAAAAAATTTAAAAGGAATTTTTTTTTTTTTTTAATTTTCTTTTTTAAATAAAAAAAGAAATACAAATGATTGCCCACTCCTATCTCCTTTTTAAGTTTTTAGACTGGAGTCAGAATTCTTCTTTTGGATTTAATATGTAATAATTTATTCCTATCATTATATCATTTTATATTTTGGTGCTAAATTGTCCCAAATGTGTCCATTGAACATTTTCTTACTTTCTGGCACAACATGATGTTCAGACTCAGTGTGCACTTTCCTTTCCTTGTTTCAGGCTTGAAAGAAGCCATTTCTCCATGAAATCTTGTTCCTTTTAGTGGGGAAATGCTGGCAAAATTTATGATTTTTACTAAGGTCAAAAGTATTCAACTGTACTATAAATCGTGGTTTAATATGCTTTTATCTTAGGAAGTAATTTCTTATCTATAAAGCAGGGAGGTGTTATGATTAGTTAATCTTTGAAATTGCTTAGATATTGCAGAGTTTAGCATTCATTGTATTATATGTGACATTAGACTTAATTGTAGAAGTGCAACTTTAGGAGGACTACGAATATAGTAAAGATGAGATTGTGGATTTTCTCTTTTGAAGTTAATCATCTGTTTTCAGGCAGACAAAATGATTTTATTTAGCATGCGTTTATTTAAGAAGCATTTGTTATTGTACTAAGTAAGTCCACAAGTATTGAGGTAAGTAGGACACAGGCTGTACCCTTGAGGAGCTTGCAATCTGTTGAGGAGCATAAGGCAAGTATTCAGATACCCAATGTGAGATAACTACAGGTGTCACAAAATATATTAAGGTGCCATAGGGATTCAGAAAATAGAGATCAGATCTGATTTAGGGTATCCAAGAATTTTCATGGTGTGTTTGAGTAGAGCAGAGTCCTTAGAAACAAGGGTCATAGGAGAAATGGCTAGAAATGAGATTGGAACCACTTTGGGGGAGGCCTTAGATTTCCAGCTAAGGTTGTTCTGAATCCAGTAGGCCACGAAGAACTGTTATTTTTGGGGAGTGATGTTTGCACGTGTTGCACATGGATAATGTCAGTGGAGGCAAGTTTGAGCGGATGATGGGGGCCCATGGAGTAAAACTGTCTTTTCTAACCAGGTAAGAGTGGGCTACGTTTACTTAATGCTTTGTAGCCCTAATACAAGTGAAATGAAATCATCTTGGAGAATATATGTATATATATGTATCTCCCCCCGTTGTATTATATGTAAATGCCACAAGAAAGACCTTGTCTATCTTATTCATAATTGAATGTTCTCTCCCTGGCATAGTGCCTGGCACAGTAAGTATGTATCTTGTACTTGAATACTCAGATGAATTAGAAAGTTAGGAAAAGAACAAATAAAGACATAGACAAATGAACTAATTGTACAGGTAGTAGTAATTGGAAAAGTTGGGATAAACTTTTATTTTTAATAGAGATATTAAAGGTAATAGGCCCAAGCAGAGGTTGCAGCTGGCAGATGGTAGTGGAATCTGTTACAAGGCAATAATTCCCTTTAAAAGCTTTAAATTAATAAAAGATTCTGCCTTATATAGTTCATACTTTTAAAAATATGTAATAAATGCAATCATTTGGGGAAGATTATATTCCAAAAGTTTTTTTGGCAGTTGCCAATCAGACAAAAGGAAATTTAATAGAATGTGATTTAGTGAATTACATTGGGGTAATCAAAGATGCTCCTAGAATAGGAGTTGATCCTATGAAAAGACTTTTTTTTTTGTTACTTCAGTACTTTAGAGTATATATATGATGTTTCTTCTCTTGTCTAATTCCTCTTTCCTCCTAGCTTTCCTTTAATTTTTCCTACTGAAGTTAGGAAAACTTATCATAAATTTGAATATTGGGTGGTAATGTCCCTCTCAATTATTGGCACATCATCCTAGCCAAGAAGTAAAACAAATAAGATATCTGATAATGCCTGCATTTAAAAAGAACAGGATTAGATTATTCAGTATCCATTCTAAGAAAGCTATCAGAAACAGGTGGCAACTACAGCTACATTGTTCTTATTCACAGGAAAAGCCTGATGTCTGACGGGAGAAGGGACAATTTGCTGATTAAGAAGATTATGGCTCTGAAGCTCTCTTTTCCTTTCAGAGGTGAACTTTGAAAAACCAGTAAAGTCTAGAAAGATTTCAAAAGGTGGCTGTTTTAGGAAAATTTACAAATTTTTGCTAAACTGCTGTTAATTTGCTTTGCAGAACCAGTGCAGCATCCACAAAGACTTCTTATTCTTTTGTGATCTCTTCTCGCTCTTGACACCCCTAACCTAATAACATGTTTCTTAATCAGCACTGTGCAAGTTTAGCCTTTCCATGACGCTTTACTTACTCCCTTGCATTTTGGGCTGAAATTTAGGTGACTGTCAGTGGATGAACAGTGTTATTTGGGTCAACTGGCTGAGCTTCAGGTAGACCTGAATAGCTTGAATAACTTTCAGCGATTTTTACAGATTCAGACGCAGGTTCTGGCACATACGGATGACCACCAGTACACGCAGAATCTCTAGAGCTAAAAGCCTAGGCGTGCTCACATCTCCATTTGTTGTGTGGGCGCCTTCCAGTTTTGGAGCACTACAAACAAACCAGCAGCCCTTTGAAAGGTTTCTCAAGACTCAACTCAGAGCACAGAATTGTAATGCTAGTGAGATTATTTAAATCCAGTGTTTCCCAGAGGGTGAGGTGTGTATCCCTGCTGGCAAGTGAGGTGATAATTAGGTGATGAACAAATGAGCATTTAGGTTTATTCTTTGTCTTCTAAAAGCATATTAGAAAAATATAATTAACAGAAAGATCTGGTGATCTCACAGGTGTTATTGCGTAGAACAAGGATAAAGCGGGCATATAAATTAGAAAATAGCTGAATTTTAAGAGAAACAAAGGGATAATGAGGTGTTATGCCAATATGGCAAAAAATATTATAAAGGTAATACACAAATGCCAGAATTTGGGAAATACTGACTTAGTAGAAACAGGGAGAAAAGGGAAAAGTAAAATGGCTTTCCCAAAGCTAAGTAGGTAATTTATAGTAGAACCTTATAGTTCCATGCCCATCGTCCTGTCTCTTCCATCACACTGCCTTTATTCACTGTTTGTACCTCCGGAAGAAATATAGTAAGTTACTTAGTACTGCCTGTTTTTTCCAGGGTGCGCTGTTTCAGACACCTGTAGGCTTCCTTCTGTTTCTGCTCACGGAAGGAATACTAGTGTTCTCTTCCCCATACATTCTATACATTGTTGTAATCTGCTTCCTCTACAGTTTAAAATTAGAGAATAGATTGCTACCAGCCGTACCCCTGTCATTTGGGAAAGAGAGTTCCTATGAATATCTTCTTTCTACCAACTTCTTTTTTCCCCCTAGAATACTCAGTATGTTCATTATTTTGTTAGTTTAGGTATATGGTTGGTTATTTAGTTTTTTGTTATTTTGGGAAGCATAGAGTTTTCTTAGAACTTAAGACCTTCAGTTTATCATTGGTTTGCTTTCCAAAACGGTTAAAAGTCTACATTAGGACCTGGCTGGTGTAGCTCAGTGGATTGAGCACAGGCTGCAAACCAAAGGGTCGCTGGTTCTATTCCCAGTCAGGGCACATGCCTGGGTTGTGGGCCAGGCGCCCCAGTGGGGGCCATGTGAGAGGCAACCACACATTGATGTTTCTCTCTCTTTCTTTCTCCTTCCCTTCCCCTCTCTTTGAAAATAAATAAATAAAATCTTAAAAAAAAAAACACAAAGTCTACATTAGGGAAAAAAACACAAATCAAATGGTATTAATTAAGGGTAAAGTTATGCTGCAATAATAAAAAAACCAAATAAACATTGGCTTAAATAAGACAAGAGTTCAATTCCATAGTTAACAATGTGGCTGGTCTAGGCTTGCAGGACAGCTTTCTTCCATGAAGTCCTTCTGGGACTCGGGTTCACCCATCATGTTGCTTAGCCATCAGCTATGAGAATTGTCCTACTCTACATGGTGTGAGCCGAGTTACTGCTGGCTGTATGCCCCCAAATCCAAATAGACTGTTTTAACTTGGAGATGATTCACAAGTAACATGCTTCCTTTCATGCCCCCTACTTAGTTACATGGCCATACCTAGCACAAGGAAAGCTACAAATGGAATCTCTACCTGGACATCCACAGGTGCTCAGGAGGAAGGTGAGAACTAAATTGTAAGGGACAACCAGTGCAGTTCTGTGTTCATTTTTTTAATATCTTTATTCCCCAGGTTTTGCCTTTTCATTAAAGGAAAAGATTCTCTGCCTCAGTTTGAAAGCTGCTATTATAATAATATGAAACCATGAAAGGTTTTCTCAAGAGGGCAAAATGATTAGATTAGTGTCTTAGAACATTCTTAAGGCAGTATAGCACTTGGATTGAAGCTGGAAAAGGCTGTAGGAAAGGAACTAGTAAAATGAATTCTGTAATAATTAGCAAAAATTGGTGAAAACTAAAACTCAGTGGCAGCAGGAGGAGACAGAACGTGATTGGTTCAAGAGATATGTAGAAGTTAGAAATACTAGTAATTTACAAAGTAATCAATAGAATTTGTTGTGTGCCCATGCATACAGGTAATTCCCCATCAAAGCATTTATTCTGCATTTCCAATCTGCTCAAATTCCACTGTTCCCTTTTTTCCCCTGTCCCCATTTCCTGTTTATATAGACATATGACTTTTTTTTTTAAGATTTTATTTATTTATTTTTTGAGAGAGGAGAAGGGAGGGAGAAAGAGAGGGAGAGAAATAGCAATGTATGGTTGCTTCTCACATGGCCCTCACTGGGGACCTGGCCTGCAACCCAGGCATGTGCCCTGACTGGGAATTGAACCAGGATCCTTTGGTTCCCAGCCCGTGCTCAATCCACTGAGCTACACCAGCCAGGGCTTACATATGACTTTTTAAGGCAAGGGCCACAAGCTCAGATGCCTTCCAGAACCAAAAATGAAAATGTTTAAGGGGTCAGGGAGTGGAGGTTGAGATGTTTGAACTAGAGAGTGTTTTTTCTGTCTACAGTAGGTGGCTACCGCTTCGCTCAGTTGATTATTCCCAGGCAGGAATGGAAGGCCTCTGTTGCCAGGTTTTTCACTTTTAAAAAATAGAAACCAAAAATTCAGATCATTACTTGAAATCTCCTAATTTTTAAGTGTTGGTAACTTTTAAAATGTTACATTCTAACAATAGCTATTTCATGGGCTGGCTACGAAGATTAAATGGGTTAATAAATGAAAAGGTCTTCAAATGGTACCTAACACTATGAATGTCACTGTCACTACCCATTGTTATCGTTGTCTTCATCCACACTTTTATAACCTTCTCTTCCTCAAATTCTGAGTTACTGACAGCTGCTGAAGAAAATACACACACATATACACAAAGCTTTTTCTCTATAAAACATCCATGTTATTCCACGCTGCCAGAGTCACAAAGCACATAATGAGACAGAAGCTAATATCAAACATTTTTCAAGCCACAGAACTCTTTCTTCAACAAATGCTTACATGGAGACTGATATGTAAGAAAGATTAATTTGGATCTGCTCTATTTGAAGTGGTTACAGGGCATTAAATAGAGCAGTGGTTCTCAAACTTTAGTTTGCATCTGAATCACTTACGTGGTTTATCACAGCACAAATTTCTGGTCCCTAGCCCCACAGTTTCTGAGTCAGTGGGTCTGGGAAGGGCCCAAGAATTTTCATTTCTAACAAGTTCCGACATGCTACTGCTGCTATTGCTGCTGCTGCTGCTGCCTGGCTGGCTGGCTGGCTGGCTGACTGGCTGGGAGAACCACACCTGAGAACTACTGGGCTTAAAGGTTACATTTTTCTATACCAAGAGACTTGCTTTGAAAGGAAAAGAATCTGAGGCGGCATATTAATTCTTGATCAGAGCTGTGTTCATTCCTTCTTCCTTGGAGGCCTATTGTCTGGAATGTGTTTGGTGGTCTAAATAAAGTGTGATCCACTGACCAGCAGCACCTGGAGCCTTTGTAAATTCAAGTTCATGGGTCCCACTTGAGACCTATTGAACCAGAATCTCCTGGGTGCCCAGGGCCTGTGTTTTCAGAATGGTTAAATGTTTTGCATGCTGAAGTATGTTGTGAGAACTGCTGGCCCTACTCAGAAGTTGGGGATAGCTTAAGAAAAGCCCCATGAATAGAACTGTATTTATCACTATCAGGACTTGACCTCCATCCACCACACTCTACCCCTCAGAATAGCACTTCTACCAAATGAAAGGCCCTGATTCTACCAGAAGCTTCCCTGGCCTTTATTGTACTGGTACCATTGGATAAATGGCTGTATCAGTTAACAACTTTAATTTTGAAATGATTCAAGTTATAGAAAGTGAGAAGATTGAAGAACAAGCCAATTATGTAGAAAGGATGCTGAATTGAGTTTTTAAAATATTATTCCTGGTTAATAGCCACAAGTCCAGGGCAAAAGGAAACTATCATTGTTTAATAGTTTAATACATGCCAAATACTTTACTAGGCGCTAGTGAATTCTTGTAACAACAAAGAGAATTAACACTGCAAAGCAGGTAAACATATCTTCCTTTGCAAAATAGGAATCTACCAGGAATTGGGAGAGCCAAAATCTGAACCCAGGTCTGTATGAAACGAAAACCTATGCTCTTTCCCTTCTGTGGTCCTGGTTACTTCCCAGAGCTCTTGCAGTCCATCACTCTCCTCCTTATGTTGAGCACTTACAGTTTGGAAACACTGGGTTTTTCCTGCTTTATTTGTTATGAAGTGTCAAAATATATATTATGTGTGATGTGTTGTAGGTAGGCAACACTAACAACTGCAGCATAAAAATTCCTAAATATACCAGGGCTTTTGAAATGAAATCTGTACCTTATAAATTTTAAACATTTTTTTTTGTTTTTTTAATTTGTTGTTTCATTTATTTATGCATTCATTGGTTGATTCTTGTATGTGTCCTGACAAGGGATGGAACCCGCAATCTTGGCATATTGGGATGACGCTCTAACCAACTGAGCTACCTGGTCAAGCCCTATAAATATGTTCATTTCTAATTGAGTATTAAGCTAAAGTTATTTTTTCAAGGACATTAGCCAAACTATTAACCAAAGACAAGAAATAATTTAGTGAATTTTGAGCTGAATTTAAATATTTATATGGGATCATGAAGCAGAGCAGAATTTTAAAAATCTATATCAATAAGTTCAAACCACAAATAATGCATTTTTCTTAAGTTGTTAAATAAGAACAAAACTGAAACAAATAGTTTCTGACCCAAAATGATATTTTACTTGTGATGTAGAGCTCCCAATCTTAAGAAATTAGCTGTTGAAACTTGGCTTTAAATATTTCGAGTTTTTATGATTTGCCATACACACACTGCTAAATGATGTGTCTTTGGGTTCATATAGTTTTTTTAAACTTTATTTATGTATTTTTTGAGAGAGAGAGGAAGTAAGAGTAAAAGAGAGGGAGGGAAACATCGATGTGTGAGAGAAACATTGATTGGCGGCCTCTCGCACACCCCCAGCCGGGGACCTGGCTCACAACCCAGATGTGCTCTGACTGGGATTCAAACCTGCGACTTTCGGGTTTGTGGAATGATACTCAACCCACTGAGCCACACCAGTCAGGGCTGGGATTCATACGGTATTTTGACTTTGATTTTGTGAATTTGAGTGAAAACACTCAAATTTGAAAGTTTAGTCTTACTATGTAGATCTTTCTAAAGAGGTGCTTTGAGATTAAAAATGTATTCTTGATATGATCAAAACCTATTTCTTTAGAAAGTATAAATGATAAACAAACAAATATGGGAGAAGGCTGGAATATTTAAGCCATGAGTTATTTTGATTATATTGAGTTGGTTAATAAATCTGGCCTAGTCTAGAATGGTAATTACTGTCATTTCAGAAAATAATTTTAGATTTTTAAGACAAAAATACTTAAGTTACTGGAATTATTTGTACACAAAAATGAACATTCACTGATGTGTTTCACAGAAGACGGTAATTATAAGTAGTCTGTCATCTGGCAGAGAAGTAGATGCAAGGTAAACAAAACAATGTATTTTAACAAATGAGTTTGTTGTACTTAGTATGGTAGAATAGGTCTAGTTCAATATTATTCTACAAAATTATTTAGAGTATGTGGTTTAAGTTTTATTTTGTAGATTTTAATGGCTGACAATAGCAGATCATTTACTAGCAGCTGCAAATGAGTTCGGGTGTGAGACATAATTTTCATTCATCCTGCAGGTATGTTTTTTTTAATTTTTTAAAGGATTTCCTTTATTTGTTTTTAGAGAGAGGGGAAGAGAGGGAGGGAAACATCAGTGTGTGGTTGCCCCTCAAGCGCCCCGTATTGGGAACCTGGCCTGCAACCCAGGCATGTGCCCTGACTGGGAATCCGACGACCCTAGATATGCTTAGTTTGAGTCTCACAGTATAGTTTAAATTTTTTATTTCATTACCATCATTTGTAAACAATAAATTTAACACACCAAATAACAAGTTTTTAGATGTTCTCTTAAAAATTGGAAGATTGAGAATGCTGCACTTCTAGTCTGGTAATGACCACTGTTATCTGGAGCTAAGACTTGCTGCCCCTCTAGTTTGCACTGGGCCCAGGTCTCCTTTCCGTAATAGATGCAGCTGCTTTACTTCTGGGCTACATTTTTCTGGTCCTTAAAGGCATTTGAGTTGGGACCCCCTACTTTAAACATTGCCTCAGCTATTACCAGGAATCACATTCACTTTAATAAATTTTGTCATCGAGAATTCTGAAGTCATGATTACTAATGATTTAGTTACTGTTTTTATGTACGTTTGTTTTTGGAGAGATTTTTAAATATGTAATAGGAAAGATATTATGGCCATTATCTCAACATTCAGAAACATATGTTTTTGAGGAGTTGAAATGTTAAAATAGAGTCAGTAGATGCAATAAAATTTGAATTTGATGTTATATGCAATAATTAAACCAAGTACAATTAGGAGAAAAATTCTTAGATGGTAATTTTTATGAGTAAGAAACAACATAGTGTAGTAGAAAGAACAACAATTTTGGATACTTCTGTTCTGGGACCACTGATATATCTAAGTCATTTTATAATTTTGGTAACTTCAGTAGGTTGTTTCATCTATAAAACTGAGGCTGAATGACCTAACCCTTCCAGGTATGGAAATTACAGTTTTCTTAATTTCTGGAAATACTTGGCAAACATTGAGAAATCTTTGGGAATTGCCACGTCTACCAGAAACTGTAGCAGACTGTAGAGCTAATACAAATAGACCAGTTAATATTTTCTCCTTAGTCCAAATGCAGTCCAACAGGTACTTGCCGGAGGCTTCACCTGTCGGTTCAAGTCCTCTGTGGATGTAGAAATAAGACATTCTTTGGGGAGTGAACTGTGTTTGTAGTGCTTTGCTTTTTCTTTCTGAATTGGACCTCAGAATGCCCTTTGCCAGTTACTTTTACCTATTAGGTTTTTAGGTGAAAATTAAATAAGAATAAATAACAGGTTTCTTTTGAATGAAGGATAAACACAAGAATGTCACACAGATGCTACTTCAACTATCTGTCCGTACTTGCTCCAAGAAGAGCCTGGTGTCCATTTTCTACCTTTTTATCCCATAAATAATAGAAATAGAAAAATCAGAAGCATGCTCCCCACTCCTAAAATGTTGCCAACCCAGTTATACAATAGTATTTTAAGATTGGTAAATATTTAAAGCCCTTTTCTTTGGGGAACTCATCACTTCATTTCCAGACCTATCTGTATGAACAAATCTCCTTTTGGAGATTTAGGTGTCCTTTAGCTCCCAAATAGTCCTTCTTGCCTCAGAACACACACGGCTGTCCCCTATGCCAGGCACCCTCTTCCACCTCTCTTCCAATCATCCCATTGACGAATCGTGACAGTGCCAACCAAACATTTCTAGTGTGACACAATAAAAAGGACACTGCATCACCTATAAAGTGGCCTTGCCAAGTGAATTGAACTTAAATAATCAAGACTTTAGATCCAGCTAATGTGCTTATAAGAAATAGGACGGAGGAGCAAGTGAAACAGTACCACGAGGAGGGAAGCGACTAAATCTAGAATGTGATATTCTGTACAAGTGACCAGCCAATAAATGGCATGAAAAAGGAGAGGAGTAGAACTAGAATTCCTCAAAGGGACTTATGTGATAGATATATCAACTCATTGCAATGTGTGATCCTGCTTTAGATGCTGATTCAAAGAAACCAACCATGAAAAGACATTTTTTGCAATTTTTGAGGAAATTTGGATTTGAACTGGATATTAAAGTCCTTACTAATTTTTCTAGGTGTGATATACATATTTTTAAAATGTCTTTTCTATTAGAAATACATATAGAAGTATTTACTAATGAATTAAGATGATGTCTGCAATTTGTGTTAAAAACATGCCAGGATAAGACGGGGAAGTGGTTTGTTCCTCATCCTTCAGGTCTCAGCTTATGATACCTCCTTGAGGATCCTTGGCCAAAGCTGGTGTTTGCCCCGTTCTGTTATCCTATCTTGTTGTTTATTTCACAGCATTTGTCATAAACTGTAATTAAGAGTTTATGACTGTTCATTTATTGTCTATCTTATCCCCAGACAATTGATTCCAGAAGGACAAGGGACCATCTCTGTGTTCACCACTTCATTCTGAGAACCTAGTATACTCTGTGGCATGTGGTAGGCTTTCAGTAAATGTACACCAAATGAAAAACTGAAAGAAAATTTGATTTCATATAATGTTTGCATTTTAGTGTTTCTGAATTTGGACTTGCACTGTGAATTGTTATCATCTGTTGTAAATGTCTATCTAATACCTCTGCTTTTTTTTTTGAGGGGGAGAGGGACATAGGTGTTACCTAAACTTGTACTTGAGAACTCAAATCTGAGATAAATATGGACATTTTAAATAGTCGTTTCTGTAATAGTTGGTACTTTGTTGTTAGTGTTGAAGGTAGACTAAAACTTTATTGTTAAGTCATTGATCCCTTAGGCCTTTCCTTATATATGCTTACAACACATACCTATAGTATCACACGCATTCCCTGCTTCTCAGTGCTTTCGTGAAAAATTTGTTGCTTTTACTTTACTACAGGAGCATGAATTTGTGCTATAGTTTAGTGTGAAGACTTTTTAGGCTCCTAAAGAGGGATGTCATCCTAAGTTTATTAATGCCATGTAGCTTTTAAAGCCCCAGACTCCTTAAGAGTCTAAGCGGTCTATTGTATCTGTTGTGTCAAAATGAGTGAATGGTTTGTAAATTGTTTCAGTGTAGTTCTTTCACTTAATCCAAAAGTGTTTAGTTTGGATGCTACCCAGTAGTTACTTGTTAAGGTATTATAGGAAGTAGAAACCTGGCTTTCAATCAGCTAGATACCTTCCTTTGTTAATGGATTATTACATCGTGTCTTTGTCTTCATTTTTTTTCAGGTTAGTAATGTAGGTATTCTTATTTTGACCATGTTTTTAAGTTGCACACAAACATAGAAACTAAAGTATGAAATATTCAATTTTTTAAAAAAGTTGTTTTTATTATAGAAAATTTCAATGATATACAAATGTAGAATAGTGTAATTAACTTCATGTAACCATTACTCACCTTTAACCCATCAGCTTCATGTGTAGATCTTAGCTAAAAATGTGATAAATATAAGGAGTCAATTAATTTTAAGAATATAAGAACTGAATTCTAAAAATGTATTGGTATATCTGTTGATACACGTATTTCAATTTTAGAAGAGTTTGTTTTAATAACTAACACCACATCTGTTACACAATTTTCTATTTAACATAACTTTCAAGATAGCTAAACTTATAAAAGGCATGTCTTTCATAACAGGTGAGATTTTTAAAATTAAACTCTGTGAATTTAATTTTTAGACCAAATCACAGTTTAACTACTCTAGTGCAACTTCTTATTTAAAGGAATCTTTAAAACTCAGTTTTATGTATGTATTTTTATAAATTTGGGCTGTTCCGTATCTTGTTGCCATAAATCAACCTAGGAATATATGTAGTTTTCTTCTTTTAGCACTGGTGATTTTCTATTTTGTTAACTATCTGAGGCACATTCTTTATCTTAAAACATAGTAAATAGTTTTGAAGTAAGTTAATTGACTGATAAAAAGTAACCTAATTGGGTTTATACTCATATCATTTTCTTGAGCAATACAGGCACTATATTGATCCTAGAAAAAATTAGTCTTCGGAATGATAGGGACCTAGGTTTGAAGCCTCTTCACTTACTAAGTTTATTCATTCAACAGATGTTTATTGAGTACCTCCTATGTGCTCAACACATTTAAGCACTTTTTTTTTTACATGGGACATAGATACATCAATGAACAAAACAAAAGGTTTTGTTTTTTTTCCCCTGGTGGTACCACATTGTACTTGGGGAGACAGACAATATAAAAGTAACTGAGTAGATATTTGATAAAGTTTCAGATAGTAGTAAGTTCTATGAGAAAAATAAAGCAAGCAGGGAAAGAAAGTGAGGCTGGAAGTTAAGAGAAGTGTGACTTTGATGAAGTCAAGATGTCATCTGGGCAAACCTAGTGAAGAAATCTATGTGGATATTTTTCTCTCCTCGACCTTATGGATATCTTAGGTAAACTAGTTCAAGCAGAGGGTTCAGCAAGTACATGTGCTTTAACAGAAACAAATTTTACATTTTCCAGGAATAAGAGGATATAGTCTGTGGCAAAAGAGAGCACAGAGAAAATGGTAAACAAAGGTGCAGAGGCTGAGAGGCAGGCAGGGGCCAGTTTGCAGAGGGCCTGTGGGCCAGCATATGGAATACAGTTTGGATTTGCCCTGATCTAAAAAAAAGTTTTTATTGTTGTTCAGTTACAGCTGTCCTGCCTTTTTCCTCATTGCTCTCCCCTACCTTGTTCCCTCCATTCCCACAGTCAACCCCCGCGTTGTCCATGCCCATGAGTCCTCCATTCGTGCTCCTTTGCTTGACACTTCCTCTTCTTTTCCCGTTATCTCCCTACCCGCTCTGCTCTGGTCACTGTCAGTTTGTTCTTTATTTCCAAGTCTTGGGTTCTTTTTTGCTCATCTGTTTTGTTGATTAGATCCACTTATAGGTGAGAGCATATGGTATTCGTCTTTTACCACCTGGCTTATTTCACTTAGCATAATGCTCTCCAGTTCCATCTATGCTGTCAGGAAAGGTAGGAGCTCCTTCTTTCTTTGTGCTGCATAGTATTCCATTGTGTAAATGTACCACAGAGTTTTGATCCACTCATTTTCTGATGGGCACTTAGGCTGTTTCCAGCACTTGGCTGTTGTAAATAAAGCTGCTGCGCACATAAGGGTGCATACATTCTTTTGAATTGGTGTTTCAGGATTCTTCTGGTATAATCCCAGCAGTGGAATTGCTGGATCAAAAGGCAGTTCCATTTTTAGTTTTCTGAGGAAATTCCATACTGTCTTCCAAAGTGGCTTCACCACTCTGCATTCCCACCAACAGTATACTAGGGTTTCCTTTATCTCCACAACCTCGCCAGCACTTGTTGTTTGTTGATTTGTTAATGATGGCCATTCTGACCAGTGTGAAGTGGTATCTCATTGTAGTTTTAATTTGCATCTCTCTAATGACTAGTGATGTTGAGCATTTTTTCATGTGTCTATGGGCCCTCTGTATGTCCTCCTTGGAGAAGTGTCTATTCAGGTCCTTTGCCTATTTTTAATTGGATTATCTCCATGAGTTCTGTATATATTTTGGAGATCAAACCGTTGTCTGGGGTATTGTTGGCAAATATGTTTTCCCATACAGTCAGTTCCCTTTCCTTTTTGTGGACATATTTCACAGATATACAACAAATATTTCAAAAGTTTATATGGAACTGTAAATGACCCCAAAGAGCCTCAACAATTTTGAGAGAGAAGGACAAAGTAGGAGGGATCACAATACCTAATATCAAACTATATTACAAGGCTACTGTAATCAAAACAGTCTGGCACTAGCATAAACCCAGACACACAGACCATTGGAACAGAGTAGAGAGCCCAGAAATAAAACCACGTCAATACGGTCAGTTAATATTTGACAAAGAGGGCAGGAACATAAAATGGAGTAAAAATATCCTCTTCAATAAATGGTGTTGGGAGATCTGGACAAGTACATGCAAAAAAATGAAACTAGGCCACCAACTTACACCATACACCAAAATAAATTCAAGATGGATAAAAGACTTATAAGCTGTGACACCGTAAAAGTCCTAGAGGAGAACATAGGCATGAAAATTTCAGATATCCCACATAGCAGTATTTTCATCCATACATTTATTAGGGCAAAGGATATAAGGGGAAGAATAAACAAATGGGACTACACCAAACTAAAAAGCTTCTGCACGGATTTGCCCTAATCTAAAAATTTGATCAAGGGAGTGGCATAATCTAATTTATGTTTTAACAAGCTCTCTCTGGCTGCTATTTGCAGACTAGAAAGGTAGGGGTCAGGTGAGTGGGGGGAAACGTTGGTGTGCACTATAGAGGTGGCAGTGGAGGGGTAAATGGATTTTCTAGATGAAAGGAAAAGGAAAGACTCGGAAGCCAATGAGGAAAAAAGTAGTTAGGAAGGAAATACTTTTGAGGTATTACATAAGGTGAAGACTGAAAATGGACCATTGGATTTTGCAAAATAGAGGCCATTGTTGACCTCGACAACAGCAGTTTTGGTGGAGGGTTGGGGGTGAAAGTCTGACTGGCGGAGGTTGAAGAGAGAACTGGCGGTGAGAAAGTAGAGACAATGTTAGTGTTTACACATAACAGTGGACACTGAAGAGGTAGCTGGGTCAAGGAAGGTTTTTTTGTTAATTTGTTTTGTTTTCAGGATTGAAGATATGTATTATAGCATACTTATATGCTAACAGGAAAGATCTGGTTGAGAGGAGGCAATTAATGCTAAAGACGGTAATGGAGGAGCAAAGTCCTCGAATACATTAGCAGATTGTGGAAGAAAAGGTAATTTTGCTTGTGTCTACTGATAAAATGAGTGAAATAAGAGGAAGTTAAGGATTGAGAGGGAGGAAGTGAAAGGGAGGTGTTGAAAATTTGAATAGAGAGGAGAAGGTATGAAATAGTCTTCAATAAAGATGGGAGAGAGAGAGTTCATTTACGTGAGTGAGTCCAGCCAGATTTAGCTAGCTGGGTAGAGCCCTAGAGCAAGTGAAAAGTTGGATTTAACCAGGATTGGGATTTGGCCATGTAGGTATGATGATGGGAAAGAGTAGCAAGAGAGTTGAGAGGCTGCACAAGTGATTCAAGTTTGGTCATGGTATCTAGCCTGGAAAAGGGGGAACTAAGAACATGAGGGGATTACTGGGTACTGAATATGTAAAGACAGATTCTGTGATTATCCTCCTGTTACCTATGAGGAGCCAGCAGCACAGGGAAATAAGGCAACATTCCCAGTACTAAACCAGCTACTAAAATCTTCTAAAAAATGAAGAGCACTAACACCTGAGTCCCAAATATGACTGCTATAAGTAAGAGTAGGAGATGGTGTTACCTAATAGCATGTGATAAGAGGACCTAGGGTGGGGGTAGAGGTGATGGTTATGAAGCAAAATGAGGAGCCAGGACGGATGTACTTCACCATATGAGGTCTGTCCAGAAGGTAGCCATCCACATAATATGAAAAATAAAGACATTTATTGAAGAAGATACAAGAAACTTTGTACATAGGATGATGACGCCTCAGTCCCCTTCCAAGTAGGCACCTTGGGACCTCACACAGTTCTCCCAACTGCCATCAACTACTCTGTCATATTTTCCTGAATCTCACTGATGGTCTGAAATTTCTTCCCTTTTAGAGGTGATTTTAATTTTGGGAAAAGCCAGAAGTCACGGGGCACCAAATCTGGGCTGCAGGGGGGGCTGAGTCACCTGAGTGATTAGATGTTTCACCAAAACACTCTGCATGAGACGTGATGCATGAACGGGCATGTTGTCGTGATGAAGCTGCCAATCACCAGTTGCCCCAGTTATGGCCTTCTGATTCATCCAAATAGTTTCCACAGAGGAATGTTCATGCTTAACACAAAATTTAATGTAGATCCGTTGCTCCGCTTGCTCAGTCATTTCGAATGCAATGGTCACACAGTACACATGTTCACTCAGTGGCATCTACCACCCCCACTGACTAGTACAGTGAGGTCATTATTGTTCACGCATGTGCATTCCAGTCCACTCTTCTTGGCTGCCAGGTTACATCGATGTTGCACAAACTGTTCTCATTATACTAACAATGGCTGGGCTTTTTCTGAACAGATCTGATACACTATATACAATTTGGTCTCTAGTATGTGGGAGAAAAAATGCCACCAGACAAGGGGGTTGTAATGGATGAAGTATCCTCAGATTTAACAGAAAGGTGAAGGAAGCATTAAGAGAAGACCTTGAATACAGGAGATTCTGCTAATGATGGGTTGTGAGATTTGGAGGACACAAAGTCTGGGCAAGATGGGAGATCGAACCAAACCAGGGGCTGGAAAACCATCCAGGAATCAGAACCCAGGTGATGATGGATGGATAGACTAGGAGATTTAGCTTCTGGGGCGATGGATGACTGAGATAATAGAGGATGTCAAGTATGATGTCGGTCTTGATTTTCTCATAGAGGGAGGTGATAATCTGATTTATGATAGGCCCCTTCTGGGGTTTGGTCTCTTCCAAAGTGGGTGGCAGTGAGGTGAACAGTATTGAGCCCAGGGGAGATGTGGCCATTCCAAGAAGTCAGTAGTCCTTGCTTCTGTCTTGCAAAATGTGCTGTGCTGGTGTTACTTAGATTAACTGTACATTCAGCAAGTTCTGTAGCCTTCCCAAGCCTCGGTGTTTTCACCTCTAAAATGGAAATAAGCCCAGTCTTGCAGGTATTTAAGATTTAGAGTTAATGTGTATATCGAGCCCCGAGAGGAACTCAGGTTATAGTAGATGCTTAATGATGTTTTTTCTCATGTATGTACATAGAAAACCATTTTATATATTCCTAGTCCACATATTCTATAATGGTTTGTTCATTTGTTGTTATCTTCCACATACACACACACACATAAAATGCTCGGTCCCTTTCTGGGGTTTCCCCCCACCCCTCCAACCCCGATGAATGGTACGGGTGAATTGTATGATCCCAATCTTTGTTTATAATGTGGAGCTTTTCATGCTGTCCATTTTGTTCCGAGATATAAATGATAAAATGTATTTCTAGCCATCTTACCCCAAATAAAGTCATATTGATTTTTGTGTAGCATATAATGAAATAGAAAATAATCTCCTGGTGTCTATTTTGTATTATTCACAGAAACAATTTCGAAAGAACAAGTTGGTATTTGTACAATATAAATGCCTTATCTTGTTTACTTGATATAAACTGGCATTTTTGAAGTCAGAACAGAGATAAAAATCACAGTTAATTGTTGTTTTTCTTTAATATAATATGTCTAAACCTGAAAAGCTTTTTGATTTGGAGGTAAAACATTTTTGAAATAAAGTATCTTTTTATCAAATATTTTAAGGAAATTTGGTAGCACTGAAGTATAATGAAACTGTTTTTGTTCATTTATAAAGTTAATAATTTTGGTAACAGTGATTTATACCATAAGTAAGAATTGTTGCTAGTTTCCTAAATCTTAAAGCTAACTGACCTTGCATTTGAACCCAGCAGCAATGTAAACATTTTCTTGAAATGACCAGGGGTTGGGCTAAGCCAATCTGGAGGATATTAGTGGTGTTCTGTGTGAGGGAAGTTGGAGTCCCTAGGTAATTCACAGGAGCTCTTTTTTAGGTCAGAAGCTGTCTTAGACATTATATATTTCTTAATTCTTCCTTGGTCTTGTTAATAGTACATAGGATTTATCTCGGAAATCTGATTAGTAAAAGATACAAGTAACTATTTTGAAGTAGGAAGTAAAGGTAGTTTTATTTGGTAGTTCTATCCTTCTTTTTTTAGTTGCTAAAAAATATAATGTATTCAAGCTACTGGGCTTGAGATTATTGCCCTACTATCTTTAAAATTTCTTAGTATTCTAATACTTATTCAGACTCTTTTGATCAGAAGTAAACTAAAGATTTTATTAATTCCCTTTGACATCCCTGCCCCTTAAAAAAAAAAAGTCTGAGATGTACTGAGCAATGTTTTTCAAACTCCAGGTCATGACCCATTAAATGGTTGTTAAATCAGTTTAGTGGGTTGAAGTCAGCATTTTTTTTTTTTAATTACATAGGCACTAGTGGGGTAGCTCACTTGGTTAAATCGTCCCAATATGCCAAGGTTGTGGGTTTGGGCTCAGGTCAGGGCACATACAAGAATCAACCAATGAATGCATAAATAAGTGGAACAACAAATCGGCATCTCTCTCTCTCTCTCAGATCAATAAATAAAAATTCTAAAAAATTAAATAGAATGCATTGCTCATACTAAAGGTAGGCATTACTTCATGACACTTTCGTTATACATATATATTTATATCTACATATAAGTGTGAAAATGGAAAATACTTTTTACTGTGGGTCACATCAAAGGTTAAAAACTCTTACTACAAAGAATATTTAAGGTAATGGTTTCATAGTCTTTCTTACAAGTTTATCTTTTAAATCTTGATTAGCCAATACTATCGTTAGTTGAATATTTTAGAAGTCTAAATGACTGAATTTTTTAAGTATATATTATTTAAAAAATAACTTTTCTAATTCTGAATTTATCCTGTGATCAAAAGATGAAATGCCAGAGCTAAGCAAAAATCATGCTTTTTTTAATTCAAAAAACATTTCTAAGGATCTCATGTTCATTCATAGATATAGTTAACTATATAAGCTACAATTTTTCATCTCCAGGAGGTTGCAAAATTTTGTGAGATCTATGTTGAAATATTTATTTCTTTTTTAAAAAAACAGTGACCTGTTTACTTAATAAAATCAGCTGTCAATATTGAAACAGTGAGGAACTGTGAGAAGAAATATTTGCTCCTGGAACCATCAGATTTCTCAAGGCTACAATTGAGTACTTCTTCCTATTTGAATTTTTTCCCTGCTCATTAAATAAACTACCATTGAGCTAATGTTAATTCTTTAAAGGATTTGGACTAGGTTTGTATTTGAGTCCTAATATAGCAGATATCTTTATTGCTTTTTCTGTAATCAGGGGAGGACCGACTTGTGAGTTTGAAATTTGTAGGATTTCTGTGTCTACGGCCATACTACTCTAAATACACCCAGTCTTGTCTAAATTTGTGGGATTTTCCATTATGATATTTTAGCATCTTAATCTTATTCCTTAACTTCTCCAAATCTCTCCTTCCTCTTCTATACAATGTAGATGATAATCAAGTCACACTCCAAATATCAAACAAATGACTCAATATCTAATTTAAAATAATCCAGTACTCAAATCCCCAAGACATTATAAGTCACAGTCTGCTAACTAATAATATAGGGCATGGTGTTTTTGTATTCAGTACTATTTACATAAAAGTACAACATTAACTGAGATTACTCCCCAGCAGTTGAGACTCGATTGCTGACTCAAAACAGTTATACTGCCTCCTCACTTAAATAATCAGTTTTTAAAGCAAATAGCTAGCAATACCTTAAACATAGTTTAGTTTATTACTTAGTAATTACTGTTCTGGTGTATATTTTGACTGCCTAATACCAGTTTTACATATGGGAATATATAAAAGGTATTCTAGTTTCAAGCAGCGTTGCAGAATAATAATGCTGCTCCTTGAAACATTTAGAAATTACTTGGAATTCATTCTATCTCAGCGATATATCACTTTAGAGAATAGAAAAACAGATTGCAGTGCATAATTGGAGGGATGTGTTGGTCTGTCATAAATAATCAGTGTAGTAGACAACTTCTGTCACCCAGTTTATACATTTAAAGCACTTAGTAGCATTAATTTCTCTTACTGTGTATAAATCTTCTATTATATTAAGATTCCTGGTCTGCCTACCGGTTTATTTCCTCATAGTATCTTTATCATAAAGTTTTTTTCTTTCTTTATGAGTAAACAAAAGTCATTAAAATGGGCAACTATGTTTAAATTCTATTATGACTAAAGCAGAAATCTCCCATTGCAAAACAATGTAAGTTGAAAGCTGACATTCTCTATCCTTGATTCATGGCGCATGGACAAAAATAAGGAGTCATAAGAGCAGGGTATCAGGTGTAATTGAAAATTGCTTTTTGTCACATCTTAAATAATAATGTATAGTTTGTGTGTCTGTTTATTAACCTTTTTGTTACAGGTTGTGTGTGCATGTCATGAAAATGGATTCCTGTGCCCTTTGGAAGGGGGCTTTGTTTATTATCTGTAACCTGTAATACTACTTGCATGAGAACTAATGCTAATTTTTATTCTTCTAGTGTTTGCCACATCTTTATGTTTAAAGTGCACAAAAAGAGCTCAATTATTTTTTCAGACTTTATTTTTGAAGTTAGTATTACTATGTCTGCTATACAGCAAACAGCCTTTTTTCTGACTCTAGTTGTCATTAGTTTCTAGTACTTTGATGTTCATCCTGAATTAAATACAGAAGTTGATGCATGATGATAATTTTTTTAAAAGAGTACCTTTCTGATTGAAATACAAACAAAACATGGACTCCTGTTCCTAGTGTTTATTTCTTGTACAAATGCTGCTGTAGTTGATAGTTCATTGTATTTGAAGAAATGGGGAAAGAATTAAATTTTTGCACACATGATTGACTTTTTATATAAAAACCAAGGTTAGATATCTCGTATAAGAAATTCGTGTAGCGCTAACATTTTATGTGAAGTAATCATGTAATTGTTTATTTTCATTTTGAAAATACAGGGATGTTCCAAGGTATAAATTATATTTCATACTTGAATTTTATAAAATTTAATAGAAGCAGATAAAGTAGGACAGTTGAACTGTGCAGCTGACAATATTTAGGCTATAAATTCATTTAAAAAAAATTTTGGTCCCCCTCATGTCGTTAAGAAGAAAGCATTCAACCTCTTTACTGTTCACATGGATAGGTCTGAATATATCTTTTCTTAGTGTTTATTATTCACTGTTTTGTACTCGGTGCAGCAGTACTTGAGGGGTGAGGGAGAAACAGAAAGCCAAAGCCAGTTTTTTGGTAGAGTGTACCAAGTTTGTTTTATCTTCTGCTAACCTGAGAAAATATGTTGGTATAAAAACATTGAAGAAAGTGACGGTTCTCTGCTAGCATGTTTTGATTTTAAGTACATCTGAGTAGTCTGAGCTTTTTGTCCTGTAATGTGGGTGGGTTGACTTAGTATCTGTATTTCATTTATCATTTAGGAGTTCGAAATTCCCTCTGAGCCTCGCTTGTTAAGTCCAGTGGCCTGCCTATCAAATGATAACAAACATAGAAGTCAAGCATGTAGGTCATTTACACATCTTTATGGGATATGTCTACCATTTTCTCTTTAACCCTTTTCAACACTAAACTCATTTCATTTGGTAGACGTTAAGAGTTCACAATATCTTGGTAGTTGACCCTGTACATGGTCAAGTGTTCGTAAAAACCCTATTCTTTTTTATTTTTGTTTTTAATATACATAACATTAAGAAAAAGATGGAAAGTAAATAAGGAAAACACCCATAACTTCACCACCGCAATGCAACAAACACTATCTATGGGTTATTTTGGGGTTTTTTGTTTGTTTGCTTGTTTTTACAGAGGAAGATCAGTTTTGATACTTAGAGGAAAATCCCAACCTCTAGAAAAGGAGGCATACTATAAGATGGGTTACACTGTATAGTTGAAGGTATGTGTTTATGATAAAATTTTTATTTCTAAAGTAGAATGATTTTGTTATACTGTTAGAAATGGCCTGTTGAAAATTTGGCTCTTTAGTTATCATCAGCAAATTCTCACAAACATGAATTTAATGTAATAACTATATTTGTTCTCTAATGCATATTATATTTTAAGGGAGGATTTTTGCCTTTCAGATCATTCTCGTTCTGCTTTTCATTCCACTCAAAAGGATTTAATTTTTAAACATTAGAAAATGTTTTATACACAGACAGGTTTTACTAGCTATAACTAGAATTACATGAATGTCTCCATTTGTATTAATTGAGAGAAGTACATTATTCCCTATTTTTGATAACAGTCTTTCAAAATCTGTGTTAAAAATGATTGAAAGAATTAAGATAAATTAAGGCGGTTCTGAGGTAGTGGAATGTAAAAACAATGTGCAGAGGTGACAAGAAAAGGGAAAAGTAAGTTAAAGTGAATAAACCCAAGTAAGAAGTTAAATATCTGTGTAAATATAAAGGATACAGCTTGAGAGAAGTACTAAAAGGCTAACAGTTACATAAGGAAGATATTATTTTGAGGTAGGAAGCAGGTAAGTAGAAAAAGAGAAAGAGATAGACAAATAATATAATCACTTGAATTATATACAACTGATTCTTGATCATCCATAAATTGGATATGAAGGTTATGTATTCTCTAAGAAATGGAGTCCATCTAATAAGGTAATTTTGAATAATTATTTTTTTAGTTAACAATACTAAATGTATACTTAATGCTGGTGTTCATTTTTTACTCTTGCTACTACAGAATTATCATAGGAAAATATAGGGGTTGTATTTTTTTAGTACATATAATATGGTAATATCTCTCCGGGGGGAAAGAATCTTTATCTTTAGAAATCTTACAATTTTCCCTTTCCAAAACTGTATCTACCAAATCTGTGGTATACACTATAAATTTAACAAGAAGTTAATATGAAAAGATGAGGTCTGTCCAGAAAAAATCCAGCCATTGTTAATATAATGAGAATGGTTTGTGCAACATTGATGTAACCTGGCAGCCAAGGAGAGTAGACTGGAGTGCACATGCATGAACAATGATGACTTCACTGTACTAGTCAGTGGGGGCAGTAGATACCAGTGAATGAGCATGTGTACTTGGTGGCCATCACATTCAAAATGACTGAGCAAGTACAGCAACAGATCTGCATCAAATTTTGCATTAAGTGTGAACATTTCTTCACGGAAACTATTTGGATGGTTCAGAAGGCCGCAGCTCTGGTCAGCTGTTGACTGACAACTTCATCACGACAACATGCTTGCTCATGCATCATGTCTCATGCAGTGTTTTGGCAAAACATCAGATCGCCCAGGTGATTCGGCTCCTCTTCGGCCCAGATTAGGTGCCCTTCGACTTCTGGCCTTTCCCAAACTAAAATCACCTTCAAAAGGGAAGAGATTTCAGACCAGCAATGAGATTCAGGAAAATACAACAGGGTAGCTGATGGCTATTGGGAGAACTACGCGAGGTCCTAAGGTGCCTACTTGGAAGGGGACTGAGGCGTCATCATCCTATATACAAGGTTTCTTGTATCTTGCGTCTTCTTCAGTAAATGTCTGTATTTTTTGTATTGTGTGGGTGGATACTTTCTGGACAGACCTGGAACATTACCAACTAAATCTGTTCATTACTATCTGGTGCCAGTAAGAGCAGCTTATGTTAGTAATCTGTTAGTTTTTTGGTTTTCATTTGTTTTTGCCTTATTTAGATAATTATGCTTATATAATAGTTCAAATGTGTTGGGTATTTCATATGTATAATTGTGTCTCATTTAATTCACTTCTCACACTAAGAATTGGTTTTATTATTATCCCCATTTTACTGATGATAAATGAGGCCATGGTGGAGTCAAGTAACCTCTTACATGTGCTCCTGCTAATCAGTGGCAAACTTGGACCTTGAACCCCATGAAGCTGTTCTTAATTAATTATTTTGCTATGTTTATATTTCTGTTGATCCTGAAGTTCATTTAACGATGAACATAGAGATCCCTTACTTTTTCACCCTGGGATAGATCTTTCTTGGATACTTGGAATTGTGGTAAACTGTGGGCTTGGGTCCCAGGGAATTTAAACCCATAAATTAAATTTTAGTACACCACAGGGACAGATCCTTGGTTAATCTACATTTCTGATTCGATAAGATTTTATAACTAACAGAACATAGATTTTCATGAAGGTTCTAAAATGCAAGAAGATAGTAATTATAACTTAAAGATTTCAAAATGGAAGCTAAAAAGCCCATGTAGTCAAATCTTAGATTTTAATAACATTGTATGTACTTCAGCTTTATTGTGTGAATGGATTCTAGTCAATCAGTTCTAGGCAACAAGTACTGATACTGAGTGCCGATTCTCTTTGTTTAACAAACATTTATCAGCAGTTACTAAATGCCAGGTGCTGGACACACAGAAATGATTATGATAGTTCCTGACTTCTCAGAGTATCGTTGTATTGTCTTTGGCTTTGTGAGTAAAACACACACATAAATGGATTGTTTATCATGCAGTGTGGTAGGTGAAATAACAGGAATGTACTGAGTGTTTAAGGAGTACAAGGTGCTTCAGATATGGCACTCTGCCATAATGTATTTTTCATATGTTATAATAGTTATTCAAGAAAATGTTTATATTATCCAATGTAGGGATGCAAAAATTAAAAGATCCTGTGTTTTAGTTACTTTATGGGAAAAAAATGAGTCTTAGAAATTTAACTAAGCCATAATATGAATAATCCTAACTAATACGAGGAGCCATATTTAATACTAGGAGTATAGTCAATTTTTAAAAAAGTAAAACAAGATGAACATGCAATTAACTGCAATTTAACCCAGTTCTTACTTGTTTTTCTTATTGGTCTCATTTTCTCTTGACCCCACATTTCCTACCCTCCCCTTCCTACTATTTCCTTACATTCTAGGGAAGGAAAAGACACCTTTATTGGTCATTGTGTCATTTGGTCATGTTTAAAATAGTATGAGGGATAGATCTGTGCACACTTTTCACCTAGAATGATACCACTTTTCACCTAGGTTGATAATTTTCTGTCTTTCCCCACCTCCTCTTAGAAGACACAAAAGCTCATTGAATAGATAGTTCAGTAGAGAGAAGGGCATTTCAGCTAGTCAGAATTCCGTTAGATAGCACAAACCCCAGAAGTAATGGTGAAATGTTTCCTACTTTTCTTTCTATTTGGCAAGAAGTAGCAAATATCCAAAAGTTAAGACAGACAGACATACACTGATTGATAATGTTTGGAACTGGTATATAAATGAACAACTAGAATCAGTAAAACTAAAACATCTCTATATTCTCTCACTTAAAGCAATCCCAAATGGAAAGACCAGTGTGTTAACCTCATTCTTAGCCCAAAATACAAATGTTTAATTGGCACTGATTTATGTTATACTAAGTGAGCAAGACTAGCAGGGAACCCAGTTCTGCTTTAATTCCTTATAGTTTGAGTTTGACAGTCTTTCTGCTAAAAAAAAAAAAAAAAAAAAGGTGGGGTGTCATATAAAGTAAACCCCCAAAATAGCTGTTTACTCTGAAATTAGCAGGTATTCTATTCTTGCCAAGATTTCCTTCATCTCTGTTGTATACAATATTTCATGTTATTAAAATGCTGTTACTTAACGTGTGTTTACTCTAAGGACACAAACACTATGGCACTTTGCTTTTTAAAATGCCAGTTCATTGAAAAATACAAGTGGTTACATGAAACAAATTCCAGATCAGGATACACAATGGGAAGAGTTTATCTCATCATTTATGCTCACATTATCCATTTTCTCATGTCTCGGCTTCATGGAACCCACCTAAGGAATGGAAATGCCCAGTGTAGAGCCAAGTGCTGCATTGCAAGCTCTGATGCAACCTTTGATGAAACCTCACATGTGCCCTTGGAGAGGAGATCTATTACTGAAAATAACTTTGCCAGTAGTGATAACATCTACAAGGGGAATTTCTGTGCTGGGTTCCCTTTTTCTCCTTCTTCATCTTGTCCTCTTCCCTCCTCCCCGGCCTTCCTAAATCCAAATAGAAAGAAAAGTAGGACACTATTCACAGGGATAAAGTGATAGTAAAAACTTCCTGAGTATTCTCACACAGACGTGAGCACACACACACACACGCACACACATCATTGCTCTTTTATAGGTCTCTAGAGATGATCCTTTCTGCTATAATCCTCAACAGGGGAACAAAAGGAAAGAAAAAGATCATACATAAACTGAACATGTAATACAAACTACAAAATTATGGATAACATTTTAAGCATATTTCTTTGGTATTATATATTAGGACAAAAACATGTTTTCCAGATTCTGAGGTGCTCATTTTTTCATATTTAGCACTTCTGAAGTCCAGATGCCTCTTAATGGTCACCTCCTGGCAGCTGTCCTGACATAGTTTTCACTGCCTGACACGTGCCCCAAAATTTGCAGAATGTGTGTCAGGAGCTTATAAGAAATTCCAGAGGTGTTCATTGAACACAGATTGCTGTGTTTGTAACACTCCTAATGACATAAAGATTGCTTATGTGGTAAAGCATGGATTTTGACAACTGAGGGCTGAAAAATAATTCAGAAGAATTAGACACTGAAAGTAAATTGTTTTAGGACTACTTTAACAAATTTGTTCAACCTTTTTAATGTATGAGTAATATATTAAAATCTATCTAAATAAGGCTAGAACAGCTTGTTCAGTTGGCCTTAAATAAAATTTGTAACTTATAAAAATGCATCCTCATCCTTTAATTGCCAGCTATATTTTTCTTAAAGGTGTATTAAATAAGTGTGTTTTATAATTGATGACATCTTATATTCAAAGAAATGCAGTATGATTTCTTTGAAAGAAATACAGAAAAAAAGCTATTCTTTCCATGTGTAAACCTGGTTTTTAATATTAGTCTCCTGCTTTTTAATATTAAAAACACTACGATTTTTTTGAGAAGTCTCATGCTTTTTAATATTAAAAACACTACGATTTTTTTTAGAAGTAATAGTTGCTATTAAACACCAAATCCCAGCAGTTCATTAAGCAGTCCATTCATTCATTTCAAAAATAGTCATTGAGCCCCTACCATAAGGCAGACACCATTCTAAAAACTGGAAACACAGCAGTGAACAGAACTAAAGTCTGTTATCATGAAGCATATGTTCTAGGGAGGGAAATACATATTAAACAACATATAGTAATGTCAAGTGGCAGATACGAAGAAGAAAAATATAGCTAGCAGGAGGAATAGAGAGTGGTGAGGCTTACTATTTTAGATAGAGCATTGAGGTTGGGTCTCTGAGAAGTGATAAATAGGACAGATAAGAAATAAAGGAACAGCCCTGACTGGTATGGCTCAGTTGGGTGGGTGTCATTCCGCAAAGCGGGGGTCATGAGTTTGATTCCCATTTAGGGCACATTCCTAGGTTGTAGGTTTGGTCCTGGTCAGGGTTGGGGGCAGTGCAAGAGGCAACCAGTTGATGTTTCTCTCTCACATCCATGTTTCTCTCCCTCTCTTTCTCCTTCCGTTCCCCTCTGGCTAAAAAAACAAATGAATAAATAAAAAATTTTAAAACATAAAGGAGCAGGTGGCACAGTCACACGTGGAAGGGGGGCAGTTCTAAACAGAAGAAACAGCAAAATGAAAGGCCTTGTGGCTGGAAAGCATTTAGTTTCTTCAAAAGACAGGAAGGTGGAGACAAGTGTGACTGGAACTGAGTAAGTGGGAGAGAGTAATGAAAGAGGTCTAGCAGGGAGGGTTTGTCGGAAGTAGGAAGGTCTGGGAAGCTTTGGACCGGAAGGGTAAGATGATCTTGACTCTACCTCTGGCTGCCAGCCATCAGGGGCTCCAAGGTGGAGGCAGCAAGACCTTCTCCAAGTCTGTGGAGTCATCTAAGAGACACAGTGACATCTTGAACCAGATAATGTGATTCTAATTATGGTGTTGTGGTTATGAATAAAGCCAAAGAATAGACAACAAAGTCCGATAGGTTATGTAAGCACAGTATTGATTAGTTATGTGCTTAGTTTGTTGAACACATTGGAAAGGAAACACTGAAAGTTCATTGATATTCAACTGATGTGCCATAAGAATTTTTAAAATATGTACTACCTGACTACTTAGGGACACTGACCTCTTTTCCATCAGATAGTCAAATAAAAAAATGACAGCAGCCGACCTAAAATAGCCATCCAATGTGAATGAGTCAACATTATATTTAATTTTTTTGTCAGATTGGCAAAAAATATATATTTTTAGTGTGCCATAGACTTTTAGTAATTAGTTCATGTGTGCCATGAGATAGGTAACATTGAACTATTTAGTAAATAGTTCATGTGTTGCGATAGGTAACAATATGGGGGGGCCCCACTTCCCCCAAAGTGGAATTATCTTCTGGAGGGCGGGCCCTTTGTTGGACAGGCGTACCTGCTAGGTGAGCATTCTAAGAACCCATCTGTAACAGTGTACCAGCTGGCATTGTTGTGAGAGGCTGCATTCAGCTTCAGTGAATTTTTTTGATGACTCCTTCATCACTTTTGCCCATTTCATGATGGATGATTTACAAGTGCACCTGCCCACACCAATCTGAGAGTTCAGCAGTTTTTGACCAAAAACAGCATGACCCCGGTGTCCCGCTCTTTCTATTCTCCCTATCTCGCCCTGAGCAACTTTTTTTTTTGTTTGTTTCCCCCCAAGGAAAAAAAGTCCTCGAAGGGAAACATTTTGCGAATGTGGAAGAGATGAAACAAAAAACAGCAGAAGCACTAGGCATCAAAATTGAAGAGTTCGAAAACTGTTTTGAGCAGTGGGAAAAAAATCTTAATAGGTATATCGCATCACATGGAGAGTACTTGGAAAGTGACTGAAGTCTGAACATGAAAGAATAAATACATGATTTTTAATAAATTCTGGGGTGTTTTTTGGATCCCCCTTATTTTCTTGAAGTAAAGCCTTGCTTAACTTTAAAAAATAATTTACTAAGCATTGTAGGGTCTATCAAAAGCTATAAAATGTCATCTCTGGGAGCCTCTAGTTGGGGAGATAAAGTGTAGGAGAATTTCAGTAACAGTTTAAAGGAATATATGATTAAGGATCAAATGTCAGCTAGTTCTTTTAGAGGCAAAGATAAGTGGAGGAATCTCTGGAGAGCTTCACAGAAGAGAGGAGGACTTGAACACCGTTTTTTTCAGTAGACTTCTTTAGAGCAGTTTTGGATTCACAACAGAATTGAGCAGAAAGTACACTGCTCCCCCCACCAACGTGGTACATTTGTTACAATCTGTGAACCTGTCGTGACACATCATTATCACCTAAAGTCCGTAGTTTACAATAGGGCTCACTCTTGGTGTTGTACATTCTATAGGCTTTGAAAAACTTATAATGACATGTGGCTACCATTGTATTATATAGAGCGGTTCACTTCCCTAAAAATTCTCTGTGCTCCACCTGTTCATCCTCCCACCCCAACTCCTGCCAACCACCACTGATCTCATAGTGTTTCCATTGCTTTGCCTTCTCCAGAATGTTGTATACTTGCAATCATACAATGTGTAGCTTTTTCAAATTGACTTTTTTCACTAAGTAATATGCATTTAAGCTTCCTCCATGTCCTTTCATGGCTTGACATCTTAAATAATATTACATTGCCTGGATATACATGGTTTATTTATCTATTCACCACTAAAGGACGTCTTGGTTGCAGGAAGTTTTAGCAATTATGAATAAAGCTGCTGTATGTTCAGGTTTTTGTGTAGAAATAAGTTTTCGTCTCCTTTGGGAAAATGCCAAGGAGTATGATTGCTGAGTCATATGGAAAGAGTATGTTTAGTTTTATAAGAAAAACCAAACCATTCCAAAGTGGCTGTAACATTTTGCGTTCCCACCAACACTGAATGAGAATTCCTACTGCTCCACGTGTTTCCAGTGTTTTAGATTATGGCCATTCTAATAGACGTGTAGTCATATCTCATTTTAATTTCAGTTTTCCTAATTATATGTAATATTGAGCATCTTTTTATATACTCATCTGCCATCTGTATATTTTCTTTGGTGAGATGTTTGCTCAGGTCCTAGGCCTATTTTTTAATCAGGTTGTTTTCTTATTGAGTTTTAAAAGTTCTTTTCATATTTTGATTAACAGTTCTTTATCTTATGTATCATTTGTGAATATTTCCTCTCAGTCTGTGACTTGTCTTCCCTTTATTAAGAGGCATCTTGCAGGATAAAATAGGCAAGAGAAGGAAGCCTATGCACAAAACAGCATGGAACAGTAATAATAACTAAACTTTATTGTTTCTCATTTTGTAAGTTTCTGATGAATAAGCATTTTGAGGGTCTTTTACTTATTTCAGTTCTTAGTACCTGGTGTCCAGAACATAGCAGGTGTACAATAAACACTTAATGAACGGAAGCCCTTCTTTTGCTTACCTTTTTTTTACATGACTTCTCAACCTTCATACCATTCTTCATTGTCACTTCCAATTCCGTTCTAGCTGCCAGAGTGTCTGAGAGCCACCAAACTTGTACACTACCAAACACAAAGTTAACAACTTAAGGACTGCTCACGAGTTTTTTCGTGTTTCGCGCGCCATCTGTTATGGACCTTAGATGTCAACACACTGTCTTGTCCACATTGAATGAAGCGATCTCATTGGTGGAAACTGTGCAGGTCAATCTACGAAAAACTATATAATTGCACGAACCCATAAAGCATTGCAGTTACATTGTATTTTGGTCATTCAAATAGTCTTCATCTTCAAGTTTGCCCCAAAATGTGCGGTCCCAGGCGTATGTCTTAGAGATTTCTATGTGGTACACAATGTGTTAATATGGCCTTGAAGAAGATAGATGTAATTCTCAGTTTTCTCTGAGCTCAAAGCTCACAGATGGTAGGTACTCAGTGAATATTAAACACACAATTTCTGCCTCTTTTTTTTCCTTCTGTGCCGAGAGTTCTAGGAGGAATTGAAAGTAAGCAAAAATTAGTTACCGTAAGAGAATTTTCAGCTTTCTGTTAGGAAGTATTCCAAAGCAGTTACTAATGAATTTGGAATCATTGTCTCAATCATGTCCGTTTATTAACTAACAGAGATAGTCAAGATTTGGTATAACAGATATGCTTTATTTTGAGAATAAGTGATTAAAAAATAAAAAGTATTACCTACTCTTTTGTAAGCCATTTTTGAGTCACCGTAATATTATGAAACACTTTGTGCTTTGCAAATGGGGTGAGTTTTCCTGTTCTATCTGCAGTTGGTGTTAAGGGGAGAGTGCAAACAATGAATCCATTCATGAAATATACTTTTAAAATTTTCACTCATTTGTGTGTGTGTGTGTGTGTGTGTGTAAGAGAGAGAGAAACTTATTTAGGCATGATTATCAATTTTCTTTTTATTTTCTGTCTACTTACTGTTTTGGATAAACATACTGGAATACTGCCAAACATTCACGTGGCTGAATACTAATTTTGCTGAAATTAGATGGAACAGCCATCCCCTGCCAATTTTCTGTCTAAATTATGCAGAAATTTGACTCTTGTAAGACCTAAATCTAGTCAAAAACAGAGTCCTAATTTCCTTGTTAGTCAGTAAGACCTTCAACAAACTATTCTTGTTTCAGATTTTACTTTTTATGTAGGAAAAGAAATCAAAGAAAAATGAAATACAGTAAAAACTTCCAGTCATTTTTCTCATGTGGCACAAATGTGGATTTGCAGTGTTAAAGAACATGGCGTTGATAACTTGTCTGACACAAAGCAGGAGTGAGCCACAGAAAACAATTAGTGCATCTTTCAAATGTAGGGTAGTTATTGAATAATTACTCAAATAATGGTCAGTAATGGAATACAAAGGGTTATCTCTTAGCTAATCCTCAAGTAATGGAATTGGTGTATCTCTGATTTTTCTCTTAGCCTTCCAGGGTTTAAAAGAATGAGACAAAAGTGATTATGGGAACCAGAGGGAGCCACTGGAGGCCAGCAAGGAAAAGGGGACCTTATCTTAAGCAATTAATCAAGAAACTCATATTGTGGGACAGTTATTCAGAGCTAATTCTAAAATAGCTTTAGAGCCCCAGGTCTTGAGATATTTTTTCCAGAATTTTGTCAAGGTCATTTAGCACACGGGGGCAATCTTGCATTAGAGTGAAGGTTTGGTTAAAGTATATATTACTCTGTACCTAGGAGTATGTGCAGTGTGAAAATATAGAATCAAACAACTTAAATGTAGTGGTAATTTTTTACTTTATTTCCATTTTTATGGTAGTAAGTGTGCAAAATAGAATATGATATTATCCCAAAGATAAATAGCCTTGCTTGATCCACTTCCCTAAGTACAGTGGCTTCTGGCTTGTCTGCTTTACTGTGTAAAAGTTGGATAATAATGCTGATAATGCATGCTTAGTGATTTTCTATTTCTATATCACTTCATGTAATAATTGACTTCCTTTCGGTATGATTTTCTTAAATCTGACCAGTTCTTTTAAGCTTCATGTTATTGTTACTTTTTTCTCTTCATTAGTGGAATAAACAATTTGTGTTCTGGTTTTGTTTTTCTTACTTAATAGTATCTCATTTATATGCACAGTGAGCATTTGAGACCTTTCCTTAGCTTTCCTTACCTACCTTTCTCAATCTTTTCCTTTCTTCTAACAAGCTTCCTTACTTAAAACTCACCCCTGTTTCCCGTTGTGCTCAGACACACCATAGATTTCCGGGCACAGCACGGAAGGTAAGGCTGCTCCCATGCCTGCTTGCCTACTCCTCCCCTCACCACCTTCACTGCGCCTGCTTTTCCTCCATTCACCAACCATGCCAGTCTGTCCCCACAGCAGGACCTTGCCCTTGCTCTCTTTTCCCTGAAATGCTTGTTCAAAAGATCATTCTCTGGCTGTAGTTTTCTCATGAATCTCTTCTCAGCTGAAACATCACTTCCTTAGTGACTCTTCTATCTAAAGTAGCCCTTTCCCACCCCACATGTGTCATCTTATTTTATGATCTTCCTAGTCCCTAATCACTATGAATTATCTTTTGTATTATTTATTGCCTATCTGCCCTCCCAGCATTTAAAGTCCGTAAGAAGAGAAACCTCATCCTTTGTTTACTTATATCCATGTTATCTGTTCCACATAGATTGTAACAAATATTTGGGTGAGTGAATGAATGAGAGAGAGAGAGAGAAAGACTGTCTTTATTTTGTGTACATTTCTTATGCTTACTGCCCTCCAGCTTTTGCCTCCACCACTAGACTGAAGCTGTTCACTCGGGTCACCAATAACCTAATTGTTTACTCAGCTGCTAGGTAATTTTTTTCAAAAACAAATCAAACTGTTTTAAAACTCTCAATGAATTCCCATGAACCAAACGAGTACCAAACTGACAACATACATAGTTATTAGAATATTATAGATTATATTTCCTATTATTGTACTTCACATCCCAGTGACTATTTTGTAACTACCAATTTGTTCTTCTTAATCCCTTCAGCTTTTTCACATCTGCCCATACACCCTCCCCATCTGTCAATAGTCAAAATGTTCTCCGTATCTATGAATCTATTTCTGTTCTGCTTGTTCATTTATTTTGTTTTTTAGATTCAATTGTTTATAAATATGTATTTATTGCCATTTTATTATTCACATTTTTTATCTTTTTTTTCTTAATATTAAAGAAGACCCTTTGACATTTCATGTAATACTGATTTGGTGGTGATGAACTCCTTTAGATTTTTCTTGTCTAAGAAGCTCTTTATCTACTCTTCAGTTCTAAATAATATCTCTACTGGATAGAGTAATCTCTGTTGTAGGTCCTTGTTTTTCATCACTTTGAATATTTCACACCATTCCCTTCTGGCCTGCCAAGTTTCTGTTGAGAAAGCAGCTAATAGTCTTATGGGAGCTTCGTTGTACGTAACTACCTGCTTTTACCTTGCTGCTTTGAAGATTCTCTCTTTGTCTTTAATCTTGAGCACTTTAATTATGTGTCTTGGTATGGGCCTCTCTGTGCTTCCTGGACTTATATGTCTAGGTTCCTTCACCAGGTTAGGGAAGTTTCCGTCATTATTTTTTCACATAGGTTTTCAATTCCTTGCTCTTCCTCTCCTCCTTCCGGCATCCCATAATGTGAATGTTGGTATGCTTGAAGTTCTCCCAGAGGCCCCTTATACTATTCTTGTTTTTTTGGATTCTTTTTTTCTTTTTCTTTTTGCTGTTCTCTTTGGGTGTTTTCTGCTTCTGCTTCCTTATCTTAAATCTCTGATTTGGTCCTCTGCTTCATCTACTCCACTGTATCATAACCTGAGGGCATGCTTATTGACACTAACTTTAGTTGAGTTCTGACAACCCACTACCATAGGACCAGCCCATGCTTATTGATTTTAGAGAGAGAGAAAAAGGGAAGGAGAAAGGGGGAGAACCTCCAGCAATTGCCTCTTGTATGCCCTGACTGGAGACCAAAGCCACAATCTAGGCCTGTGTCCTGACTGAGAATGAGCCTACGACTTTTGGGTGTATGGGATGACGCTCCAACCAGCTGAACCATACCAGCCAGAGCATAATTCCGTGTAGTGTAGTCTTCATTTTAGTTAATGTATTCTTCATTTCTGACTGGTTCTTTTGATGATTTCTACTTCCACTTTTATGCTTCCTCTTTGCTGACGTTTCTATAACGTTCATCTATTCTTCCCTTAAGTGTACTGAACATCCTTATAACCAGTGTTTTGAACTATTCGTCTGTTAGATTACCTATCCCATTTTGTTTGGTTCTTTTTCCGGAGTTTTGTTCTGTTCTTTAATTTGAGACATGTTTCTTTGTTTCCTTATTTTGGCAGCCTCCCTGTATTTGTTTCTGTGTATTAAGTGGTGCTGCTCCATCTCCCGAGCTTGGTAGAGTGGCCTAATGTACCAGGTGTTCTGTATGGTCCATTGGCATAGAGTCCCCAGTCACTCAAGCTGGGCACTCCTTTGTGAATTGTGTATACCCTCCTGTTGTTATTGAGCTTCAGTGGATGTCAGAATCTCAGTGGGAGGGATTTGACCCCAGGCCAGTTGCTTGTGAAGACTGGCCATAACCACAGAGGAGAATCTGCTGTGCAGGGGCCCATCCCATGAAGCAGGACTTACTTCAGCAGGGCTATGGGGCCCACTGGGTCTGCCACTTGAGGGTGCCCCTTGTGTAATGTCTGGGTAGTGCTTCTGTGTGGTTTAAAGCTCTCTACCAGGTGACCTGGCTCAGGGGCTTCCCAGGAGGTACATGCCAAAGTCAGCCACCACCTGTGTTCTGCCCTGGGTCACCTGGCATGAGCTACAGAGCAGTCTGTAGATGGCCGCTATTGGTGCTGGGTTTGAAGGTGCCTAGGAGAGGACAAGCTGTGAACCAAGGCTGGCTGCTACTAGTGCTGGGCCCAGGGCCACTTGACAACAGGCGTGGGCTATGCTAAGGCCAGATGCTGCTTGTTTGAGAGATTTTAGGGAAAGTCTGAAGTATGAGCCAAGACAGGATATTTGTATGGAAAAGCTACTGGAAGCAGCTTGGGTGGACCTGCAAGCTGGGTGAGGTGGGGTCTTAGGGAATCACCCAGGCAGAACAAAAAGTGTTAGCCAGATTGATGGAGACCAACAGTATGCTAGAGTTCTGTTTTTGCCACAACCTTGCCAACGCTTGTTTGTTGATTTGTTAATGATGGCCATTCGGACTGGTGTGAAGTGGTATCTCATTGTGGTTTTAATTTGCATCTCTCTGATGGCTAGTGATGCTAAGAATCCTTTCATATATCTGTGCACCCTCGGTATGTCTTCCTTGGAGAAGTGTCTGTCCATGTCCTTTTGCCTATTTTTTAACTGGATTGTTTGTCTCCCTGGTGTTGAGTCATATGAGTTCTTCATATATTTTGAATATTAAACCCTTGACTAATATATCATTGGCAAATATGTTTTCTGATATGGGTGGTTCCCTTTTTATTTTTCTGATGTTTTCTTTAGCCATTCAGAAGCTTTTTAATTTGATATACTCCCATTTGTTTATTCTTTCCTTTATATCCCTTGCCCTAGGGGACATAGTAGTGAAAATATTGCTGTGTAGGATAGCTGAAATTTTCCTGCCTGTGTTCTCACTAGGATTTCTATGGTGCCATCATTTATATTTAAGTCTTTTACCCATCTTGAGTTTATTTTTGTATATGGTGTAAGTTAGTGGTCTAGTTTCATTTTTTTTGCATGTACCTGTCCAGATCTCCCAACACCATTTATCGAAGAGGCCATTTTTACTCCATTTTATGGCCCTTCCCCCTTTGTCAAATATTAATTGATCATAGAGACTTTGGTTTATTTCTGGGCTCTCCATTCTTTTCCATTGATCTATGTGTCTGTTCTTAATGCCAGTACCAGACTGTTTTGATTACAGTGGCCTTGTAATATAGTTTGATATCAGGTATTGTGGTCCCTCTACTTTGTTCTTTCTCAGAATTGCTGAGACTATTCAAGGTTGTTCATGGTTCCATATAAACTTTTGAAATATTTGTTCTATATCTGTGAAATACATCATTGGTATTTTAATAGGGATTGTGTTGAATCTATAAATTGCTTTGGACATTTTAATGGTGTTGATTCTTCCAATTCATGAACATGGTATATGCTTCTATTTATTGTGTCTTCCTTAATTTATTTCTTCAGTGTTCTGTAGTTTTCTGAGTACAGGTCTTTTACCTCCTTGGTTAAGTTTATTCCTAGGTACTTTATTTTTCTTGGAGTTTATAGGGTTTTCTATATACACTGTCATGTCACCTGCAAACAATGACACTTTTACTTCCTCCTTTCCACTTGGATGCCTTTTATTTGTTTTTCTTGTCTGGTCGCCGTGGCTAGAACTTCTAGTACTATGTTGAATAGAAATGGTGAAAGCAGACACCCTTGTGTTGTTCCTGATCTTAGTTGGGAAAGCTTTTAGTTTTTGCTGGTTGACTACGATGTTGGCTGTACATTTCTCGTATATTGCCTTTATTATGTTGAGGAATGCTCCCTCTGCTCCCACTTTGCTGAGTGTCTTTATCATAAATGGGTGCTCTATTTTATCAAATGGTTTTTCAGCATCTGTTGATATGATCTTATGATTTTTGTCTTTCCTTTTGTTTATGTGATGAATTACATTTATTGATTTGTGAATATTGTGCCATCATTGCATCCCTGGGATGAATCCCACTTGGTCATGGTGTATGATCTTTTCAATTTATTCCCGGATCCAGTTTGCCAATATTTTGTTGAGGATTTTAGCATCTGTGTTCTTCAGTGATATTTGCCTGAAGTTTCTGTCCTTGTTGTGTGTCTTTGCCTGGTTTTGGAGTTAGGATGATGCCGACCCCATAAAAAGAGTTTGAGCTTCTTACCTGTTTTTGGATTTTTTTGGAATAGTTTGAACAGGATAGGGGTTAGCTCTTCCCTAAATGTTTTATAAAATTCTCCCATGAAGTCGTCTGGTCCAGGCTTTTGTGTGCCAGAAGTTTTATGATTACTACTTCAATTTCACTAGCTGTTATCAGTCTAGTCAGGCTTTCTGCTTCTCCTGATTCAGTTTTGGAAGATTATATGTTTCTGGAAATTTGTCCATTTCACCCAGATTTTCAAATTTCTTGGCATATAGTTGTTCGTAGTAATTTCTTACAGTCCTTGTATTTCCGTGGTATTGGTTGTAATTTCTCCTCTTCCATTTCTCATTTTTTTTTATTTGGGTCCTCATTTTTTTCTTGATAATTCTGGTTAAAGGCTTGTCAATTCTGTATATCTTTTCAAAGAACCAGCTCCTGGAATTATTGATCCTTTGAATTCTTTTAGTCTCTGTGTCATTTATTTCTGCTCTGATCTTGATTATTTCTTTCTTTCTACTTGCTCTGGGCTTTGTTTGATGTTGTTCTCCAGTTCTTGTAGTTGTAGTGTTAGGTCGTTTTGTGATAAATTTCTACTGTATAGATTAACCACTGTGCTCTCCTCCCCCATTTCTCTTCCATGACAGGATTGAGTTCATTGCAATTTCATAGTGCTTTTCTAGTAATTTTTATATCACCGTGAATTGCTTCTTTTGTGGCTTGTATATAGATGGTTTCTTAGGGTAGTTTTTGTTTGTTTGCTTTGAGTCACCAAATTTTGAGAGACTAGTGGCTGATTTTATCTCTTAAATATGAGGATCTTTGTAGTTAATGGAATGAGACAAGGATAGATACAAAACAATCAGAAGCTTAAATACTGATTTTCCTCTTCCTAAAAAAGATTTTATTTATTTTTAGAGAGAGGGAGAAAAAGAGGCAGAGAAGCATCAATGTGAGAGAAACATAGATTGACTGCCTTTTGCTTGCCCCCAATCCAGGCATGGGCCCTGACTGGGAATTGAACTGGCAACCTTTTAGCCTATAGGACGACGCTCAGCCCACTGAGCTACACCAGTCGGGGCTTAAATACTCGTTTTACTTTCTCCCAATCAAATTTAGTATTTGGTCCTGAACTCATGTTTCTCTTACCATCTCAAACTAGAGTCTTACCAAATCTGGTCTTCTTCCTAATCTTGCTTCTTGATGACCATTTTATAAATATACTAACCCCTCTTTTTAAAATTGTTTTGCTACAACCTCTAGGACTGTACATGTATAGTTTGGGGAAGAGGGGAAGGAAAGCAAATGTGTTGGAGTAGCTCTGGGTGGGTGCTGGCTGAGTGGAGAACAGTGGTAATAAAGGTATGTGCTGCTGCCACCACTGCTGACATTGACTTCTATTGTTTGAACAGGTCTTTTTTTTAATTTGATGAAATTTATTTGTTTTTTAAATTTAAATTATATTTTATTTGTTAATGCTATTACAGTTGTCCCAAATTTTCCACCCTTGTCCCTATTCCCACAGACACCGCCCCCCCCCGCCCCCGCCGCAGCTCTCTCAGATAATCCCCACATGGTCATCCGTATTCAGGGGTTATGAATATATGTTCTTTGGCTACTCTATTCCCTATGCTTTCCTTTACATCTCCATGACTATTCTGTAAATACCAATTTGTATTTCTTAATCCCTACACCTTTTTTTGCCCATTCCTCTGACCCTCTCTCATCTGGCAATCATCAAAACATTCTCTGTATCTATGATTCTGTTTCTGTTTTGCTTGTTTGTTTATTTTGTATTATAGATTCAATTATGGATAGATATGTATTTATTACCATTTTATTCATATTTGGTATCTTTTTCTTAAAGAAGACCCTTTAACATTTTATATCTTAATGGTAATGATGAACTCGTTTAGCTTTTTCTTGTCTGGGAAGCTCTTTATCTGTCCTTCAATTCTAAATGAAAGGCTTTGCTGGATAGAGTAATCTTGGCCGTGGTTCCCTAATTTTCATGACTTTGAGTATTTCTTGCCAATCCCTTCTGGCCTGCAAAGTTTCTGTTCTGAAATCAGCTGATAGTCTTATAGGAACTCACTAGCAGGTACTAACCGCTTTTCTCTTGCTGCTTTTAAGATTCTTTCTTTATCTTTAGCCTTTGACATTTTAATTATGATGTGTCTTGGTGTGGGCCTCTTTGGGTCTGTCTTATTTGGGACTTTCTTTGCTTCCTTGACTTGTATGTCTATTTCCTCCACCAAGTTGCAAGTTTTCTGTCATTGTATTATCAAATAGATTTCCAATTTCTTTCTGTCTCTCCTTCCAGCATCCCTGTGATGCAAATGTTGGTATGCTTGAAGTTGTCCCAGAGGCTTCTTAAACAATCCTCATTTTTGGGATTCTTTTTTCTCCTTGTTTCGATTGGATGTTTTTTGCTTCCTTATGTTCTAAATCTCTGATTGATTCTTGGCTCCAAGCCCTCTACTGGATTCCCTGCAATTTGTTCTTCATTTCAGTTACTGTATCCTTCATTTCTGACTGGTACTTTTTTATGGTTTCCATGCTATTTTTTGTGCTGTTAAGGTTCTCACTAAGTTCACTGAGCATCCTCAAAACCAGTGTTTTGAACTCTGCATCTAACACACTGCTTGTCTCCATTTTGTTTAGTTCTCCTTCTCAAGTTTTGCTTCATTCCTTCATTTAGGCCATGCTTTTTTGTCTTCTCATATTGGCAGCCTTCCTGTGTTTGTTCCCATGTATTAGGTAAAGCTGCCTCCTCTACCTAATATAGAGTGGCCTAATGTAGTAGGTGTCCTGTAGGGTCTAATGGCATAGCCTCCCCATCACCCAAGTGGGGCACTCAGGGTGTGGCCACCGTGTGGGCTGTGTTTACCTCCCTCCTGCAACCAAGCCTTGATTGCTTTGGCCAGTCAGTTGGAGGGATTAACAAAGGCTGATCAGCTGCAAGGACTGGCAGTGACCACTGACCACCAACTTCCAGGCACTGTGGAGGATAAGCTACATAGGGACCCACTCCCCAGAGCAGGACTTACTTCAGCAGGGCACTGGTATGCACTGAGTTCACCTCTTGAGTGTGTCATTTGTGGAAGTGGTTTGGTGGTGGTGCTCTAAAGTGGTCTGTAGATGTCCACTGGATGCGCAGGCTCTGTGGCCTTCTGGGGCAAGGTCAGCCACCCACTGTATTATGTCCAGGGCCACCCAAATAAGCAATCTGCAGGTGGCTGCTGCTTGTATTGGACCTGGAGGTGGCCAAGGGAGTTCAAGGTCTAATCCAAGGCCAGCTGCTGCTAGTGCAAGCCTGGGGCCACTTAGCCATTGGCACAGGGCACACTGAGGCCAGCTGCTGTTTGTTTGAGAGAATTTAGGAAGTACTGAAGCAGGAGCCATTCATATGGAAAAGTCACTGGAAATAGCTTGGGTAGACCCAAAAGATGGGTGTGGCAGAGCCTCAGCAAATCACAGGGAAGGGTAATCAGTGTTAGGCAGGTTGATGGAGTCTCAGATATGGCACCCACCTGCCAGCTCTGTGGATCTGTTGGGGGAGGGCTCAGAAAAGAAACGGTGGCCTCTGCCAGCATTTTTGTCTGGAGAAAGCTGCCCCCGCAGCTCTCACCTTGATGCGAGAAAATTCATTTCTTCCCCAAATGTCTCTGATGCCTTTCAAGCTGCTGCTCCTATGCTGGAGCTCAGAAGAAGTGCATCCAAGTAAGTCCATATGCAGTCCCTTTAAAATGAACTGCCTGAGACTCTAGCAGTTTGTCTTCCACAGCCTCAGTCCCGACTGGTTTTTACAGCCAGAAGTTAGCACTTTACTTCCTGGCACTGGATCTCTCAGCTAGGGCCTGGTGAGGAGTTTGGACCCCTCATTCCCACAATATCCCTCCTGATTTTTATCCCCACATGTTGGTATGGGATCAGCCATTCCACATCTCCACTCCTTCTACCAGTCTGGATGTAGGTTCTTCTTTAATTCTGTAGTTGTAGCACTTCCATTCAATTTGATTTCTAATGGTTCTGAGTGATGGTTGTTCCATAGTTTAGTTGTCATTTTGATGTGGTTGTGTGATGAGACAAACTGTGTTTACCTACGCTACCATCTTCAACCTCTAAAAATGTTGTTTCAATAATTTTCAAAATTATTTCACTTTGAGTTTTCACCTACTGCACATGATAATCCTATGAAGTAAGTAGGGTTCACGTTATTTTTTGTGTGTACAGATAAGGAATCTTGTGGTCATCAATACAAAGAAAGGGGAAATGGCTGCTTTTGTAAACCAGGGTTATTTTCTAGTCCATCACTATTTACCGTGTAAAGAAATATTGCCTTAATAATAAAGTATGGCTTAGAATAAAGAGTGTGCTTCTAAACACTGTCCTAAAACCCAGAGGTCATGTGTAAGTCAATCCAGAAACATTGAGGAGTTGGCAGTGTCCAGTCAGTCATTCTACTAAGACAGTCAAGGTCACCCATGGCAGGCCATGAGTGCTACATCACTATCTCTTGCTTAAGTGATAGACACGAGAAGATGCTATTGATTATAAAACACCACAGTTTTGGAATTGCACATTTTAACAATTTAGAATCAATGAAATATGATAAAATAATTTTTCTTATTTTTCTAGTAGTAATACTGCTGAAGAAAATATTATTAGCCTTTGACAGATTGCTTAGCAGCCAAAGGCAAATGTGATTCCTGTCTTAGGTGAAGCTTAGTTGGGGAAACAGATAAGAAATGCATTAACAATCAAACATTCTTTATTCTGGAGTTAGGGAATGACCAGAGAATACTTCTTTGAGAAGACGGTACTTAAGCTTAAGACTTAGAGGGTGAGAAAGGCAAGCAGGAACTCTTGAAGGGAAGAGTGCTCCTAGCAGAGAGGAGCAGAATGTGGTATAAATATCCTAACAAAGGAAAGAACTTAGTGTATTCCAGAAATTCAAAGAATGATTATGTAGCTTGAACAGAGTATTCTGCACATAACTAGCTCTTTGAATTTAAACTAAAATATCTCCCATTTTGGATTTAGAAGAATGTCTTGCCAGATACAAATGGCAACAGTGTTAAAGTTCATAAGACACATTTAATCTTTTCATTAAATGCCTTCTAAGGACTGGGATTACTTTCAAGCAAAATCTTTTATTTTAAATCAGTACTCCGTAAAAGTATTTGATGTTGATGAAGTTATATCCACATAATTATAAACAGCTGATCCTCATTATGCATGGATTCTGTGTTTATGATTTTGCCTACGTGGTAAAATGTATGTACGGATTGTACATACTTTATGTATGTTATGTTATGTATGTATGTTATGATTTTGCCTACGTGGTAAAACACAGACGTTTGCCGCTAAGTTCAAACAAGGCGACCCTTTGTCTTGTTATTCCAACTCTCATTCTGTAAACAAATGTCATTTTAAAGGTCTATTTAGTGCCATGTTTTTCTTATTTTTTGCCTTTTGTTGGTGATTATGCTATTTAACATGACCCCCAAGCACAATGCCGAAGTACCGACTAGTGCTCCTAAGTGCAGGAAGGCTGAGATGTGCCTTACAGAAAAAACTGTGTGTGTTAAATAAGCTTTATTCTGACATGATGTATTGCTATTGGTCATGAGTACTATGTTAATGAATCAACAATATATATTAAATGAGATGTCTTTAAACAGAAGCACACATAAAGTATGGTTATGTATTGATCTGCTAATGAAAATGTTTGACCAAATCATAGGAACCTAACTTTGCAGTTCCCTTAGAAACAATGGTTAAATTTTCACTAATTTAGTTTTGTGGCACCTTTATAAGAACATAACCACCACAAATAATACAGATCCCACTGTGCATGTATATGGGAAGAGATCGTAAACATGTTATGTTGCTGTGTAACAAGCCACCTCAAAATTTAGTGGCTTAAAACAGCAACTCTTTATTAGCTCACAGTTCTGTGAGTTGGCCTTTTTGGTTGGCTCAACTGCACAATTCTTTTGCTGGACGTGGCTGGGCTTGGTTATACATTTGCAGTCAGCTGCTGATCAATGGCCTCACTCATCTGTCTGATGATTTGGCTGGGGCTCCGAGTCGTGCACTTCTCATCATCCAGCAGACTCACTTGGCTCGCTCATATGGGGGCGGTTGCAAGCTTCTCCAAGCAACGAGAGGGCAGGTCCCAGTGTGCAGGTGTTTTTCGAGCCTCTGCTGTGTCACGTGTGCCAGCTCTGACCCATCGGTCAAAGCAAGTTACATGGCCGCCCAAGTGCAAATAGGCTCACTCCTAAGAGCCGCCCACAGAAAGGGCAGAAATGCAGGGAGGGAAAGAATTACTCTTCTTTTTGTACGTCTAACCCATATATTAAGCAGTTTGCTGGATTATTTACATACTTTGTCTTATTGTTACCCAAAAACCAGAGAGGTAGCACTGTCTGTTAACCCAAATTGACATAAAGGGAAATTGAAACTCAGAAAGATTAAGCAGCCACATACCCAGTATGGCAAAGGCAGATCACACATGTCTGTGTGATTGCGAAGTTTTTATTTTTTTCTCCACTATTTTGTCTTCTGATAGATGAATGGGTAATTTGCCCAATTTGTCTAGTTATGGATAGAAAAAAATAGCAGTAAGTTTAGCTTCGCAAATACATGAAAGAAACAACTGCCATTGTCTCTTGGAAAAGAAACTATGTCCTATGCAAAGTCTTACTATTATAGCAAGTTTGAGAAAATCACGGTAGTAGTGATTTATGAATGTGTGGTACTTGATTATGAATTTGATTTGCACAAAGGGCTTACATCCTGGATGTGGAATCTTAGTTGTAATAGAATTTTTCTGAAAGATTTAAAGGAAGATGATTAAAATATTAGAAATATTGACATTGTCTGAAGAGATCTCCTTGTATTTATTTCTTTTTAAAAAATCCACAGTATTACCATAGCTTGGTCCGATTATGCTGTTGTAATCATAGTTGAACTGAGAAGGGTGATTAACGATAGCAATTTATTGTATCTGAGGAGGAGAGAAAATAGGAGATGTTGTCGTTATCATAAATCATATCATAAATAACCAAAAAGAAGCACTCAGAATGCTTGTGTGGTGTCAGCAGCCAGCCCTTACAGGCACGTTAGCCCAGGATGTAGCCATAGAAACCCCAAAGTCATATTGTTATCTTACTCTTGCTGCAGTTATGTGATACAACAGTATTAACATATAGATTAGGCCATTTATAATACTAGGTGTCATTTCAGGTTGGCTTGCTTATATAGCATTTTAGTTTTTTATTGTGCAGAATGTTAGTGAAGTAGTGCTTTTTTACAAGTCTGTGTGTATAAGTATTATAACACATCATCATCTTCACTCTGCTATTAATTTAATCTGTTATTGATCAGTAGTACTGTACAAATTGTCATTGCCTGATTGTCTTGTCTTTGCTAGTAATTTCATTTTTTCATTTTTTAAGTAAATAGGTTTATTTTTAAAACACCTACCCACTTATGCATGCTGAGTTGTGTTTTAAGGGTCTAATTACTGTTACATTATAGACAGGACAATTTAAAATATATTTTATGAGGGGTTTAGATGGTATCAAAAATTTTTAGCCTCATTTGAAACTCAAAGATTAAATGTTGAGATGGATTGATTGTTCACGCACGTCTCACACACACATAGTGTCTGCCTGTGCTCCAGCCGCCCAGACCTTCCCTCCTCACAGCAGCCCCCCCACTGAGCAGCACCTCCTGGCAGTGTACTGTTTCCAACTGCCTTTTTTTGTTTGTTTTATAGTCTTTTCTTTAGTTTAGCTCTCTTTTTCTCACATTTGATTATAATCAGTCCAAAAAAGCCGTGTGACACCATCAACACTATTCCTGGAAATCACCTTTAATCCTCAACATTCTATCAAATTACTTCACTTAATTCACAAACGTATTCACTTACATTTTATTTTCTGAGAGTCTCCTTACCTTAAAAAGTAGGATAGTGTCTTTCATTTGTTAGCTTTATAGCCTTAAATATATTTTGGTGGCAGACTTTTTTTTTAAGTATATTTTATTGATTATGCTATTACAGTTGTCCCTTTACCCCCCCTCTACCCGCATGCTCCCTCCCTCCAACATTCTCCCACGCCCCACCTTAGTTCATGTCCATGGGTTGTACATAGAAGTTCTTTGGCTTCTCCATTTTCTATGCTATTCTTAACCTCCCCCTGTCTATTTTGTACCTACCAATTATGCTCCTTATTCCCTGTACCTTTTCCCCCTTTCTCTCCTCTCCCCACTGATAACCCTCCATGTGATCTCCATTTCTGTGATTCTATTCCTCTTTAGTTGTTTGCTTAGTTTGTTTTTGTTTTTGTTTTTTAGGTTCAGTTGTTGATAGTTGTGAGTTTGTGGTCATTTTACTCTTCATAGTTTTGCTCTTTTTCTTAGATGAGTCTCTTTAACATTTTATATAATAAGGGCTTGGTGGTGGTGAACTCCTTTAACTCTACCTTATCTGGGAAGCACTTTATCTGCCCTTCCATTCTAAATGATAGTTTTGCTGAATAGAGTAGTCTTGGATGTAGGTCCTTGCCTTTCATGACTTCAAATACTTCTTTCCAACCCCTTCTTGCCTGTAAGGTATTTTTTGAAATGTCAGCTGATAGTCTTATGGGAACTCCTTTATAGGTAACTGTCTCCTTTTCTCTTGCTGCTTCTAAGATTCTCTCCTTATCTTTAACCTTGGGTAATTTACTTATGGTGTGTCTTGGTGTGTTCCTCCTTTGGTCCAACTTCTTTAGGCCTTTCTCGGCATCCTGGGCTTGCATATCTAGTTACTTCACCAGATTGGAGAAGTTTTCCTTCATTATTTTTTCAGAGAAGTTTTCAATTTCTTGCTCTTCCTCTTTTCCTTCTGGCATCCCTTTGATTTGGATGTCGAGACGTTTAAAGTTGTCCCAGAGGTTCCTAAGCCTCTCCTCATTTTTTCGAATTCTTATTATTTCATTCTGTTCTAGTTGAATGTTTATTTATTCCTTTTGTTTCAAATTGTTGATTTGAGTCCCAGTTTCCTTCCCTTCCTGTTGGTTCCCTGTATATTTTCTTTTATTTCACTTTGCATAGCCTTTACTTTTTCCTCTTTTTTGCATCCATACTCATTCCTTTTTGTGAGCATTCCAATTACCAGTGTTTTGAACTCTGCATCTGATAGGTTGGCTATTTCTTCATTGCTTAGTTCTTTCTCTGGAGTTTTGATCTGTTCTTTCAATTGGGCCACATTTCTTTGTCTTGGTGCACCAGCTGGATGAATGTTTCTCCTTTAACTCCTTGGTTGTTGGACTTCCATACAGTTCAACTTTCTGGCAGTTCTGGTTGTTTTTTTTTGTTTGTTTTTGAATTGATTGTTGTCCTTCTTTTGGTTGTGTGAGGAAGCAAAGCATATCTACCTACATCTCCATCTTGGCCAGCTGGTTCTGGTGGGAGACTTTAACGATACTGCCTTTATCTAAGATATAAGTCAAAGTGGTCAAAATGTTAAGCATTGTTGCACGAGGTCAATGAGTCATTTAGAGGCAGGAGAAACTCTGCTGGCCCTTTATGTCAGCCCACATGCATGGTCAACTGCATGTGGAGATGGCCCTAATAGCAAAGATCTTCAGCTCTTAGAAGTAAGAGGTCAGATCTCAATACTTATATGTTGCTGACGAGAAAACTTAAGCGTGGGGGAGTAAATTTAGGGCTGTGCTAGGTTGCATCATGACACTGGTCACAGGTCTTAAATGTAGTTTCAGTCCAGTTCCCTTTCTAGTCAACACTGTGACTTCTGTCTTACCCCTGGGTATGGTTACATATGCACTTTGTAACTATCCCTGGCACAACACTTAAACTGATAGCCACAAAATGTAGTTGATTCTTAAGAATAGTAAATCGTGTCTTACTTGACCTCATTTTCCTAGGATCTAACATAGTGCTTGCCACAGTGGTATTCAGAAGACACTCAGTGGATGGATAGATGAGTAAGGAGTGAGTGAGCATCATTAGTGTCGAGTCACTTCAAAGAACTGGTTACAGTAACTATATCTAATACCCAGGCAAGTTAGAATGGTGTTTCTGAAAAAATATACTTTAAATGAATTCTTTCATACTTGTTAGTAAAACAGTGGGATCCATAAATTAAAAAGAAAATCGGAAAGTTTGTGTCATCATTTGCTAGAAATTAATTTTTGCATATGTATTTCTAAAAAGAATCAGAAGGAATCTTATTTTACATACACTTAATTTTGAATGAAATATATGCAGATAGCATTTTATTGTCCCAATATTTAAGGTTTAGAAACACCAGTGTGTTTTCTGCTTAGTTTAAGATCATGCTACTGAATTTTAAAATTGCATACATCTATGCAGTTAATGAGATAAAAAGCTTCTGTGCCATGTGCAAGCAATTTCCTTTTTCCCCTAATGTCCATGAGCATTTTAGATTATAGTGTTTCTTTAAAGGCATATACTATTCTAATTAAAAAGATATTTTGTTCTAATTTAGTATTTATAGTAGCTTAGAATTAACCCCTAAAAAATCCTTTTGGTGTGTTCAGACCTTACTGCCTTGTTTTGTTTTTGTTCGAGAAGTTTGGTAAAGAAGCATGTTTTTCTCATTACTCTGACGAATATAGCTGTTTGGATTATTTATTTGTGTCATTAATGAAGGAAAATTAGAATGGACTTTGTAGTGTCTCCTCTTTTTCATCAACATCTATGAAGTTTTTAAAAGATATGCATTCATATGGATCCATTTTATTCCTTATATGTAATTAAAAAAAGAATTTTGACAATTGTTCCGCAGTCACACACTGAAGGAAAATGTTAATTTGGTGAATCTGGGTACAGGATATTCATGACTTCTTGTAGTATTCTTACACCTTTTTTTAATATGTTTGAAATTACATCAAATTAAAAAGTTAAATAATTTTACAGTCAAATGTAGACTTGGAATCATTGCTTGTTTAAAGATCTTCTGTATTTCCCCCTTTTTTCATATATTATGATAAGGTATTCTGCTACCAATGAAATCTGTGGTGATAAACATTTCTGTTATTTCACATCATATCCCTTTAATGACCAACGAGAAAGCGTAATGTATGCAAAACATTTGGCAGAGTGAAGTTACTTCTTAATGTAGCAGCTTTTTCCTTTGATTAAATTATAGCAATCATGTGTTAGTGAATTTATATGACAAACAGGTTGTTGATAGTGGATATACACCTCTACTAGGAAGCAGGAGGTTAACATTTTTTTTATAATAGTTCCGTGAGTATTCATCTTGAATATTAAAATCAAGACAATGGTTACCTCGGGTGGAGAGGTCAAAGAGTGAATCAGAGAGGAACCAAGGGCCTTGCAAGGTTCTGTTTACCCAGTTAGGTGGCAGTGTCTCAGGCATACACTCATTATTGTGCTTTATGCCTTTCATAAACTTTGCTTATACTCTCTGGTATGTATCAGATAATTTCTAATTCCGAAAATGGATGTAAATATCTCTGCACTTTTCCTGTTTTTATTAAAGTTTAAGGCTTTCTCTTCCAGCAAAATTCTTTTTTCATTTTGGTGAATTTTGATGCTACAATTGAAGCTTTCTTACAAAATCCTTAAACATAAAAAGTAACTGTAATCTAAACTAATCACAATAAGAAACATTTGTATTTTTAAGTATTCCTAAAATCAGCACTTGTAATAGTTTAGTTTACTAATTCATTTCTATTCTTCTAAACCATGTAAAGCTTCTAGATGCATCCAAGTTTGCATCAGGGACTTGAAATTAACAAAAACTGAAAATGAACAATAAAAATAACAAAAACAGAATAACCCCTCCTAGCTTGTGGAGACCAACTTTGTATCAAGCTTTATGCTCATTATTTTTCACTTAAATGAGAACAACCACCATTCGCATGTTATCTCCAAACAGCAAGTGAACCAGTCTGTTTCCTGAAGTATTTACAGGAAAGCCATGTAGTTTTTCCTAGCACACTCTGCATGCCTCCTTCATTTTGAATGCCTGTATCTTGTGGTCATCTTGCCAATTCCAATTTGAAAGAATTGCACACTGTGTAGAAAACTCAGAATTTTAAGTTGTCCTACCTAGAAAACAGACCTTCCACCTGGAAGACCTAGCTCTGTCTTACTAGTAGTTTTGGCAGTTCCCTTTCTGGGGACTGCTTGTGTTAGAGCAGTTTCCTTCTGCTCTCCTGGGGCATTCGCCATGGCCTGCTTTGGGGCCTCACACACTCAGAGCTCCTCAGTAACCTCCAGAGTGAGAACAAGGTGTAATTTAACATATTTAAATGCTCTGCTGCTCTGCCTATTGAAACCTTCCTCCTTCTGCCTTGGCATCACCAGGAGTTAGAACCTCTGGGTAAGTGGGGTAGTAGGATGCTTTTTGGATTTAGAAATATAACACTTAATAAGTATTCTAAAATTTTTCATTCACTTGGAAAATGCCCTGATTTTATTCATGTGTTTACCCTTTAGCAGTTGAGTAGATTTGAAGTTTACCTTGTTTTTCTGGTAAGGATAGGGACTGAAGGAAATGTTCAAATTATCTAAATAGGGTGGGTCTAGCAAACTTTTCCATAAAGGACCAGATAGTAAATATTGTAGGCTTTCTTTGTTATTTGTATAACTGAGCCAAAGTGGGAGGGACATTTCTAGTTGCTAACAAAAAGTGTCACAGAAGAAGGGACATTTGATTGGAAGCTAAGAAGAGATAGTCACCAAAGTGTAAAAGGGCAGAGGATTCCAGGCAGTGGGAAGTAGTTGCCCGTGCAGAGTCACAGAGGTGAGACTGCAGACCAATTCACATGGCTGGAATAGGTAGAGTGAAAGGGGAGGTTAATTACTGAGCTGGATGATGGAGCATCTTTAGGTCATGCTGGGGAAATTAGATTTTTATATTTTAGAATAGTAGGTTTCAACATGCTTTAGCTTCACAGCAAAGGCTTTTCTGGAAGCTCAGCATGTGAAATAGATAATCTGAGGAGTAACTAAGTATTCCATTTAGCAGAGATTAGGGACCCTGTCTCTAGTGTGTAATAACCTCAAAGGGGTTCCACAAAACCCTCCAGCTCCAGCCTTTTCCAGCTAGCGCTGCAGGGACCGGTGACGTGTTTTAAGATGAGGAATCCTGTACTCAGATTTGTGTTTTCAGAAGGTCACGGGAAGGCCATGTGAAAGACGGTTCTGAGTCGGATGGGACTGAAGGCAAAAAGCCTAGTCAGTAGGCTCTTGTAGTAGCACAGAGAAGAGCTGTTGGGGATTAAACTAATAGTACAAGTGAAGAGAGCACAGTAAAGGAAATGCAGTAGGTTAAAGTACTTTGTAATTTAAAAAATTAAAAAATACTTCCCAAGAGGAAATCAGTAGAAAATTGTGTTCACAATCAGATGTGGAGAAAGAGGGGGAAGAAGTAGTCTGAAAAGGTGTTTCTGAGTTGGGTAACAGTACAGGTGATAATATCATTTGCAAGTAACAGTGGCAGTAATTGTGCCTTAAATGTGTCTTGATTTTTATAGCTCACAAAGTATTTTCACATACATTAAGTATTTCCACATACACTTTCATATACAATACGTTAAGTCATTTTTTCCTTGGTCACCCCTTTGTGCTCTAGTGGCGTAACTTCTGCTGAGCCTTCATTTTCATTGGCCCCTTAAGCATCTGACTTTGCTCACTAGTCCTCCTTTTGAAAACTCTTGCCCTTGATCCTCTGACATCTCCCAATCCCCCAGGTATTTTCTTAGTTCTGCATCCCCTTGTCTTTATACATAGGTATTCCTCAGAGTCTCTGGACCTGACCACTTCTTGTTTCTCCCTTGTTCATACTATCCATTATTGTGATTTAATTTATCTAAGCAAAGGTTTCTCTCTCTTTCACGCACACACGCACATACACACACACACACACACACACACACACTCCTGTTTTCTGAACTGTAGGCTATTTTCATCTCCCAGTTAGACATCACTAACTATTCATCAAACGCTGTGTATACAGATTGAACTAATTATAATCATCTTCCTTCTCTATTTATTTTCTGTTTCTGTTAAGGCCTGTGTTACTCACTCACCAGGGCTCAAACCTTGAAACTGTATTTGAATTATTTCTCCGCTCTTATACCTAATCATGTATCAGATTCTATTCATTCCATCTTCAAAGTATGGCCTCCCTCTATTGCTTCCTATTCATTACCACTATTTTATTTCAGACCCTTATTGTCACTTACCTACATCATTTCAATAATCCCTAACTTGTCACCTCTCCATTAGTATGTTACCTCTCATCCATCATATATGTTCTTGCCACAATAATTTTGCTAACTTATACCCTGGTTATTCTCCCTTGCCTAAAAATCTTCACTAAGTCCAAACTACCAGTAAAATAAAGATTATGTTTGTTTTTCTGGAATTCAAAACTTCTAGAATCTAGATACAACCTTAGTAGACTTACTTTCTGTTATTCCCAATCTTCTACCAAACTTTCCAAACAAATTACTCCCTGGTTCTTACGCACTTCCTATGTTGCACCTCCATCTCTTCGTCATCTGTTCCTGCACTTCATCGTTCCCAGCCACTGAAAATCGAAAATGCTACGTAATTAGTAAAAATCTTTGACATTGCCGTCATCTCTCCTTTGAACTACTGTAGCACTTTATCTGTGTTATGGTGCTTCTCCTTTCGTATGTGCTATACGCATACTCTGTGTCCTCTGCTAAACTATATGCTCTCTTGAGTCATGATTTATTTCTAATTTATTCCAGTAGCTCTTTCAGCCTTTATCATTGTGCATTCTGCATGGTATATGCTTAGTTAATAGGTGTAGAAAGAAATGATCCAATCTTACAGCAAATCAGTCAAGTAAGTAGGGCAAGTAACATTTAGCCCCTTTTGAAAGGTCAGGAAAAAGGCTCAAAGAGGTTAAGAGATTGCCTCGGGCCTGTTGCTCTGCTGCGCCAGACCACCAGCTGCAAGAGCATCTCTCTAATACCACGGCCAGTATGCGTTCCACTGCACCGCACTGCCTCTCAAAGTGGCTGACATCGAGCAAGTAAAACAGAAGACAAGTAGCATATGAATTGTGTTCAGGTTGGAGGTTTGCATTTCCAAAATCTAAAAATTAAAATTTGTTCCAAAGGCATAAAAATGGTATGCCTTGTTGTCATTTCTGAGGGTAGTAGTCATATAATAACCAATACCTTGAATTTTAGAAGTGTGTGTGTGTTATGTTTGTGTGTGTGTGTGCATGTGCCCACGAGGAAGAGGAAAAGAGAAAGACGGCATTTACTCAGGTTAGGAAAAGAATTAATAAAAGGGAGCAGATGGCAATCAAGAAATATGTAGCAAACTCTAGATTCTGAAAGTAGGGCCAAATCATTTGAGAACAACCATTTGTATCTGCTTTCACTGATTGCCACCCTTCAAAGAATGAAGGCATGCAAATTTGGAAGATCCTTGAAAACTTAATCACTTTATTCTCTAAACGCTGTCAAGAATTTTCTTCTTTTTTTTCTAGAAATTATATCTTTTTTCTTTCATAGAAATCCTTACTTTTATTTGTTAGAATTGTTTTAAATGTTCCAATAACACTTCTTTTTTCTTCTTTTACTAGAAGAAGAAGAAGAGCAGGTGCCCACTGATGGGGGGACATCAGCAGAAGCCATGCAAGTTCCCTTGGAAGAAGACGATGAACTGGAGGAGGAAGAAATTATTAATGATGAGAATTTCCTGAGTAAGAGACCGTTAGATAGTCCTGAAGTGGAAGAAATGCCTGCCATTAAGCGGCCACGACTAATAAGCACTAAAGGAGACACCCTGGATGTAGTATTATTGGAAGCTCGAGAACCACTCAGCTCAATCAATACCCAGAAGATTCCACCAATGCTTTCTCCAGTCCATGTACAGGACAGCACAGACCTCGCACCTCCATCACCAGAGCCACCAATGTTAGCTCCGGTTGCAAAATCACAAATGCCAGCCGCAAAACCCCTAGAAACAAAGTCTTTTACACCTAAAACAAAGACTAAAACTAGTTCTCCAGGACAGAAGACTAAATCACCTAAAACGACTCAGTCACCAGCAATGGTCGGAAGTCCTATTCGGTCACCAAAAACTATATCCAAAGAAAAGAAATCCCCTGGACGTTCGAAGAGCCCCAAAAGCCCCAAGAGTCCCAAGATTATAACCCACATTCCCCAAGTACCCGTCAGACCTGAAACACCAAATAGGACTCCTTCAGCTACAATAAGTGAAAAAATTAGTAAAGAGACCCTTCAGGTAAAACAAATACAAATGCTGCCTGAGGCCGGGAAGCTGAACAATGAGAACCTGCTCAGAAAGCCTGTTGTGATGGACAAAACAATTGATGACTCTATTGATGCTGTGATTGCACGGGCTTGTGCAGAGCGAGAGCCAGACCCTTTTGAGTTTTCTTCTGGATCAGAATCAGAAGGAGACATTTTTACCAGCCCTAAGCGAATTTCGGGTTCAGAATGTACAACTCCAAAAGCTTCTACTTCCTTGAACAATTTCACTAAGTCAGGATCCACTCCTCTGCCTCTTTCAGGTGGAACATCAAGTTCTGATAATTCCTGGACAATGGACGCCTCCATCGATGAGGTTGTACGGAAAGCAAAAATGGGAACTGCTACCAATGTGCCCCCCAGCTTTCCTTACCTCTCTTCTCCCTCAGTCTCTCCCCCCACGCCTGAGCCTCTGCACAAGCTGTATGAGGAGAAAACCAAACTGCCTTCCTCAGTGGATGTCAAAAAGAAGTTGAAAAAGGAACTGAAGACCAAAATGAAAAAGAAAGAGAAGCAGAGAGATAGGGAGCGGGAAAGAGACAAAAGCAAGGACAAGAGTAAAGAGAAGGATAAAGTTAAAGAGAGAGAAAGAGAAAAGGAGGCCAGCAGGGAAACTAAGTATCCATGGAAGGAATTCCTGAAAGATGAAGAGTCAGATCCCTATAAGTTTAAAATGAAAGAATTTGAAGAGGTTGATTCCAAAGTGAGATTGAAAGATGGACTTGTGAGAAAGGAGAAAGAGAAGCATAAAGATAAGAAGAAAGATAGAGAAAAAGGCAAAAAAGATAAAGATAAGCGAGACAAAGACAAAATTAAAGATAAGGGGCGCGAGGAGAAGGTGAGAGTGGCACCCGCTCCCCTGGTGCTACCGCCCAAGGACATGGCTCCGCCCCTGTTCAGCCCTGCTGCAGCTGTGAGGGTCCCGGCCGCACTGCCCTCCTTGTCACCCCTGCTTCCTGGAAAACTGTTTGAAGAGAAAGAGAAACCTAAGGAGAAAGAAAGGAAAAAGGACAAAAAGGAGAAGAAGAAAAAGAAAGAGAAAGAAAAGGAGAAGAAAGAGAAGGAAAGGGAGAAAGAGAAGAGAGAGAGAGAGAAGAGAGAAAAAGAAAAGGAGAAACACAAGCATGAAAAAGTAAGCAGTTTCTCATTTTCGGCACTATCTGAGCAAAGTGCTATTGAAAAATACAGGTAAACAAAGCCAGCCATTATATCTGTATTTTGTACGCAAATTACCCATAACTTCACTGGAAATATGTTTGTAATGGGGTTACAAATTTTAATTCTAATTCTAAAACTCATAAACTTGTAATCAAGCCCCCTATGTACCAGAAAGTGTTAAAAATTCATAGCCTAAGAGGACTCTAATTACAAACTATAAACTCTATTAACTGTACTAATCTCTGGCATTTTTTTTAATCTGTATCCTTAAACTGTGAATAATATTTTTGTAATTATTGTCTACTACATACTATTTTGTACCCAAACATTAAATACCCAAAAAAGACAGCATTCATTTTTCTAAAAGCATGCAAAACTACACCACTATTTTAAGAGGATAGCAAGGCTCAAGGAGTCCTTCCTTACTCACTGATTTTTTTTTTATGAGCCATTTAATAAGATTAGAACATGTTTCTTAGTATGTAGACTGATCTACCAACCTGGATGATGGGCAAAATATAATTCCAAATATTTTATAATGTAAGTAAACCAGGCTTCCATAGAATACAGCCAGAGAAACTGATATATACCCTGTAGTTGTGTAGAAACTAAGACCTCAGTCCTTTGGGCTCAGGACATGACCTCTGCTTTAATGGCTTTGCTCTTCAGACCCTGGTTCTTTGAATTACAGTTTGACTTTGTTCATAAGTGTCTGACTGTTCGTGTCCCATACACACAGATCCTTAAAGATCCTTTCCCTGCCCTCTAGCAGCGAACCTCCCATTATTTTGAGGTTGACTACAAAATAATGCCCAGTGATTTTTTTCCACATAATGAAGTATGATATATTTCACCTATAGCAGATCTATTACCAACACTTTTACAATGTTTTTTATTTCAAAGTTACTTAGAGGAATTAGTTTAGCGGACAAGAAGTGATGGCAACTCTCACATTTTTCTGCTTAGCTTTATTTTCTCTAATAAATAGCTCTTGGCTATTCGAAAATATTAAGAAGTAAAATGGAAATTCTGATATTAATAATTGAACATTGTCAAGGTAACAAGACACAGAAATTCAACTTTTATTTCCATTTAAAAATTATTTTATCATTATGTTATCTTTATGTAGTATCTGACTCTTTCACATACTTCTGTTCTTCTCCTAACATACCTGTGACATAGGTTCAGCAGGTATTGTTATTAACATCTATCAATGAGAAACTGAGCCAGAGTGACTTGTCCAAGTCAAAGTCACACAACCAGCAAGAGCCAGGCCAGTGTACACGCACATACATATACCTCACATTTCAGAATGGTTACTACCGGAGATCTTGCCTGGTAGCAATTAGTCCCTTATCCACCATGTACCTAGTAATTTGGCAGCTGAGTGCTCAGCAAATCAAATAGGATACTGTTGGTCTCATCACCATCTAAACCTTGGAAAGTCAATGGCGTTGTTTCAACCGCCATTATGAATTTGAATAAAGCCCATCAGATTGGATTTATAACAGCAGTCCATGCCTTTCTTCAGCATCTGTCTGACTTTGGGAAAGGAAAGTCCCTCAGACTGCCTTGATTGGAGGCAAAGGCTCAGTTACAGCTCGCACAGATTTCACCTAACAGAGGCCTACAAGTCCTTGTATCAGTCTTGATGGGTTATGGATCAGATGAGTGATAAAGATAAGAAATTACAAAGTTAGCTATCTTATAAGGTATTTAAAAATAATAAACAGTATTGTCTCTGGAGTTAAACTTGAATTCAAATCTTGGCTTTTTTAGCTGTGCGAAATTGGGCAGGTTACTTTTGTGAGGATTAGATGAGATAACATCTGAGGTGTGGTTAGTATTCCATCTGGCACATAAGTAATGCTCAGTAAATGGAGATGACGGTGACGGTGGTGGCGAATATTGTTATTCCATTCTGAGTCAATCCCTAAAAGGTAGAAATACAGAGTTTGCTACTTCACTGGACTAACTTACATATGATAGATGTGAGTCAGTTATGGTTACAGTGTTTAAAAATTATCTCTGCTTCTTGGGCATGCTTTTAAACTTTAGCTCTTTATACAGATAGGGAAGGATAAAAGCTAGTGAAACCCATGGAAATGCCATCGACAAGGAGTAGAAATTGAGATAGTAACTTAAACATTGACTTCTTTTTTAACCTCATTTAATCCCCCTTAAGCCATATGAGTTAATGGAAGTAGACTTGAAATTGGGTTACATGTGGTCTAAGAAATACCTTACATATCCACAGAAGAAAGAAAACTAGGGTAGATCAAAGTGAAGGCTGTCTAAGTTGCCCCAAGAAAATGTCTTTTGTGAAAAGAATGAGGGCCAACAATCTTTCATCTTTTCATCACAGCCAACTCACAGTAGCAACTCACAGACATTGATCCAGAGCAGCAAGCAAGGGCATTGTTTTAATGAAAGAAAATAACCTTTTATATAGTTAGTTTACCTGCCCACAAAGTTTTTACCATCCACACCCGCATGTCTCGATATAAGAACAGTAAAGATATTAATCCAATGGTGGTCTGCATGGTAGGTAGCAGGAGCCCTGGGCTTTGAGATCCAGCAGACCTGACAGAAGACCCAGGAGACGTTTTTTAGTTTCCTTAACCCTTAGGTACTTCATCTTTAAAGAAGGAATATGATGATCACACTTCTTTAAAAACAGCAAAAGACCAGTAGTTAACATTTATGAGTAATTACTATATACTACCCACTATGTGTAAGTTTAATTCCTTATCACAACTCTGTAAAGTAGTTACTATAATTATTGTCACTTTAAGATGAGGAACGAAGGCTTAGTAGAGAGATTAATAAACCTGCCCAAGATCACACACATAGTAAATGATTTAACAGGAGCCACAGTTTCAGCCCAGGCCATCAGATGCTATAATTGATGTTCTTAACCACTATACTCTCCTAATTGAATTAAAACAGATTAAGAGAAATGATGTTTGCAAGGCATCTGGCTCAGCGATGCACCATCAGTAAGAAAAGTCATTTTTTTCTAGTAATGGTAGTAATATAAAGTATGGTGGTCTATGCACAATCTTTTAATTCCCCTTTATGGGCCATAATACACATCAGTCGATAGGAGTCTGGTCTTCCACCTTTTACCGTAGACTCAGACTAGCTTTTTATGGAAAACACGTTAAGAGCAATTATGTGGAGCATTCGCAAGCACAGCCAGAACCGCACTGACAGTGATAAACCCGGCAGCACGTTTCACAGCATTTAAAGTTGTTTCTACTTGTGTCAGTGTATGCACTGCACGACTTAATTTATTACTCTTAGTATTTTAAGTATTTGTTTGGAAGGAGGGTCACTGTGAAAAAATAAAATGTCTCATTATGTTAGTGGAATTGAACACTTGTACATATAACTTTATATAGAAAATAAGCCAAAATTTATCTGTCAAACACAGAACCGTTTTTATGCTCTTATTTGAGTATGATCTAAGAAGTCATGCTAGAGTTTTACCCTCTAGAACGATGATGTCACAATCTGTAGATAAATAGGCCCAGCGCTGCCTCACAGAGAGCATAGGCTTCGGCAATCAGACTAGCTTGGATCTACTGTGTGGTAGATACTCACAAGTCTCTCCTGACCTCTGACCCTCTGTTCCCTTCCCTCTGCCTCCTGCCTCCTCTGCAGTACTGGGAAACAACAGCATCGTCATAAAGTACGGTTTACCTTTGCTTAAAAACAATAGTTTCATACCTTCTCTAAGAATATTTTGGCTTAAAAGGTTGCCTTCTCTGCCTTCTCATAAAAAAAGACTAATTTGTCATTTAAGATGAGTAGATGACTATGACAATTTAGAATTTTCTTACAACTAACCAGTAATATTGATAATCAACCCACAAATGATTGGATTTGCTTATGTTAGAAAGCTCATTAGTTTTATAAAGGATTCCCAAATTTTTATCCTGTTGATTAATGAGTTCTTTTATTTGAGCTAACATTAGCTATTGAATGAACTAATCCAGATAGTAAATGATATTTACCAGCTGCCACTTACAGAGTGTGCAACATGTGGTACTTGCCAGACCTGGCCAGAAATTAATTCTCCCAAGAGCTCTGAGGGTTTGGTGCTGTTGCTTCTGCTTTGTAATTGAGAAAAACAGAAAGGTTGAGTAACTCGGTGCAGCTCATGAGGGGAAGAGCTGTGGCCTGACCCAGGTGTGTCCAGACTAAGCCCTTGTTCTTCATTATTCCAAACGGCTTTCTCGGCCAGGCTCCTCTGATGGAAGCTGGCGTGAGGGAGAAACATGGTTTCATACTCTCAGGTCTGCTGACATGATGGTTTTAGAAAACTTCAGTCTCTGAAGAGATCTTAGAGACCTTCTGTTTGACATAGTTTAAAGAACAGTAGAGGTCCTTGAAGCTTTAATGACTTCAGTAATCAAACAATTAAAATGTTGAATATTTCTTTACTCTGTCCTGAAATCCCTTAGCATTTATCCCCAAATAACCTTTACTGAACTTAAACAGTTCTTTAGAGACTGGTGCAATAGTTTTGCTGTTCCATGCCTTTAACAAAAGATTGTCACTATTTTCCCTTCTATTTGAAGTAACATCTCTTTCCAGTTTTTTCTCATCGCCTCTTATAATTAACTAGTGAAATGAAGGGTCTTGGTAAATCAAATAACCCAGTTAAAAGGGGGAAATAGTCTCTTCCTGTTTCTTACAACTGTCTGTTCCAAGAGGAAACCAGTAACTAGTGTTTAAACGGCTATGTTTGAATTTATAGAAATTTACCAAAGGCCATCTTCATGTGAATGAACTCTGAGTTCCTAATTAAGCCTGAGTTCTGTTCCATTTGTCCTTGCTGGATTCCACTTGTTATAATTGACCACAACTCTAGATCTCCTTCTGACTGTCTAGTATTTTAAACAGTGTATCAGTGTTTAGTGAGACTATGTTTCCAAATGAAAATAATGTAAAGACCGTAATTGCTAAGAAAGACAGGAAAGTGGTTACCAGGGTCATAGTTCAGCGTCCAAAATGTTAGCTTATTAAATTTGGCTTTCTTCATTACTATTTCTGTGTATTTTTCTGACATCGTGGCATAGCTGGGAATCTGAACTAGGGCTGGCTGCACTTGCTGCCACCGTACCTAGCACACGTGTATAGGGTTTTTTGTTTTTTTTTTTATGAAAGAAGTTTAACATTAAAAAAAATAGAAAATAAAAACTTGGCCAGATTATATTGACAAAGCTGCCCATTACCTTTGCAGAAAGTCCCTGTCAGAAGATAAACTTTAAAGCTGGAATGCATGAAAGAGTTCCAAGATAGAATTTAAATTTAAACTGATTCTTTATAGATAAGCTTTTTAAAAATCCACCTCTTTGCTTCAAGTAAGGATTTTAAAAATAAATTTCCCCTTTAAATCTCTTGAGCGATTTTCATTTTTTTGCAAGGCCGCACTGCTGGTGTCCTGGAAAAATGGAGAGTTAGGGCTTTATCAGTTGGTGCCCTGAGGTATGTGGCAAAGAAGCTAAATCCTTGAAGATTAGCAAAAAAAATGCAGCACATGGCAATAAGGGGCTTATATGACTACTAGTATTAGTTCAGGTGAAAGAAGTATTGCTTATACATAAAACTGGACAAATCCACTGACAATGTATTTTTAGTTAGCTACAAAGGAGTCTTATATTACTGGACTTTGCCTCTTTGGTGAATTGGGAAGCTTAGTAATCCACTGTAAATGCTCTTCTGCGTGCCCCAATTCTCAGCGTCGCTCTGAAGTGCTGTTCTTTTATTTTAACCCTTAGAAGTTCATGCTGTTCCCAGATGTTGGCTTTGTGCCAGTTCAAGATGGCGTAAGTCATATTGTTTAAGTAACTGAAGTAATTGTCATTTAGTTTGTTGATTTCTGGGAAGGACACATAAGATTATGATTGTAGGAAACATTTCTTTATTCTGGTAGGTGTTTAGATAAAGTTAATATAATAAAAATCTGGTAAGAAATTTTTATTTAGGAATTGTATTTCTGTATATTATTAGCATCTTTATTAATCTTTTTCAACACTTGCTTGAATTTTAAGTTAAATCTGATTTAGCTTCTTTAAGAATGAAATTAAGGTATGCAAATATTTTTAAGTAGGATGACCAGACATTCTGGTTTGCCTGGGACAGTCCAGTTTACACCTGTTATGTTAACTAAATAATAATGCCCACTTACACTCTCAAAGGTTTCTCTGTTTGAATGATGTTGTCATTCTCGTTGTTGTAAAACTATGACATGAGGTACAGGTTTACTAAATATCTCTCATCTTCAGGGCACATTTATACCATTTTTAATTTGACTTATAAAATATATCTCGATTTGTGTTTGCTAATTTTTTTCATATGGTATCATCTAATATTTTTATAGTAGGTCATAAGTAGACCATATCTAGATTCTTTTGCCCTGTCAAGCCATTTAAGACAGCATCAAAAATCCATCCAGTTTAGTTGAGTGGAAGTAAGGTCAAAATTAACTCCAATTTCCATATAAAACTAGTTAGCCTTCCATAATAAAAACATATGTATATTTTTCTACCAACCCTAGCCATCTCACAAGTAGATGTCAGTCATCAAAAAAGACATTGACAGAATATGAACAGCTCGATGCAAGACATCAGAATTACCAGAAAAAAGGACTCAAAGTGTGTGATGGAGTCAAGGAACTGTGTGGTAGAGCAAGGGATGGATTTGGTGTCCGGAAACCTGGGTTTAGATCATTTGGTTACCAGCCTTATAACTCTGGCAAACCACTTAGTCGTTGTGAGCCCTCAGTGTGTGAAGATAATAATACTTTCCAAACCTGCCTGTTAGAGTTGTGAAGATTAAATTGGATCATGTGCACAGGACACACTTTGTAAAGTGCTATGTACAAGTGTGAGTTACAATTATTGTGTAGTATGGTAATAGAAATGGACCAAAGTATAATTTGAAACATAAAGAAAAAAAATTTAAGGTTAGGGCAGCAAACAGCTTTTTAAAAATTAAAGCTTAAGAAAATGCTATATATAGCCCGGCTGGTGTAGCTCAGTGGATTGAGCGCGGGCTGGGAACCAGAGGGTCCCGATTCGATTCCCAGTCGGGGCACATGCCTGGGTTGCAGGCCAGGTCCCCAGTGAGGGCCGTGTGAGAGGCAACCATACAGTGTTCTTTCTCCCTCCCTTCTCCTCTCTCTGAAAATAAATAAATAAAAATCTTAAAAAAAAAAAATTTAAAAAAAAAAAGAAAATGCTATATGTAATACTGTTGTGGGCTGAAGAAATGAGGAATATTACTCTCAGTACCTCATCACGTATGAGTATGTGACCCTAAATTTTTTTAGAATTGAAGAAATCTAGGAACTTTGTGTAATTTTTCATTCTTTGAATAAAAAAAACATTCAATCCTAGTTTTGCTATTTGTGTGATATTAGAATGGAAAAAGCAAAGGAAATGGAAAAGAAAGGAAAAATGGTTACTGCAATAAATGATCCATTTTCCTGTAAAATGGAAACCAAAACATGTACCCCATTTGTTTGTTTAAAAACCTAAATGAGAACGTCTGAAAAATAACCACAATGCCTGGCAAGTAGTAAGTGGTTTGTAAATGCTTACTTTGAATATATTTGTTTCTTCTCCCAGAGATCACACAGGAAGGTGAGAAAAAATACAGAAGCCTTAGTAGTTTACAAAATATACTGGACCATTGGTTTTCTGATTGGTAAGATATGGAATGTTTTGTGGTAAAAAGAGAGAGAGAGAGAAAGAAAGTGATCATAAAGCCTAGAAGGTTACACTTGGATCTTGCTCTGCTCCCACGCCAATGACCCTTGATCCCTGAGGGCCTTGAAGAAAACCACTAGACTAGACTGTCCAGAGAGCTGGGCAAATGAAGGAGCCATCTGCCCAAAGTGAGACCATCAAGAGGAGAAGGGTTTTGTGAGGAAGTTGTTAAGTTAAAGTTAAGACGAGATGAAATACTCACAGGATATTTAGTTGAAAATGTTGAGTAGGCAACATTATATTTTGGTCTTAGGTTCATCAGTGCTAGTCTAAAGGGGGGAAGAGTTTGAAGACAAGGCATATTTAAAATGTATGATTAAAACCATGGACATGATTGAGATCACGGAAAAAACTGGTGAACGACAAGAGGAAAGGACCAAGTAAAGTCGGGCACAAGCAGAGGACTTTTAAAACAGAAGGGAGAAGAGTGATAAGATCTACAATGGAAAAACATACCAGGACATTAGGAAATAATTAGTATCTAGAAAGAGCGGTTTTAATGGCATTGTTGGTGATGAAAGTAGATGGGAGTGGGCTGAGGAATGAGCAAATTGGAAACTAGGAAACGTGAGAAGTTGTTAGCTAGAGACTGAAGAGAAGACAATTTAAAAAAAAAGTTAAGCACATTTAAAAGCTAGATTAAAATAATGAATAAAACTGAGAAGTTGGAAATGCTATAAATAAATAAGCTAGTTGATAGAGGAAGGTTCTCTGGAAGACAGAGGAGACGGGCTGCAGTGTCGTGGATGTAGGAATGTGGACGTTGGTAGGAAACTGAAGAGTTCCCCAGCCTACTGGTCAAAGACATAGTTCTTGATGTAACAGTGGATTAAAAATGAGCTTTAGGAAGGGATAAGTTTATGTGCAATACATTAGTTATATCGTCTGTTGATTATGTTACTATAGTCATTCTCCTGTAGAACCACCAAATTATTTCATTATGATTGAATTCTTGAGCTTGAAATATATAATCAGTTCTTTGCAACTAGTTGCACAGTGACCAGCAGTATGTGTATAGTAGAACCCGAGGCCAGGGATATTAAACTCCTGGCAGTGCCAAGGATAGTTTCATTCAAAGAACTGTCCAACAGCAACAACAAAAGGCAATAAAACCTTTATTGAATGACTGATAGAGATAATAATTTGGAACTACAAAGCTTTTGTTCAGTTTGTTCATTCAAAATATTACATCATAGAGCCTTCAAATAAAAAATTGTGAAAAATCCTTTAATATCATACTTAATTTGTATACTACTTTTCTATTAGTGAGAATATTTCAGATATTTGTGAGATCTTTAACTTCAGCAGTTGCCTTCACCAAAAATCCAAAAATTGAACAGTTTAATGCTGTAAATTGCACTTGGTGTTTCAGCTTTCCTATATGATGATGCCAATTTAAGATGAGTTTAATGTTTCTCAACTCCTATATATTGATGCCTTTTATAGTGGAAATATCATTGCATTTTTTTCTACTCATGGTAGGTCTGGCAACTACTTAAATGCTCCACCAAATGGTTTGGATTACAATTCTTGTTTAAAAAAATTTGAACAGTAAAATGCAAGAAATTAACTAAAACTAAGAAAATAAGAGTTAACTGCCACATTAACACAAAGTGATGAAAGTGTTTAGAATTTCTTATGATGCCAGGCAACCTTCAGTTGTTGAAAAACTAAAACATTGGATACCCAGGTTATCTTTGCATCCAGCATGCAAACATGGCGAGAAGCCACGTTTGAGACTTACACCTGCTTGTCACCTTTGCGGAGATGAGGAAGTAGAAGAGGTGAGGAGTTACTTTTGTTGAAAACAACATATATGTACATATATATATTTAACACTTGATGTCCTCACTTCAACAGATAAAAGTGGAGCCAGTTGTTCCAGCCCCAAGCCCAGTCATCCCCAGGCTGACTCTCCGAGTCGGTGGCCAAGACAAGATGTAAGTATGTTTTGAATTAGAGCAAAATAATTTCAACTGAACCTTCTCTACTCTTCCCTAATGGATTTAGAACTCTACAAACCTTTTCCAGGTATGAACATGTAAGGTCACACTTTATTTTGAGAATTCTTCATTTTCAAATTTTTTCTGCTTCCTTAGAGTAAATGCATATTGCTTTATTTAACATTTAGGATCCCTTTTTGTCCTTGTTCTTTTTCTCTTTTTTTAAAGACTAGTACATGGCATTGTTTCTGCGTAGTTTTTAAGGTTCTTGTTATCTGAAAAAATAAGTAACTATGTATAGAACAGACTAACTGCCATAGTACATCCAGGAGGATGTAATGTTACACCTTCTCAAGTATGTATTCTGTATCACCATATCAAAGAACGAGACTCTCTGCTTGCTCAAGTGGCACACGGCTTTCTCTGGTGCCTATAAAACAACGGTACTGCCAAAAGCCTGGTGAAGCCGTATATGACAGTAACAGCTGAGGTCTCGTCTGTTTTTTTTTAAAGAGAGAACTGGAAATGTAGACCCTGTGTGTGCCGTTTGTCTGAATTTTCACAGAATCATATCAGCCCACCCTTCTTTACAGTAAATTAGTTGTCTGTTTCTTTGATTCATTTTTGGGGGTATGAATTAAGGCTGATGGTGCTCTTACATGATAATCTGATGATAAAAGATTTATTTATTTTTTTTTTTTTGGTAAATCATGTTGAAATCATTGTTTTTATTCTAAAATCACATTGTATATCATTTAAATGAATTTCACAAGATAATTGTACAAGTTTACAACCTTATTTTTACCAGTAAACCTGAAAATGAATTTGTATACATTACAATCAAATATTGTGTAGAATGTAGGCTTCAAGGCATTTACTTTTCGCTTAGTGTTTAGCCATAAAAAGAAAGTAGGACCCATGAATTTACTTAGTAGGTAGAATAAACCACAGAAAATATGTAGTATTGTCTCAGGGGTTTATTCCATCTTAAAGTTTCTGTTTATTTTATGTTGCTGCTTTTGTTAATTTCACATGCAATGCATTGAAAAAAGTTCAATATGATGATGCATGGTAGTATAGAAGCAAAACATGGTCTTCTAGGGAAGTGTATACTCTTCTGAAGATTATAAGAAGAAAATCCTGAGAGTTCATTCTTTTCTTACCTAAATTGTCTGCATAATTTCCATAATCCTCTTTAGGTGGTATCAGTAGATGGTGGGTGGTACTATTGCTGACAAGCTTAGACAGTGTCAGAAAAATACTACAGATTAAGTTCTTTTTAACCAGATACCGTTATAACTGCTGTCCTCACTCTTACCTACAGAAATTTCAGTAAATTTATTCCTGGTCCTCAACCAGTTAGTTAGCAAGGACACCCAACCAAAGAAACTTGCTCATACTGTCTTCTTGGAAATTCTGTATTTTGGCTCTTTTCTCTTAGGGGAAGATGTTCTTACTATACCTCGTCTACTACTTCATATTTATGCCTATTATTTTTAGTAACTCACCATTACTTAAGTTTTACTTCCACACAAAAGTTTGGCTTATGCATTCCTTTTAGAGAAAGATTTGTAAAAAAAACATTGATAATATTTGTCTAATCTAATCTTAAGTATCTGATTGGCTTTTTCTCTTCTCAGTGAATCACCCAGGCACCTAAGATATTGGAAGATGTGAGAAACAGATCTTATTCCCAGTGTTAGGGAAATTATAATACCTAGACATTCTAGACGAATTGTCCATGAAAGTGTAACATTATATAACATATGAACTTTTAGATATATAGGTACATAACCCCTATATTATATGAATAATAATCATTTGACCAAAGTCAGACTCAAGGAAATACTTATAATAAGCAAAACAATAAATTAAGTGAAATGTATTTTAAATTAAAATAAGTCAGAGGGAAAACTAGCCCAATTCACATAGTAATAGAATGTTATATAACTTAGTAGAGTTTTGTTTGTTTGTTTGTTTTCTCAATCATGGGTGAGTAAACTATAACATGGGCCCAATTCATTTCACTGACTGTTTTGGTATGGCTCACAAGCTAAGAATAAAATTTTAAGAATAATATTTTATGACACATGAAAATTGTATGAAATTCAAAGTAATCTCTTATTGTTGTAGCATAAGGATACATGGCTTCTTCCATGGCAGTGATAATGGAAAGGAGGCAGCAGACTCATACAAATATGCCTGTACTTCTTCAGTTTGTACCCACTTGGAAGGGTAATGAAGTCAAATTAATGAGCAGACTGGGATTCAAAAAGGGGGTTTGAATAGTCTGGGGGAGGGAGTTGTTTATTGCTGAAAAACAGGCAAGGAATAGAGGCTTTTGAAATTATAGGAAAAAGAAAAAGCTTTACAGGGTTCAAATTATACCCTCATTGAAAGATCTTTAAGGCAATTCTTAGTTTCTGAATCTTCTTAAATAAAGAAGTTACGTCTTCTGCCCTTGATCAAGGAAAGTACTTTACTTTGAGGTTAGATTATTTCCTGTGTTCTCTGTTATTGTTCCTTGAAGCAAGACAGAGGTACCTTGTTTTTACCTTGAGTTACAGTGCCTGGAAACTGTAATATAAAGTATCTACCGTGAGTCCAGTACCTCCTCATGATGGTATTAAAATTGAAGATGACTTTGCAAGGACCTGAAATTCCTTTAACATGTCCCCAGTAATGGGTATTCATAGTTCCACTTAATCTGTATTGAAGATGAAACTAAAATACTAACCCTGAAATTAACAATCTCAACACCTTTCAAGTTTGGTAGAGTACTATGAATGGGAAGGAGGAACACATTCAAGTAAATTGCTAAGATCAATCTGAGCCTGGTCTCATAATCAAGTAGCTTTCAGTTTGCTAAGGAAGAGCTGCCTGGGAGTGTGTTGATCAGAACTCTGAAGTTTCCGTTGGACTTGGTGGCAATCCGGTGAACGCACCGTCCACTGCTGTGGTGGGCAAGTGGCAACACTTTTGCCGTGTTATTTGTCATCCCAGTCGTCTCATTTTATTGAGTTAGTTATGTTCTTTTGAGCAAATGTAAGAAGAACGGGCTAACTTAGAGCATCCATTCGTTCATTTCTGTGAAGAAAATAGAGCAAAGTGAGGAAATGCAGTGTCTTACGGGCAGGAACAGTTCGGATAGGGGTGTCAGGACGTGACAGAACAGGACCTGCTCTCTTCTAAGTTTAATGTGGGGCTATATTTATAAAGCTCAAAATTCTATTAAAGGACCTTTTCATTTAAAAAGATAGGTTTAGATATTGGTAAAGTATTAAGAAAAAACGTAAAGGTATACAAAGATTTGGGGGTGGATACTGGCAGGTAGAGCATTAAGCATTCCTCACCTCTTACATTTCCCAGCTGCCTCTTTAACACCGCCCTCCTGCTGCACTGGGAGGAAGCTCTCGTCCTTCTCTCCTGCACTCCCTCCCTTTCCCTTTGGTCAGAGGGGCCCTTCTGCGGCTGTGGCTGCGGCTGTGGCTGCGTCAGACCGTCAGACCGGTGCGCTGGTCCTTTGTTCCCAGGACATTGCTGCTTTTCCTCAGTGCCCTTACCAGAGAAAGGGTGATTAATTGGGACCCCCTAAACATACAGTAATTCTCAGTCATTTTTCCAATTAATATCTAATATATTTGATCAGGTGACACAGAATCATTAATGACCCCTTTTCGAGAACAGTATGATCATCAATGAATGATAAATCTCTATTTCTTTTTACTTAAAAGGTCACAATAGTCTCTTTGATAAGTTTAACTTTTTTTCCAAAATATACAAATTATGTTGAGATATTTTTCAGTGGCTACTTTATTGCTGGCAATTATAGTTTTTTTTCTGCCAAAATATTTATTGCCGGTGTTAACACAGCCATGAGTATTATCAGATTTCTTACAATTTAGGGAATTTATTAATCAGACCTCCCTTAGCAGAGATGCTAAAGATGTGATACTTTCCTTTTCATGTAAATAATTCAGTTTTTTTGTTACAGTTTATAGAGTGTAGCTTATGCCTGGTAAAGGGCTTTTTAATAGTTGAGATTTCTACATTATTTTTATATATACTATGAAAATGGGAATGAAATCTTTGCCCATTAATCTTGAGAAACAAGTTTAATCTTTAAAAACATAAAATGATATTTGTTGTCTTTTTTGTAATTAAAATTTTTAGGGTTGACACTTTTTGACAGTACAACTGGAAGTAGAGAATAATCACAGGCAATTGAAGATAATTGTTTAAAATATTTTTAAGTAAAATAAGCATTTTATATTTTAAAATACAGCCAGAGTTATCTAAAAGATATTTAACAGGATGAAACACATGTAGTGGTATTTTGGTGAATAAGTTCTTTAGAGAAGTAATAGCAAATGGTTTTTAACCCACACTTCTGAATTTTCCCTCTGAACTTCAAATGTTGTTTATTCACATATAACTTTTTCTAGCGTGAACAAGTTTAGGATAACTCAAAGAGAAAACTTATGATAAAGTTACCAGGATATAGAAATAGGAAACTAAGACCAAGGAGGGGAAAAAGAAGCAAATGATTTCTTATCAAATATGATTATGGCTTCCTAGCAATAAGGGCAAAAGTGAAGTACATTCGGAAAGAGGAACATGCCTTAGTTTCTTAGGAGCGACAGCGTTTTCCAAGGCAGCAAATTTAGAACTTTATTTCTGTATGGAACCAGATGGCAGCTTTTGCAGCAGATACAAAGGCATTTTTTATTTGACGATTTCTTACACCGGTCCCTACGCCAAGTTGAAGAGAACTCTGTAAATAAATAAAGAGTCTTCTTGTCTCTAATTGAAACACTCTTTATTTTCTTTTTCTATTAGTCAAGAGTCTCGGATGCAAGTAACAAAAACCCAAATCAAACTAGCTTAAAGGAATAAAGGGTATATTTGACTTGAGGTGAGGCAGTATCCAGGGTTCCAAAAATGTCATGAGGACTCTGCTCACTTTCTTTCCTCTATCCTGCCTCTGTATGGTGGCAGAGATGGTCCAAGTCCCTTGAGGCTGATGTGGTTCTCAGTGCTCAGTATCCCTGGGCACCACCCCCCCTTTCACTGAATCCGTTTTCAGTTCCCATCAAAGACTCCAGCTCTCCAGCCTGGTTCATCAGCCCTGTGGTAGGGGTAGGAAGAGATGGCAGGTTCCAGAAGAAAAGGAGGACTGTCACCAGATTAAGGGATGAGAAGCAGGCAGAAGCAACTGATTTTTGTTTTGTTTTGTTTCATTTTATTTTGTTTCATTTCATGAAAAGGCTGATTTTGTATTTTTATTAAAGCTTGCCAGAAAGGCAGAGCAAAGAGACTTGTTGGTTTAAAAAAATGATCCTTTGTAAGTAAAATTAAGGAACATTTTCAAGGGAAAAAAATTGAAAAGTATTGATAACTTTGTTTTGCTCTGGTTGACTTGCCTCTGATACGGGAACACTTCATAGGTATTTTGTCAATGTTAGAAGCTAAATAACAAGAAAAATGACCAAAATCATCCTAATAGTGACTATATTTAAAATCTGTGGTATTTTTAATGCTACTAAACAATGATAACATTACAAATGAAATTTCCTAGCAGCTGAACAACAATTCAACAGACTCAAACCCATACATCTCAAGTTATGAGAGGAAGCAGATAGTAAAAGTTTTTTTACCCGTTCTTCAGCCCTTTTCTGGTTTTTATAGACAAGAAATCTCATTTTTACTGACCTAAAGTTATGATGAAATCTCAAAGTTTAATTTCTGCTCTTGGCACATTGTAGTTTGTTCATTAACACAAAAGATGCAGTGTATTTAAGAGAAAAAAATAGTATACTGTCAGAAAAACTGGCTTTAGGTTTTGGGAAATGCTTTTACTACACAGTAAAACAAGTGGAAAGATTATAATCAAAGCATTTCCATCTTACTTGTAAACAATTACAGCAGTTCTTACACGGATGCCACATTAGAAGACTTGGGAAAATTTACTGGATTCCATTCTAATGCAATTAGAGCTAATTTTGTTCTTTAAATGAATAAAAGGTCAGCTAGTAAATCTAGCTTATCTTGAGTCCAGACTTCAATAAATTGTTTTATTTAATTTGTCGTAAAAGATCTTATCCTTAATGGGTCTAGGTCTTATTAGTTCACTTAGGTTTTAAAATATTTATGACCACCTTTTTAGATATGATTTGAATGATAGTTGGAAAGTTTCTCTCTGCAGTGTTATCAAGGCCCAAGATCACTAATTGAGTGAATATAGGAAGGTACTTAAGATTTGTTATCTAGAAAAAGCTGACGTGAACTTTTGGCATTTAAATATTCTTTAACCTGTGACAGGCAGAGATAATTTAGCTATGTCATGGTAACCTTTTGGATATTATCTGACTATAATTTCCCCTAAAGATCAAACTACTCACACTTCTAGTGTTTAAAAAGAACATGTACCTACTGAAAACACTTAGGCATTCTTATTATTACTGACAACCACATGGAAAATGTAGATCCTTTGCCTTCATTATTTCCTGTCATTTTATGGGGCTATAATAATGTTAAAATACTTATATTAAGACTTCGGAAACACAGTGTAATGTTTATTCTTCTTTATTCCCACTACTGCCTTTGTAGCTTATAAAATGGATATTTTTGTCACTGCAGGACCTCTGTGACTTAGAATATTGCTGCTTTTAAAAATGTGGTTACCAAAGGCTCAGCACGTGGGCTAAAGGATGTGTCACTGTGAACTGCACTGACTGGCTGCCTGGCCCCTGTCTGTTTGGATTTACTCTTTGGGGTGCCAAAACTGTATCTATCCTCACAGCTTGTCCTCCAGGCTCCAAGAAGCACAGCATCCCTCCTTGTTTTCAGGATCAGCAGCTCCTCTTGTGCCTTCCTTCACTCCCACCTTTTCTGACCTCCTCCCCCAGGAAGTTCTTTCTCTTCATTGTCTCCTCTGCGTCTCCTTCCTTCCTTTGGCCTTGTCCTGCTCCACCCCCCCCACCCCCCCCCCCCCCCCCCCCCCGCCTTTGAGGAAAGAAAGCTTATATAACTTCCTCCTCTCGTTCTGACTTCTCAAAACTTATTCTTCATCTGTACTTTCTTCCAATTTTCATTCTTAAACTCACTGCATTCTGGGTTCTGCCCTAGAAACTTTTCTGAAGCTTCTCACTGAGATCCTGGTCGTGGTCATCCTTTCTACTCTATTGGGTATGTTGTGGACTCCAGCCCCTTTTTGAAACTTTCTGTTCCCTTTTTTCTTACTATTACACTCATCGGATTCTCCTTATCATTCCTTTTGTTTTTATTGGACTTCTTTTTCTTTCTTTTCTTGCCCTTGGTCCACTGCTCTGTTCTTTCTCCGTAAATTTTCTCATTCACTCTTTAGATTTAAAATTATGCAATAAGAATTCCCAAATCTGTATTTCCAGCTCACATTTCTCCCCAAAGATTCAGGCTAGTTTGCCGCATTACCTGCTAGAAAGTTCTGACCGAACAGACCAGAGGCACCTCAAACATAGCATTGCCAAAACTGAACATGCCATTGTTTCTGTCTTTATTCTTCTGTTTATGCTTTTTACCTCTTAATGATAAGGCCAGAGCCTCCACTTTCAATAAATGTTATATGTGTTCTTCCTTTTAATGCTGACTGTGGACTTTTATTCTAAAGAGAAATACTTTTCACCAAGATGTTACCTGTATTCTTTTGTGTCCTTTGGATAAAATGAGGTATAAAAAGTGAAAGGACTTTTGAGGACGTATTTTGAACAAGTGCTACTAAATGTTGAAGTACTTGACTTTGTTTCTTAATCCTTTTTTCTGATGATAAAAATAACACGTGGTCAGATTTCTTTTTAAGAAAAGATGTCACTTAGAAATATGTAACTTAGAAAGGGAAAGTTGCCCTAAATCCTACTCTTCCCATAATAATCACTACTAGCTGTCTGGCGTGTATTTCAGCAACCTTTAGAAAACGAAGTAGGACTGGGACTGTCTTACACACGTTTCTCCAGCGTGCCCTCCTCCCCTTCGCAGCGCCTCGCATGCGTTTTCCCAGGTCTCCGGGACGCGGCGCTTCCTTGTACTGTTGTGTCACAGTTTGTCTGTTCAGTCGCCAGTTTGGGGACATTTGAGTTGCTCCAAATTTTACTGTAACAAATGAAGAACTAACAGCCTCATTTATAGATCGTGGTTTATTCAAATGTTGCTAGGCCAAAGAATATGAACATTTAAGATTTTTAAGAGATTATTATACCAAATTATTATCCAAAGACCATACTAATTAAGATTTCCACTTACAGTAAATGAGAATTAAATTACTATATTTAAGAAGGATTAGTTAAATCTGGTGGTTCTGAAATTATAGGAGCCTCTGGGGCAACTAATAAGATATTTTATATGTACGGGTAAATTCATTTTTTTCCCTTGTGGACCTGTGAGTTCATTTTATAGAAGGCCTTTCTTCTTCAGAGGGAGCTTTTGATTTAAGAATAATTACCATGTTTACTCAGGCTGTTCCCAGGTATCCTCTGAAACATGTATGTCCTTAGGGCTGTCTCCATCTCAGGTGAAAGAGGGTGTGGGGGTGGAGTTGTATTATCCATGTAAAACACCATTACAAATCATTCTTTTTTGTTGATAGTGCTTGTGCCTTGGAAATCATGTATCAAATTAATCTGAGAAAGGGACATAGTAAATACTGTGAATTTATTCAGATGTTTGTAAGTGTCCAATTTAAAAAAAGTGTTTAAGACTGATACATTTGGTGGTGTTGCTGCTGTTAAATCAAGGTAATCAAGCAGGTATTTTTCTTTAGTCCTTTGGATAGTGCCTCTTCTTTTTGAAAACAAGTGTCTGTTGTAAATCTCTTGTGAATTTCTAAGATAGTGAAAGTTTACTTTTGGATGGATGCAAGAATAAGAATATTATCTCTAAAAAAGCTTCAGTGTTACATTTGTTGCCTGTTTTTAGTCATTGTATAGATTTTTTCCATGCATTTTGTAGACTATGTTTTATCAGCTTTGCCCTGTCCTCAGTTGTGGCAGAGATACCCTATTGTCAATTCAAGTACATTTTCTACCAGTTTATCAGCCCAGAGGAAGTAGGCCCAGAAGTCTCAGAGAAAGGTCTTAAGTGTGAATAGCCCAGCTGGGACCCTTTGTCCATCTCTGAACAGTCACTCCAATAGCCATGGAGTTGTCGCGCTGTAGTTGGCCTGGCTCCCTTGTGCTGCCTGGAAATAAGGGTAAGATGAAGGCTACCCAAACTGTGGGGGCTGAAAATGGGAGGAGAGAAGGGCCTGAGGCAGGAGGGGAAATGAAGGCTATCTCCCCTTCTGGAAATGGGAGCTATATAAATAGGCAGACACAACAGGTATCCATTCTCCAGTGTGAATGTTTAATTTTTAAGTTTTCTCTTTCTGTCTTGCTTAGAGCCTCTAGTATGCTGAATGTTAAAAGCCACTAAACTTACATATGTATAAGTATACATACACAGATATGTATGTATACATGTATTTATGTATATTCATGGTGTTGTGAAACATCTATTTGCATCATTTATTTGTAAATCTTTTCATATATTTTCTTTGCTGTTTTTAATTTCCTATAAAATATAATATTAGGCATCATGAAATTGTTTTGCCAAATTTAATATTATCTGGTTCAAAATTTCAGTCTATATGAATTGTTGGTAACATTAGTAACCTTTTTAAAGGAAGATTTTGGAGTTTCCCTGTATAGTGCTGTGTACACTGTAGATAATAAATTAAAACTTGTTCAATAGACAACTACAAAATTTTCGTTACCTTACTGTATGGGCATATTTAAAAGCAGAAATCCTACTTTCTGGAGATTATAGTATACCAGTAATATTAACCCTGCTATGAATTCTAGTCTCTAGCCATTTCTTTTACAATACCTCGGCATTGTTGGTTACAAACTCTGACCCCAGATGCAAATAATGTTAACTGGGTAAAACGAGCCAGTAACTGATATTGGTCTATGATCCAGCGTTTGAAAAATAATGCTCCTGGTAAATAATGTATAAACTACATCTGTGATACAATATACTTATTTTATTTTATTTTAATGTGTGTTTCATCGTCTATTTATTTATTTTTTTATAGTCTTATTTATTTTTAGACAGAAGGGAATGGAGGGAGAAAGAGATGGGGAGAAACATCAATGTGTGGTTGCATCTCACGTGGCCCCCTCTAGGGACCTGGCCTGCAACCCAGGCATGTGCCCTGACTGGGAATCAAACCGGCGACCCTTTGGTTCACAGCCCGCGCTCATTCCACTGTGCCACACCAGCCAGGGCACATTGCTTATTTTTTTTATTGAGTTTGCTGGCGTGACAATGGTTCACAAAATCGTATAGGTTGCAACTGTACAACTCGACAAAGCACCATCTGCACACTGCATCCATGCACCCATTGCCCAAGCATAGTCTCTCTACATCTTTTTTTTTTAATAATTTGTTATTTTTCAATTACAGTGGACACACAATATTACATTAGTTTTGTGTCTACGACCACGTGATTAAACGTTTATATAACTTACAAAGTAGCCACCCAATAAATACGGCTCCTGCCTGGCACCACACAGGCGTCACGTCGCTGGTTATGTTCTGTGCTGCCCTCCTCGCCCCGTGTGTCACATCTCGAGTACAGTGCTGTTCTAAAATGTGCTACAATGAAAAGATCTTTGAAATTCTTCTTAGAATTACATATTTTTTCCAACTGTAATTGACAAATATTTTTAATAGTTCATTTTTTATTATATTTTTTCATTACCATTTATTGCCCTATTCTCTTCCACCTCCACCCCTCCCCTCCCCCCTGAGGTCACCACACTGGTGTCCGTGTCCGTATTTTTTCAAACACACCCAGTTGAAATTAACTACATATATTTTAAAGGGATTGTTTTTGTGTTTATTTGAGATTATCTATTGGAGTACCTCTGGCTGATGTGGGACATTAACCTATTTTTGAACACAGCTTTCATGTATGTTATGACCCAGTTGAAGAAATACTGATTTATCTATATAAAGGCAGATGATCTAAAACATGTGGGAACATTTAGTCACTAATAGTATTATGCTCCTTGGTTCTGAAATAAGAGAAACAGAATGAATGCATCACAATTTTAAGTGGTAAATGGCCATGTTCTAACTTACCTCATCAAACCATTCAAAGCTAAATAAGGCAGATTGCATTGCTACATTTTTATTGTTTTCATTGGGCTCTTAATAAATACAAGGAAATTCATTTATGCCATATATTTAGGCTACTTTCAAAGTATGTTGACAGTGGAAATTTTGAATTACCTATACTTCTTTTTACTGAATTTTCTTGTATGAATTATTTTTCTGTATGCATACATACATCTATAAATCATCACACGTGCTTTAAAGTATTACTACTATTTAATTTTAAAGAAAAGAAACTGAAAGAAGAAAAATAGATTTTAAATAAGAAATGAGTTTTCAGATTCCCTGGCTTTTAACTGTTCTGCTCATTTGTGCTCCCAAGCTAAACATCTAAATTAAAACAACTCAGAGATTACCTGTCAACTCAGAGGCCACCAGCATTGGACCAGTGCTGCTAATAGAGCAGGAGTGGAAGAGAAGGGGAGGAAGTGTCAGCAGGTGCTTAAAAGAGTCCCATTCTGAGGACATATTGTTGGAGTCGGATCCAAAACAGTCCTCAGAAGAGTGTGACAGACTTCCATTCTTCTTGACATGGCCCTCACACTGAGGTTTGTAACTTCTCTTGCCCTTCCAGGTCATTCCTGAGGGTACTTACTAGAAAAAACTTTGAGGAGACAAGAGGACCAATATCTGAAGTAGCCCCTCAAACTCACAACTGAATTTTTTATTCAGGCCTTTAAGTGTATTAGAGCTACAGTGACCTTATGTTATCTTACTTTTTTAATTTTTTTTATTTATTGATTTAAGAAAGAGAGGGAGGGAGGGAGAGAGTAGGTGGGGGAGAGAGAGAGGGAGAGAGATTGATTTGTACCACTTATTTATGCATTCATTGGCTGACTCCTTTTGCATGCCCTGACCAGAGATCAAACCAGCAACCTCCGCATGTCCGGACGATGCTCCAAGCAACTGAGCTGCCTGGCCAGGGCTCAGTGACCTTATCTTTTCCTCCTTTTTTCCCTCTTTATCTCTCTTTTAGAATGATCTCAACTTCAAGTGTGACTCCATCTAAAGTCAGTGGAATAATTTTAAAAGTTCTTTCCTGCCACAGAGAAAATTTTAGAAATATTATTTTATTTTTTATATATGTATTTTTAATCTTATTTATTCACTTATTGCTTTAAACTTCCTTAGGCACCTTTTTTAGAAAATGAATTTTCATATTCATAAGAGTCCTTTTTATCTAAAACAACCAAAATTATTGCTCATTACATATTTTATTAATTGCTGTAATTAATTTATTTCTTTGGTGTGTGGATAAACATATCCTTTTATCTGAACTCATACTTTATAGTTTAACAATTGGATGTGTTCTTTTCCAAACAAATTGTTAAAATTGTTTTTATTATCAAAGATATTAAAAGAGCAAACAGATAATCCAAGAGAAGACTTTTATTGCAACTGTAGGAGAGGATACTATTTATGTGCGTGCATATTTAAAAAACTCTGATAGAATGTGTATTCTATATTCACTTACTTATTTACTTATTTGGCCCACAGTGATGAAAATACATATATTATGTATATCTCTATATATCACAACGCTAAAAATATATATTTTTTCCATGATATTTACAGAGGAAGATAAGAACTTATGTTAATTCTGTGGTGATTTTTGGTGAAGATACAATAGCTGTGATCAGATTTTAATATATTTTAAAGGAGTAGTGTTGGATTTTCCAAGCATGACTTCAGTAGTAACTAAACTTTGTAACACTCCAGTGAGAATACAAATCTTAATCACAGTCTTAATCATTTTTCAAGTTCAGTGAATACGTCATATTGCTTTTAATGTTTTCAAATAACTTGGGATGTTATTTAATCCTAAAATGAATGAGTGAATAAATGAATGAATGAATGTTTATCTTTTATGGTTAACTTGCAACTTTAGCGTATCTTCATGTAAAAGCATCTTTTACGCATCCTCTGTGGACTCTGGGCTCAGAATAGTAGGAAAAATAAAGTCTCGTCTATGTTGAATGTTCATTTTCATTTGGCTTAGCTTTTCATACCACGAATACCTTATTTGCTGAAGAGAAGATGCAGAAGCCTTTCAGAAATCAACATCTTTTACAAGTTCTGACACCAGAGAACTTGGTCTCTGAAAAGAACCCTGACAGCACCCTAGACAATACCCTCATGGGTTCACATTTTTTAAATAATTGGTCTGCATTTAGCAACTATTAATTTTGATTGTATACTTAGTACAACTTAGTCAAAGGAGATAGACTTGTACAAATGATAGATTTGAATCAGATGTTAGTTCTACATTCCGGAACATAGATATAAATAATTATAAGGCAAAAAGTATTAAAGGCTACTAGAAATGCATCTAAAATTATATGGAAGTTCAAAGTGATTACTTCCAGCTAGGAAGGGTTAGACAAGCCTTGTGAGGAGTAAAATTTGAGTAGAGTCCTAAAGCATCATTAAATTTGGAAATGGAAAAATGTGAAGAGGAAAAAATTAAAGCAAAGATGTATTAAGGCAAATAACCAAAGCACATTTTACCCTAACAAATTTCAGTTTTCTATTGGCATAGTAGTACATGCATATGCCAGCTTTATTGTATTTTATCATTCTAAATCATTCTGGATAAAATGCATATTACCAGCCTGAAGAAAATGTTTGACTATGAAAACTTAAAACATAAAATAATAAATGAATAAATTTTCACATACCCACTACCTAATAGATTCATTACCTGAAGATTGAGTTTCGCCATACTTGCTTGACCCAATAGTTTTCTGCACAGGGCATTTCCCAGGCAGATTCAGGCCTAATGCCATTTAGCCTGTACACACTCTGGTGTGTAGCTCTCAAGATGCATTTGTTTTCTTGTGCAACCACAGTGCCATTATTTACATCAAATATGTGTACATTTTTCTTGCTGTTACCTCGTTGCCAGTCCTATTCAGATTTCTTCATTTGTCTCAAAAATATCTTTTGGTAGCTGGTTTATTTGAATCAAGGTCCAAACCACACTTACTCTTTTTATGATTTTTAATCTGGAACGCCACGCTCCCTCGCACCCTCGCTCCTCCTTTCTCTGTACAGTGCAGTCATGAAAGAAACCAGATCATTTGCCCCGAAGAATGCCTCACTTTCTGGACTTCTCTGTTTACTTCCTTGTGGTGTCATTTAAACTGTTGTTCTATCCCTATAAATAGGCATTTAGGTCTAAAGATTTACAGCTCTAAAGATTTTATTAGATTTTATGTTTTTAAATTTTTTAATTGTATTTTTTCTATTACCATTTAGTCCCCTTATCCACCCCCACCCCCAGCGATCACCACACTGTTGTCCATGCCCACGAGTCCTTTTTCCTTTTTGCTCAATCCCTCCACCCTCTACATTTCCCCCACTCCTTAGCTGTCATCCTGCCCTCCATATAAGTCTGTCTCTGTTTGCTTGTCAGTTCAATTTGTTCATTAGATTCCACATATGAATGAAATAATACAGTACTAGACTTTCTCTGACTGGCTTATTTCACTTAGCATAATGTTCTCCAGGTTCATCCATACTGTCAAAAAGGATAAATTTTGCTTTTTTATGGTCAAGTAGTATTCCATTGTGTAAAGGTCCCATCGTTGTTTTATCCACTCATCTATTGATGAACACGTGAGCTGCTTCCGTAATTTAGCAATTGTAAATAATGCTGCAATTAATATAAGGGTGTTTATGTTCTTTTGAATTAGTGTTTTTTGTTTCTTTGGATAAATTCCCAGAAGTGGGATCACTGGGTCAAAAGGCAGATCTATTTTCAATTTTTTGAGGTATCTCCATAATGCTTTTCACAGTGGCTGCACCAGTCTGCATTCTCACCAACTGTGCACGAAGGTTCCCCTTTCTCTGCAGCCTCCCCAGCACTTGTTTGTTGATTTATTAATGATAGCCATTCTGACAGGTGTGAGGTAATACCTCATTGTTATTTTAATTTCCATTGCTCTGATGATTAGTGATGTTGAACATCTTTTCATATGTCTCTTGGCCATCTGTATGTCCTCTTTGGAGAAGTGTCTATTCAAGTCCTTTGCCCATTTTTTAATTGGGTTGTTTGTTTTTTTGGTGTTGAGTTTTGTAGGTTATTTTATTTTATTTTATTTATTTTTAGAGAGGGAAAGGGAGGGAGAAAGAGGAGAGAAACATTGATGTGAAAGAGAAACATCGATTGGTTGCCCCTTGCACACGCCCGAACCAGCGACCAGGCCTGCAACCAGGTACATCAAACAGGCGACCTTTCACTTTGGTAGATGACAGCCCACTGAACCATGCCAGCCAGGGCCAAGCTCCCCCCTTTTTTTTAACAAGGGAATTTTGTGGCTATGTATTTCTTATTGCACATCAATAGTCACCTAATGTCTGGTAGTCACATCTTGGTGATGCTGCCTCAGTCATTTCAGTAGGAGTTGTGAAATGGTAGGGTTGTTGTTTTTTAATTCAGTCATTCCTTTCACATTTATTAGCTGAAATTCTTCAATAAATGTGAATTTTTTTCATCAACTAGGGCATTTTGATTACCCTGAAATACAATCCATACAAGAAGAGCAGGATAAGCCCGGCTGGTGTAGCTCAGTGGATTGAGTGCGGGCTGGGAACCAGAGGGTCCTGGTTTGATTCCCAGTCAGAGCACATGCCTGGGTTGCGGGCCAGGTCCCCAATGAGGGCCATGTGAGAGGCAACCATACATTGCTATTTCTCCCTCTCTTTCTCCCTCCATTCTCCTCTCTCTGAAAATAAATAAATAAAATCTTAAAAAAAAAAAAGTAGAAGAAGAAGAGCAGGATAAATGCTCAATTCTTTCTACTTACTACAGTTCAGTGTACAAAGTTGGTGGAGTTGATGCCATAGTTACCTCCTGTGGTAATTGTTGAGCTTTAGTTTTGGAAAGCTCTCTCTCCCACTCCCCCTTCCCACCTCCTCCCCTTATTATTTTTAATGTTCGGTTTGTCCCATCTTGGCCAATGGGAACTCCTTCCTGTTGTCCTCTGGATTTTGACACGTTCCTGTTCATCTTTGACAGCTTTCTTAATTCTTGGTATAAATGTTGCAGGTTTATCTTATATATTTGCTGCCACAGACCTGGAATGAGTTATTCCTTCCAGGAACCTTGGTTCCTTTGTGCAGCAAAAGGTTTTTAGGAATCGCAGTCCACTAGGGGAAGTACCTGCGGCCGCTGGGGAGTCGTCACTCTCGCCTTCACAACAGGCAGAACTAGAAAACTTACTTTTGAAAAATACAGATTATGAGTTTATACTGTTATTTCCAATTGATAAAACTATTGAATGAAGTTAAAGATTAAGATTGTTCTCAGACTGTTTATTGTAAAATAAATCCACTGTGGATGCATGACCATATGCTATCTTCCAAATGGCACCTGAAATGATTGTTTTTCTGTGTGGCTGTGTCACCAACATGATATAGCTGGAGTTTCATTCATTTCCATTTATGTTCAGCTCGCAGGCAGCTCTGTCAATTTAATTTTCTAAATATGCAAAATGTAATTGACTCCAAAGTGGAAACAGTGTAATAGGAAGTCTTGCTTCCATCCCTTTTCCTCCCCCGTTACACCCCTTTCCTTATAGGTTACCATTTTTGTTTCTTTATCTTTTTAAATCTTCTAGCATGTCTTGTGAATATAAGAAAATACGCATTATTTATTATTTATCTGAGTATGAATACCCTTGTGGGCTATTTTACAGATTTTTGAACACTTGACCATAGAAGTATAATCATTTGGGTAGGAGTCCTTTGGAAATGAAGATTCTCCAATGGCTCCATTTTCCTCTAATTCATGCAATTTTTTTCATTTTTCAAATAGGTCCTGTCTGAATAAAAGATAAAATGTTCGTACTTGATATGCACTTGGGCTATGACAAGATAAAATATCCATTTTGTGGGGCAGTATAAATATTCAAGAGGCAAGCCATGTGAGCTTAAATTAAATCCACTACAGCTGTGTTATAAGTATATGAACACTAAGAGTTGAGCTGTAAGGATCAAGAATAAGAAGTACTGGTTGATTTGAAAAATCAGCATATAACTGATGCTTATAATTGTCTTTGGGCATTTGTTCCTTTTAATCAAATGTAAAATATGGAAATGACTGTTACAATTTGGCATTATAAGTACTGATACTCTAAAATATGATTTCTCCTAAATTCTGAATTTTTTTTTATATACCTACATGATGTAAATTAAGTACTTGGTGTGTCTTCTGTTTCCACATAACAAATGCCCCTAGAACTTAGCTTTTTAGAGCAATAAACATTTATTGCTTCTCACTTCCTGTGGATTAGGAATTTGAGTGGTTCTGACTCAGATCTCTAATGAAGCTGCTGCCCAGGGCAAGTTATTAGAAGTCCTCACCAAGACTGGAGAATGTGCTGTGAGTTCACACACACGGCTGATGGCAGGAGGCCCCAATTGCCAGCCACATAGGCTTCTTCCTACAGCAGCTTTGGTGTGCTCTCTGTGTAGTGGCTGGCGTCACCAAAGCAAGCGATCCAGAAGACATCAAGGCAGAAGCTGCAGTGTCTCTTATGACCCAGCTTGGATGTCACACACTGCTATTTTCAAGATTTCCTGTTAGTCATACAAGTCAGCGCACCCATTCTTTGGGGGGTCTACACCAGCGTGGGAAGACTAGGAGGCAGGACCACCAGAGATTGCTGCACTTGGGCTTAGTATTTCTGAGACTTAAAATAAACATAAGATCATATATGAAATCTAAAGATCAAAATAAACTGATGAACAGCCCTGGCTGGTATAGCTCAGTGGATTGAGCACAGGCTGGGAACCAGAGGGTCCCGGTTCGATTCCCAGTCAGGGCACATGCCTGGGTTGCAGGCCAGGTCCCCGGGGAGGGCCATGTGGGAGACAACCATACATTGCTGTTTCTCCTTCGCTTTCTCCCTCCCTTCTCCTCTCTCTAAAAATAAATAAAAATAAAATGTTAAAAAAAATAAAATAAATAACTGATGAACAAAATAGAAACAGAAGCATGGATACATGGAACAGACTGGTAGCTGTCAGAGAAAGAGGGAGGGGGTACTCGATGAAAGAAAGTGAAGGAACTAGTCAAAGAACATATATACATAGCCCGTAGGCCTAGACAACAGCGTGGTGACGGCCAGAGGGAAGCGGGCAAAGGTGGGGGCATAGGGGCACCCACAAGAGTGTCAGCAATAACAAACAGTGAGAAAGCAAAGCTGTGACGTTTCATATACCCACTGACCCCACTGTGTGATTTTAGGGTAGTATTATATAGTGACATTTCAGGGACCTTGTTTTGTTTGTAGTAAGGAGTTGTTAGTTTAAAATACATCATGGGAATCTGTTTCATATAGTATTTCAAAAGTGCATGCCATTTCTGAGATTGAATAAAATTTTAAATCGGAGCCCTGGCTGGTGTGGCTCAGTGAGTTGAGTGCCGGCCGGCCTGTGAACCAAAAGGTCGCTGGTTTGATTCCCATTCAGGGCACATGCTTGGGTTGTGGCCCAGTCCCCAGTTGGGAGCTTGCAAGAGGAATTGATATGTCTCTCGCACGTTGATGTTTCTCTCCCTCTCTCCCTCCCTTCCCCTCTCTCTAAAAAGTAAATAAATAAAATCTTAAAAAATAATTTTTTAAATTGCAAAATGAAAAATGAGTTCAGACTTAAGGAATATATTTTTTAATGAGTGTTTTTTTCTCCCAAACACTGAAGTACTTCCCTTATCAAAAGTTTATGTAAAATCCTTGGAGGTGACTACAGTAGTTTTTACCTATGACATTGTTTTGCTACCATTGAAAATGGCTATTCATCTTTAAGGGTAAGTAAGTAAGCCCTTGTGAGGGAACTTTTGAACTTTGTGTTCAGTTTAGTAGCCATTTATTGAAACTTTGATAATTTGATTACTGGCCTCATAGTGTTTGCACACAATAGCTGGATAATGAGGCGCATTAAACTCCTGGTACAGACATACCCAAATCGTGTCTGCCTCTAACCTCGGAGGCCCTGTGTGGCTGGAGAGGTGAAGATCGGCTTTTTGCTGACTTGTTGTTCTGTGAGTTTGCATTACAGGCCAAGCAGCTCATGACCCGTTCTGTTTATGTCACTTTTGTGGTGGGGAAACAGGTAAAGAAATCCTGCTGAAAACCCTTCCTTCTGCATGTTTTATGAATAACGCCAGTGTTTATAGCAGTTAGAGAACTCTGATCAAATCCTCCGAAAGATGTAAGGTTAGCAGCACGGAGCCATTGCGGGACACAGCTGTGGGTGGTGTTGGTTACTCTGCAAGACTTCGCTTCTTCCACAGAAAGTGCTGGAGGAGAACTCACTGTGCAATTAAATAGGAGGGAAAAAGTGATACTCCAGGTCGGAAAATATGGCCAAGCAAAACACCGTTTAGAAGTATGCAACAGTAAAGCTTGGCAAGGAAGGCCAATAGGAATCCAAAATTCCTTTTAGTTTACTCATAAATTATGAGGAATTATGTTATACTGTTTACATATTTTTGTGTAATATTCAAAATTGAAAATGTAATAAAAGAATTGCACATAAAACTGTGTATCCACTTACCACAGAGGTAACTTAGCAGCTAAAATCAATAACTTTCAAACTCCACTGAATTTTCTCACGAAATTCAAAACAGTTGGAAAAATAAGTTGCTTTAGTGCCTATATGATACTAGTCTAATCTCTGGGAAACAGAAAATTAGGCCATGTTTTATCTCATCAACAACATCAAAAGTGAGTTTTGTACTCACTTTAGTGTTTGTCCTTCTGCTACTTAGAAAATTTGAATGACAAATACATACTTTTAAAGGAGTAATTTAATGGAATTGGAGAATATTAGGCATTTTGGAATGATTATTTTTATTGAGTTATTTTCATCCAAATGTCATTTCTCTAAGTTGGAAAATAAGATATATATAATACAAATACATATATATGAGCCTTCATTTCCCATAAAATGAATCAACAGTCTGTTTATGTCCATTGGCTACATTGCTAATGCTAAGCATTCTCATGGGCACCATTCACAGGCCTTTTAAGTGAGGGAAAATCTAAGGAAAATAGAAAATGACAGGGGACTGGAAAAGAGTCAGGTAAGGCAAATAATGTTCCTTGTGTGTCCAGTATAGCTTAAAACCATTTAAGAGCATTTGCAGACAGTAGTTAGGACGAAACCTTTGTGGTGTGCTTGTACTCTGCATTGGTGTGGTAATTATTCTCGGTCTGCGAATCAGTACGCGGATGAGGAATTAGAATCCATGCTGGTAGACAGAAAGCTCAGTGGTCTTGGAATTCATAGAGTAAATAGTGTGGAAAGAAGGTAGGCAGGAAAGAAAGAATAGGGGAAATTGGCCTATTTTAAACAGACAAAAATACTTAAAAGTAAAATATTTTTATAGAAGCATTCTATAGCATTCTCAGCAATATTAGGCATTAAGCTTATTCAGTTGATGAATATATGTTAAGGCACTGTTTAATACTGAAAATAATTTAAAGACTAATAAGACACACACTTGACTTCTGGGAAATGTACTACCTACTGCAGACGGCAGGCACTTAACGCACGTGACGGGTGCAGTGCAGCCGCGGACAGTGTGTGCCTTGAGGAGACCCGGCGTTCTGCACCGACTCTGATATCCAGAGGCTGGTCAAACTTATGCTTTTAACTGTGTACACACTAGCATAGTTTCGTGGTGTTCTCCTCACTTGACCCTTATTGATCTCTGTTATTGACGATGCACTCAGTTTAGATACACTAATTGAGCAGGTTTTTGTTTAGTTGGGACTTTTATTCCCCAAGTTTACACAGAGCCTATGGTCTTACTCAAGTATAGCATACGTACATACAGAAAAATGAACAAATTATAAATGTACAACTCAAGCCATTGTTTACAAATTCCCAGCAATAGTTTAGATGTGTATATTGTAACAAGCCTTTTTAATGTATTCTTTTTTTGTTAATTATAGATAAACCAAAAGGAAAAAAAGCATCTATACTGCTACCATATAGAGCCAGTTTCTGGACATTTTGCTGTATTTTTAAAAAAATTTTTATTGATTGATTTTAGAGAGACATCGATTTGTTGTTCCACTTAGTTGTACATTCATTGATTAATTCTTGTATGTGCCCTGACTGAGGATCAAACCCACAGTTTGGAGCACTGGGATGGCACTCTGACCAACTGAGCTGCCCAGGCAAGGCTGGTGTATGTTTCTTTTATCTTTTCTAAGTAAACACGCATTCTTGTTTGCTTTCTTCCTTTGCCAAAAATGGATCCTATTCTACATACTGTCCATAACCTGTTTTAAGTAAATGTATCGTGTGTATGTGTGTATCATCTCTTCAAATGACAGTGTGTTTTGTTCATTATGACTTAATTAATTAATCTCCCTATTTGGGGGTATTTTAAATTTTAGTCATTCTAGTTTTTTGTGGATTTTCTTGCGATTGTAAACAATACTGCAAAAAATGTCCTTTACTCCATATCTCTGCATAGCTGTCTATTTCCTCAGGCTAGATTTCCAGACATGGAATTGCTGGTCAAGACTTCAGCATTTTTAAGGTTTTGGTCATCATTCAGAAATGCTGAGCCAACCGCCCTGCACCTTCCCCATCTTGACAACACTAGGTGTTGTCAGTCTTTTTATTTTTCACCAAAAAAGATATTATCTTGTAGTTTTCATGTATATGTCTTTGATTATCATGAACATTTGAACAGTTTTTTTCCTGTCTATTGGATGTTTGTGGTTTTATATTGTGTCACCTGTATGTTCCCTTTATGGTTTCTACTTTTGATGAGATGCTTAGAAAATCTTTCCCTACCCCAAGATTAAAAACATATGCTTACTTACTTTGGGGGCTGTTTTTATGGTTTTGTGTTGTCTTTTACCAGATTTTTAATCACTCTAGAATTTATGATTTGTAATATAACTGTAATTTGAGTTTTCTTGTTTTCCAGATTAACAAAATCGTCTTACCACTCAGAGCTAATTCTCAATGTCATACAACCATTGTATATTAGAGCACATGAGTATATACAAATCATTTTAGATAATGGGTTCAGCTATTACTTCCACCATTTTCCAGTAGAGTACTAACAAATAGTGAACTTGAAATAAAGTGGTGAAAGGAACAAATATTTTTGTCTAAGTCCAGTCCATCAATTTGGTGAATAAGTGTAAGATAGAAAATATTTTTCTGCAGTGACCTCTTCTTGTGTGATATCTTAGATGTCCAGGCTTATTTCTGCCTCGAGTCAGAGTAGGTCACAAACCTGTCTCCTGCTTTATGTCCTCCTTTTGTTCTTCCTCCTCCTTCTTCCCTGTAATCGACTCTGTGAGCCTAGAACTGAAAATGCCTGGGTTTTCCCTGGGCTCCTAACCTAAATCTGTAATTTCTTCACTTTCTCTTGTCTTTTCCTCTTCTCTTTTCACTGATATCCCATATTTGCCTCATTGTCCTTTATCCCTTTTTCTTCCCGTATCATAATGCATATTATATGTGGTTTGTTCCTATGATTTTTATTGGCTAGATGAATGATGAATCATTTCATTTAGGAAATTACTAAATCATTAAGTATGTCATGTAGAAATCACTACTTTCAAACCAGCTTTCATTTTGTTTGTTTGATTAGTAAAATGAAATATGTTCAGATGTATGAGGTGCCCACTAAATGCCAGTTACCGTGTTAGGTGCTGAGGGTACAGAAATGAAAAGGCTTTCCGTGCCTCTGAGGAACCACCAATACGGCAGGGTAGCAAATACATATACATCAATTATTCTCCAGCCTTATGAGATTTGTTTGGTCAAGTTTCTCAATATATTCCTTTTTTAGTGTTTTTATTTTTACTGTTGACACTGTTACAGATGTCCCCATTTTCCCTGCTTTTGCCTGTGTCCACCCATCACCCACACCTCTGTCCCTCTGGCTGGCAGTGCACCGCCGTCCGGTCTGTGAGTTAGGCATACATGTTCTCTGGCTGATCCCTTCGCCTTCTTTCATCCAGGTCCCCCATTCCCTCTGACAGCTGTCAGTCTTGAATAGTGACTAAGTATTCTGTATTGATTGAATAGAGTTTTTAAAATGTCCATTGGGTCAGTTTTATTTTTGTTAGTTTTGTTCAAACTCTATATTTTTATTGGTTTTTATAACTGCTTACTTTGTCAGTTACAGAGAGATTGCTAACATCTCCAGTTATACTTGTGGATTTGTCTGTTCTTCTAGCTTTGTCAATTTTGCTTTATATATTTTGAGACTGTATTCTTCAAGGCATTCAAATTTTAACTTGTTTCATCTTTCTGGCACATTTTTATCATAGTGAAGTAAACTTCACTTTCACTGATAGCCCTTGCCTTAAAATCTGTTGAAGGGTATGGCTGTGTCTGTCCTTCCATTTCCGAGCATCTTACTTTCTGCCTTTCTGTTGATAGACAAGTCTCATAAATAGCATAGATTTTGGTTTTATTATTTTACCCCATCTGACAACCAAACCGTTTAGACCATTTACGTGATATAATTATTGATATTTTGAGTTAAAACCGTATTGGGGTTTTCTCTTTGTGTTACTGTTTATGCTTTCTCTCCTTTTTTATCAGATTGGATATTTTTTATCATTCAGGTTTTCTCCACCCTGCTTTAGAAGTTACACATATACTGTGTTTCTAATTTTTACATGGTCACCCTAGAAATCAGCACATTTAAAGTTAATACCTATATACCTCCTTCCAGGTAATTGAAGGACACTAGAATACTTTAGCTTAATTTACCCCTCCAGGTTTATATATTATTATGCCCATATGTTTTATTTTTTTAATAATTCCACAATGTATTATTATTGTTGTTTCCTCTAGCCCAGGGCTTGATGCAGGTCCACTTTCTGTTAGGCACGGGGAGTGGGGACAGGTTGGGAGCAAGGCTCGCCTGCCCTCCGCCTCCTGTTGCCCAGCCCCTCTGTCCACCCGCAGGGGGTGAAGCCGAAGAGGTCGGGGACCACTGCTCTAGTCAGTGTGTGTTTAACCGTTTCAACGTCTTTCTCAGTCTTCACAGAATCTCAGATCCTCTGATGGGATCGCTGTGCTCGCCCTGAAGCGCTTTCTTTAGAACAGAGACTCTCAAAGCGTGGCGCCTGGGCCTGGGCACGTGCACTGCTTTTCACAGTTTGTGTGAGCAGGTAGGGAGTCATGAATGGGAAGTGCTCGTAAAACACTTCAACTTCATCCCAAAATATGTGAGTTGTCTTGAGGAAAAGCACTTGTGTGATTAAGCTGCAAACTGAACTAGCTGCTTTTCTCACATATTATCATTTTTACTTAAAAGAGCAGCTGACAAACTGTTATTTTGACTTGGGTATTTGGCCAACATTTCCTCAAAAATGAACACAGTAAGCCTATTATTTCAAAGAAAATACTGACAGTATTTGTTATAAATTACAAAATTTAAGCTTTAAAGTAAAAATTAGAATTTTGGAAAACATATCATTACAAGTTGACAGCTCCTCAGTACATTAAGAAAATTTTGATGAGATGGATGGTAACATCCACAAATGTGATTTTTTAATATTGTACAATAAAATGTGTGAATGTTTGAAAGATCTGCATAATTCAGTCAACCAACATTCCAAATGACTGATGTGTGATATTACAAAATCATGCAATGGTAAAAAAAATCTATTCAAAGTGCTAAACATGTCAATGCACTTTAATGTAACAGTATGAAAGGCTTATATATACGGTTTCAGATTGTCCATGACAGCCACCTTTAAAACACTACAGCTTGTTGCCCTGGCTGGTGTGGCTTGGTCGGAGCGTCCTCCCATAACCCAGCGATTCCCGGGTCTGATTCCTGGTCAGGACACAGGCCGAGGTTGGGTCAGGGCCCTTGGCGGGTGCATGTGGGAGGCACACGATCAGTGTTCCCTTCTCACATCAGTGTTTCTCTCTCTCCCTTGCCCTCTCATGAGAATAAAATAAACCTTTTAAAAACCAAACTACCACTTGTTGCATTTTAGTGCAGTATCGAAGAATTTACTCCATTATCTGAAAAGGCCCTTAAAATGCTCCTCCCTTCTCCAGCTACATATGCTTACATTAAAGAGATTTGCAAAAATATTAAACAGTGGCCAGTCTTCTCACAAAGTAACTTTGTCCCAAAAAAACATACTTTTCATTAAAAAATAATTCTGTTAACATGTAATGGGCTTATTAGTGCTAGTTGTAAATGAATTACTAGATAATTATTTTTTAATTTCTGCTTCAATTTTTAATATGGTGAATACTCACAGATAAAATGCACATGAATGTTCTTTGGGTTTATCAGTAGTTTTTAAGAATGTAAAAATGTAAAACAATACTGAGAGTTGCTGCTTTAGCAAAGCTTTAATAAGAGCCCACTGATGGCAAGTCATCAGGTTTTGCTTGCCTGGAAACATCTGTTTCATTCTTACTCTTGAAAGCTGTTTTCAAAGACAAAATTTATTTTTCTTCAGCACATTGAAGATGTTATTCCACTGTTTTCTAGATTCATTGCTGCTGAGAACTCAACTGTAATCTGTTTCTTCTTTTAAAGTAATTGTTCTTCCCCTTCCCCTTCCGCCTGCTTTAGAGCCTTCTCTGTGATTTTTTATAGTTTCACTCTGATGTGTCTGGGTATAGATTCTTGTTGTTTGTGTTGCCTGGGATTTGTGAGGCATCTTTCTTAAGCCTGTAGATTGGTATGTTGTATCAGTTCTGTAGAAGTCTTGGATGTTTTTGTTAATATTTTGCCTCTGCCCCTTTCTCTCTAGAATTATTAAGTATGTACTAATTAGACTTTTAATTGTATTCTCTTAGCCTCTCAAGGCTAAGTTCTAGATAATTTCCTCTGTCTTAACTATTCAGTTTCTAATTCTCCCATCTGTTAAGTTTTACATTTCATGTACTACATTTTTCATTACTATAAGGTCTGGTTTTTTTTCCAAATCTACTAAGTCACTCTTTTATAACCTCCTCTTACCTACTGATAATTTCAATCTTTGCCTTTTATTTTGTAAACATTATAAGTAGAGTGGTTTTGTAGGTGATAGTTCTAGTATCTATGGTGTTGATGTGTCTATTTTGTCTGTTATTTTTTGTGCTTCTCCCTGAGGCTGCCTTGCATTCTTTGTATGTTTGGATATCTTTGATTATATGCTGCTTTTTTCCCTAAATAATTATCTGTATTGATAATATGAGATCTAGATTTTAAGTTACTTCCTCTTGGGATTTGTGCTGGGTAGCTGGGCACTTTATTAGTCCAAGTGACTTTAAGTATAGTGTCCTGGACCAGCACGGCTGAGGATTTATGAGATTCTGAGTCATCCTTCCCTCACTGGTGCAGCCCATGGGAGTCCTTAACGTGGGGAGGACTGCTATTAGCCTTTACACTTTGATAGGCCCTGGACTTTGAAACTTGTCCTCTTTATCAAAACCAAAGATCAGATTCACCTTATGCACAAATGCCCTTGGGCAAAAAAACTGTTCTCCCTGCCTCTCTGGGTTCCTGCTTTTTCTTTTGTTTTGTTTCAGCACCCATGTTTTAAACTATTATGGGTAACTGCCTCCACAAATAGCATTTTCTAAATTTTTAGCCTACTTATAAAAATAGAGAGTGCTTACCTTATGGATATCCATGCCACAGTAATAACTTTGAACTCCCATCTTATATTTTACATGTAAGGCAGAACTCATTCAGTAAGCATCAGGAGTCATGTAGTGTCATTGTTAAGAATACAGGTTCTGAAATCAGACTGCCTGGGTTTAAATCTTGGCTCTGCCACACAGTAGTCGATACTTAATCTCTCCATGCCTGGATTTCTTCATCTACAAAAGGAAAGTAATGACCTCATCTGGTTGTTATGAGGATCAGGTGAGGTGCGGCAAGTGAACATTTAGCATAGTGCCTGGTATGCAGTTGGCTTTCAGGTGCTTAGAACAGTTGGGTACTTAGTAGGTGTTCAATAAATATTCACTATTATTTGTTAGGCATTTATTGGGTATCTCCTGCACAAACAGGTCTTGGCTATATTCAAGTTAGGAAGGTGATCACACACTTGCATGAAACAAATGGAGAGCAATTAGACAGCATTAGGTATCTGCTTACATAATGATGGCATTTTTTTTTTAAATAACTTAATGTTTTATAAACTTGAGATCAGAATAGCAAAAACCACGCTTTTTAGTGGTGGCGGTTTAAGGGACTGGAACTGTGCGGGCTGGCATCGATGGTGCCAGGGGCTGTCCTGAGTTCACGTGATGCTGGTGCTAACATGTTACATTTGGACATAATTTTTGACATGTGTCTCTGTATTCAGATTCTCACTGGAAACCCTCAGAGGCAGCTGTATTTATTTCTACTTTGTAGATCAGAAAAGCAAGTCCTAGGTAATTAAGTGTGGGACTGTAGAAAGAGATAGGTTGGGGCAGTTATTTTAGAGAGCAGCTTGGGATTCCTACTAAGGTGAAAGTGTGCATGCCATGTGACCCAGTAACTTTATTTCTAGGAATATAGCCTTGGGAAATTCTTGCACATATTTACATTAACATGTAACACTACAAGGCACTATGTCCTGCACCTCAGTAAGACAGTGGGCAAAAACCCCTTGACTTATCCATACCATGGAATACAATGTAACAAGTACAGTAAATAATATAGATCATATGCATCAACATGGATAAGTCCAGAGATCTAACACTAAGTGGGCAGTTTTAGTAGTAGATAAATAAATTCTGGAGATCTGATGCACAGCGCAGTAATTATATTCAACACTACTGTATTATAAACTTCGAAGTTGCTAAGACTTGATCTTAACTATTCTGAACACAAAAAGAAATGATAATCATGTGACATGATAAAGGTGTTAGCTAACGCCACTGTAGTAATTGTATTACCATATACAAATGTATCAAACCATCACATTGTACACCTCACACTCATATAATGTTACATGTCAATTACACCAACAAAAAAACTAAGTGAAAAGATAGTTGCAGGGAATAAATATACTGTGACATTGTTTATATAGTTGAAACACATAGAGTTGAAACAATAGTAGTACAGTATGTTACATATGGCTTATGAGTACCTACAAAGGCAGGAAAAATACAAAGAATAAAAATTACAAAAACAGATCTGGCAGCCTGAGGAGAGGGGTCACTTCTGGAGGATGGAGAGAGCAAGACCTGAGCAAGCATGGCAAAGGGCTAGTGTCTGTTATCTCTGTTATCCAAACTGACTATTGTATTCTCTGCACTTGAAATGACATATAATTGTTTTCAAATAGAGAAACCTGTAAAAAGAAAAAGGGGTGGAGGCAGAAGAAAAAGGTATAATCAGAAGACCTGCCACCCATTTACCCACTTCCTTTCTCTCTCTAATCCTGTTTCCTCGCCTATAAAATGGGATTACTATAACTTCTTTGAAGTTGGTGTTAGGACTAGGTGAGATGATATATATAAAGTACCTAGTATAATATCTAACTTACAGGCATTCAGTCAATCGTATCTTTAAATGACTTACTCAAGGTCACATTGCTAGCCAGCAGCAGATCTAGAATTGGAACTCAGGTAGCCCGACTCCTTTCACTGCGTAAATTCTGTGAATAAGATATTGTTAATGAAGAGACAGATTGTCACTGCGCAGCTCTAGGTATTAGTCGGTAACATCACCAGGAAAGGGGCTGGAGCTGCTGTTTCCCTGCAGCCACTCCTCACTCCTGCTACTTACGTCTCTCTAACAGTGACTCTGAATAAGTTGAGAGGTAAATGGGTGAAGTCAGGTCTATAACTATCTCTGAACTCTTCCACAAAGTATTTTGCTACTAGAAGAAAGTTACTTTGTAATAACGTTTTAAAAATTTAGTTTGATTCAACTGTCCTGTTTGACTTTTCCTTTTCCCTCTTTTGTTGACAGTGTCATCAGCAAAGTGGTTCCAGCCCCTGAGGCTAAGCCAGCTCCTTCTCTTAATAGACCCAAGACCCCACCGCCAGTGCCAGCCCCAGCCACCGTACCTATGCATGTCACCCCCGCCCCAGTGCCTTTGCCGCTCCTCGCACAGTCCACCGCATCCCCCGCTTTGCTGCCATCTCCGTCCCCGGTTGTCTCCGGGGCCGGAAGTTCGAAAGCCCCCGTCCGGAGTGTGGTAACGGAGACGGTCAGCACTTACGTGGTAGGCCACTTCATTCTGTGTGCTTTTTAAAAAGTGACTGAAGAGCTTCCTCTTTTATCATGAAAATGTTTTCTGTTAAAACGCAGTATGATTTGTAGCATGATCGAATTTCAGAAGCAGTTTTTTATGACTGGAAAGGTATTTTTCTTTGCATTTTCAAGTTTTTGACTGAAAAGTATTGTATTTCAGTGTTCCCATAGTCTCCGTAAATAATGTCAAAACCTTGTTTTTCTCTATATTGTTTTAGAACATGATTATATACATATATAGAACAATATCAACATATAAATATAGAGAGGAATAGTGATATTTAAATGTCACATGGAATTTCTTGATCTCACATTGAATTATTCACTTAAGAGTAAAATTTACATAATATACACAGATCTTATGAGCCAGCTGCTGTTTCTAAGTAACAGTGCTAATTGTAATATTTCGTTGGCTGAGGTCCAGGGCACACCAGAGGGGCATAGCAAATGGAAGTGAACTTTCGGACCACAGAGCTCCCTATCCCGGCGTGTCTTCAGAGGGCAGACTCACCTGGTTGAGTGAGTCGGCAGCCGCCATCATTCTGACCACTAAATAAATGCTGTGCAGACTGTGACCTGGCAGCGCACCGATGGCTTGGGCCTTCTGCATAGACTGAAAAGTGGTGGGTTAGGGTCCATGGTAGTCGTTAGAAATCATGCAAATATTACATCTCTTTAAGGCGTTTTGGAGGGAAATAACAAATGATTACATATTGGAATCACTATAATGATATAAAATATAAAGAAGAAAATCTTGAAAGTATTGAGAGAGGATATAAAGACATGAAAAATTAATGAAAGTATTAAATTGGCAATTCAAGGCAAAAATACAAGATGGGGTACAAAAATCTGTGGTGTTGAATTGGCCCCCTCCAGGACTAATGGCTATAGGTGCTTCATGGAGGCCACATCACCCCAAGATACTGATCAGGAAAGATGATGTGTCTAACCTCCTCACCCTTCATTTCTTCATCCGTAACTAAGGGGTTCTGTTAGACTAGGCGGCCACTGTAGTGCGTCCTGGCCCTAAAGTGTCTGACTCTCCCGTGGGTTTTTTGAGCCGAGTCCTGGGAGGTGGATCAGATTTACATGGACAATGCGGATGAAAAGCCTTCTATCTCCTAAAAAACATTTTATGAACCGAGGACAAGATGTGTGACTTGGAGGAAAGATACAGGTTATAGAGCGAGCAAAAAATGCCGAAATTGTCGCTGCACACTAGTGTGACTTTGGAACTGTCACTTACAGTGCCTTAGCTCCAGTTTCCCCGTTCTTAACCTATCCAAGGGTTAAGATGATGCACGAGGTAGATGCTTGAAAGAACTTAGTAACTGCCAGGTTCTCAGCGTTGGTTATTAGGAATGCTGTGGCAAATTTCTCTTGTAGCAGCAGAGTCACAGCCTTCTAATTTCAAGAAAGGTCAGCCAGTAGCAGGCCTGGCCATGCGTGGCAGCTTCAGGGTGGAGGGTTCTGGGCCGGTTTTCACCCTGACAGCTGGCATGTGCTAACTGGTGGCTCTCTCCCCTGGAAATCGGCCAGGGCTGAGTCAGACATGGATGGAACTGCACACAGATCTCTTTAGGAGGCTTTCGTATGAACACGGTTGTCTTTGTAGAGACTTTTAAAAACATGTCAGGCCTTAAACTACCACATCAATAGAATGAAACACCTGTGTCCCAGTGCACACACAGAGCACCCTTTCTTTGCTGCCCTCCTGGTCAGCGTTGTATTTGAAAGTGAAGAAAGAGACCATACCTCACAAAAGAAACGGAATGAAATGATGTGCTATGTTACTGTGAAAATGTTTGAAAATTAGCTTCTAGTTGTTGCTGGTTTTGAATGCCCGTCATACAGTTGTTTCTTCCAAATTGGTCTAGTTAATGTGGGGCTTGAGGAAGTGGAACAATTAGGGATGCTTCTTACTTAGAACTGCTAAGTTAACTCCAGAGCACACATCTTTGTAGCAAAATAAGTTAAAATGTGTAGCTCTTTGCCTTACGAGTTCCGTATTTCAGGTGCCCTTTAGTGATTGTACTTTACTAAAAATGTCATAAAGGGAATGGAAAGTTACTTAGTAACAACTCTTTTATATCCTTGATCTTATCAGGTAGTTCAGGAGAAGGGTTTGGCTAATGAGTAATAAGGTGAGGCGTGCACGTTGGCTGTATGTATTAATTCCATGCCCACGAATGGGACCGAGGACCTGCCGTGTGGCTGAGCCCCGCAGCGGTCAGAACCATTGGCTGTTACTGCTGTAAAGACCCTTGTTATTAAGGACTGCTGTGTTTACAATTTTTTTTAGGTAATGGTGGCTATAGTCATATTTTTCACAGAAATTATTATAAAATGCTTTGTATATGACTTACACAAAAGAATTTTAAATATTCACTAGAAATGTCTTATCACTGAGCACTCAGTGGCTATTTTTTTCATGTACCTCAGAATAGTGGTGACCGTGATCCTGGTTTTAATAAATAGTTAACCACTGTATTTTTCTTTAGTTTGATTTGTTGGTTTATTAGGTTCACAGTATAAAATAATCTCTCTTATCTTGCCCTCCTTTTGTTGTTTTTCCCTATTCTATCTCTGTTTTTGTCCCCTCCCCCCCACCCCCATTTAAAAACCTCAGATCCGAGATGAGTGGGGGAATCAAATCTGGATCTGCCCTGGGTGCAACAAGCCTGATGACGGGAGTCCCATGATTGGCTGTGATGACTGTGACGACTGGTACCACTGGTGAGTGCTGCCCACGTGGTCCTGGCAGTGCCCCACTCCCTGGGAGGAGACACCCTGCAGAGCAGAGCAGCAACTTTGGGCGTCTTGGGTTGTCTTGCATTCCGCTGCTATCCTAAGAATCATGTACACGGCAAAATCAGTGAGAATGTAATTAATATTAATTTTAAAAATCAAGAGTCTTTGGACTATTGTAATTCAGCCTAACGTCTAAGTATTTTGCTTAACTTATATATCCTTCTCATGGAAAAGAAAGGAAATATAGGGGCCCCCTTTCCTGTCTTTCTAGAAAAAACTGCTGAGCTTGACAGGGACATTGAGATCAACCCTTTGTAAACATGTCATAAACTGCAGAAATAAAGAGACAGGAGACAGCTTATCTGTTTTTTACATCTCTTCAGCTTCTCCCCACTACTGAAGAAATGCTACCAAAATTTATGCAAATAATCTCATTTTATCTTTAAAATATCAGATAAAAAAGATAGAAATCCATTCAGTCACATGATATGTGATAGCTACAAGATAAAAACAAAGCCATTGCTCAGAAGAATTATACTAGTCCTGGCTGAAAGGATAAATGAGCTAATTAATTTTTCCACTCGGGCCTATAAAAGGGGCATTATGTAATATAATCATCCTCTTGCCCAGCATAAATGAGAGCCATTTGGCTTGGATTTCTGGTGAATATACCATAGACTTAAATTTTTCTTTAATTACTTAAAAGTATCTAAAAACAAGGGAAGAAAAAGTGTGTGTGTGTGTGTGTTGTTTATCTGAAATCTTTTTTCCTGACCCTCAGGCCCTGTGTCGGAATAATGGCCGCACCGCCAGAGGAGATGCAGTGGTTCTGTCCTAAGTGTGCCAACAAGAAGAAGGACAAGAAGCACAAGAAGCGGAAACACCGAGCACACTGACGCGTCCTGCAGCGTGGGCTCGCGGCGTGGGCCCGCAGCTCCTTTCCTGCTGGCGCAGAAGGGGTCATGCCGTTTGGCTGTCCCAGCCACCACTGGGTTCCGGTGGATGAGGAGTCGCGGAAGCCTGAGGACAGGAGAACTGGGCCGTCCACTCCGGACACTTCCCTTCTGGAGCAGACTGGTCTGTGGCCGCACGGCGGTGTGACTGAAGAAAACTCAAGTGCAGGTGTGGCCTGAGGACTGCCCGGCCTCCATTTTTCTATTACCAGTGACAAGTATTAATAAAAAGACCATAATCCTCCCTTTTGGTTTTCTGTATTCTCTCCAGAGCCTTTTCACGAAAGTGTTAGATGAGAAGATGACGTGTAGGCCACCTTGCCTGTCATTTAAGGATGTTATCAATAGGCTGTATACAGTTTTCACCCTCTTTCCCTCTCTACTAAGATAATCATAACGACAGGATGAAAACTCCGGTTGGAGTCTTGGGAAATATTTTTATGATGAAAATAGAAAAAGCTTCTCCTCCCCACCCTGTTTTTAGTATTAACATGTAAAATGTTCAGGCTTTTGTGAAATATCTTATATTTTTTAAGAAAAAGGTTTCTATCATGTCCTGCTTGCTTCCATGCAGGTTGTTTCCATGACCTCTCACACTCTGTTTGTGTTGCTTTCTGACGTTGCCCTTCCTGAAACTGCTGGTGTTCTTGTCACTGCTTCTCCGTGTCACCTGTATAAAAACTCTTCGGACGAAAAGATCTCCCCTCATGTAAATAATAAATATTTATGAAGTAGTTATTTTTAAAATTTTTATCGTGTTTAATTCTGGCTTTCTCTGAAATCCACTGTGATTTCAGCCGTGTCCGTAATTACTGCTGCACATAAGCAAAGAAGGCTGGAAAGCAGAGCAATAGCTGGAAGTGACGGTCTGCCTTGCGCTGCGCCTGCGCGGTGCCCAGAGCACGGCGGGAAAGGGCCCTCGCAGTTAGAAGGGAAGCACGGCAGTTCAAATGTACAGTTTATTATTTGAAATTGATTTGTTATCTACTTTGTTTCTGTAAATTTCTTTAACTTACTTTTATTAAAGGACATGTAGATTCCCCAAAAGAAAAAAAAAACAAACAACAGAAACATATACTGTACCATTTTGTGTTTATACTGTTTTATTTCTGCAAACCTGTTCATTAATTTTGTGGTTTAAGGCTGAAATGAAGACTATTATGAATTTTTAAAGAAAACTCATCAAATTTCAGGGTATCACAAAACTTTATTATATTGCTATACTGCCCAATATTTATTATATGTTATAGATGTCTGAGAGATAAATCAAATATTTTATTTTTAATGTGAAACATCAAATTTAATTTTATTAGCATATTTTAGCAACTTTGGAATAAATATGGACTTTTACTTGATTTTGAAGTAATCCCAATTTGGGCCAGTGTAATGGATATCTTAAATGCTGGAATGCAGGCTTTGAGCCTAATACAAATATATTAATAGAAATTGTGATTTTTTAATGCCAAGTAAATTGATATTAGTGTATGAATTAGTCATATTTTAAGACCTATTATGTGGTTAGAGAAATGAGGTTTTCTGCCTTGAATGTTAAATTGCAAATCAGTAGAAATGGAATAGCCCTTTTAAGAGTACAGTATTCCGTTGCCGTGCTTGTTCTAGAAGCCAAATTTTTCTATCCCTACAAAGAAAGCATCTATGTTGAGATACGTGTTTTTTGTTTCATTAATTTGAGATCATTCTAAATACTTTATACAATATTTTCACATGCACAAATATACCCATTAGTGTTTTTTGGAGAGCAAAGGGGAGTGGGGAAGCACAAAATAAAGATTATTGACTATTTCATAGTTCGCTATTCCATTTTCTTTATTTAGGATTTAGTTCCTTGAGGCATGGTCAGTGGATCCAAAGTTGCCACGTATAAGTGAGCCGGTCATGCTACTGAAATAAGAATGGAGGCGCCTACATTTAACTTTGCTCCCAATCCTACCGAGAGGCTTCAGCCCTTACGACATTGAAGGAATTTCAATCAGTTTGTCCCTTGCTATTTCATGGTTGCTTTCCTAAATCCAGTTCATGATTCTATAAATGGCCTTTGCAATAATAAAACCAAAGAATCATTTTCAGGGGGCTAGATAGCTCAAGGGATTAGTAATGGAATACAGAGCCTTTCACCTTTAGGTCAGTGAGCTGAATCCAGTCCAGGTTACTAGAGACCAGAGTTGCTACCATCTTCTGACTATTCAATGGCCTGTGTGAAAGGGACTGGTGGTCTCAGTCTCTACTGGATGGCTGTCCATGCACCATCCGAAGGACATTCAAAAATCTGCAAAAAGAAACGTGAAAAAAAACACCTGTGTTACAAAGCAAAGTGGGAAAGTTGGGTGTAATCATTCTCCACAAAGTCATACCGAAGAAAAAAAGAGTAGCTTACCAATGCCACAGATACAACAGAGAATGGACAGGATTCACTTTCCTTGACAAAGACAGACAAAACCAGAAAAGAAAAGGCTGGTATTGGATTAGGGGCGAGAGATACACTGCAAAGATGACTTCATCAGGAGAAAGACTTTAGGGGACCCAAGCAATAAGAAGAAATTGGGTTTTTCCCTGGCTGGTGTGGCTCAGGAGATTAAGTGCCAGCCTGTCAACGAAAGGGTCGCTGTTTTGATGCCCAGTCAGGGCACATGCCTGGGTTGCGGGTCAGGTCCCCAGTAGGGAGCACACAAGAGGCAACCACACATTAATATTTCTCTTCCTCTCTTTCTCCCTCCCTCCCACTCTCTAAAAATAAATAATAAATAAAATCTTTTTAAAAAAAGAAGAAAATGGGTTTTGACTTTTGAAGGAGAAGGAAATGACACAGCAGCAGGAATTTGAGGAACTACCGTGACTGAGAAAATTCGATGCAAAGGAATGGAAAGTATTTCCCTTTGGAGCACTAGAAGCCGCCCAGTTGTCAGTAAACGCGAGGACTGTTTTCACTTACACCAGCACTATCGCCTGACCTTAGCATCGATACTTTATAAAGGGACTTAGTCAGGAAAAAAACTGGCCTGGCCAGTGATTTTATTGGAGGAGGTGGCGTTTAAGAAACAGATGCCCTCCCTCCCAGGAAACAGAAACTCTTCTGGTGAGATAATCTGCCTTCAGAGCCCTGTGTAGCTGGCAAACATAATTTCTATGACTGACACGGTGTTTCTCTTCTGAAGGTGTCTGCAGTTAAGTACAGTGAGGATCTTTATCCTCCAGGCAATTTGTGGTTCCGAATGTCCTGTGGAAAATCAGAGGGTATCAGAGCATTCCGGCTTTGTCCGGCTTTTTTTTCAGAGATAAAATATAGTGCATTACTCTCCCAGATTGCCTAAACCACCTTTGTTCTTCTTTCAATAGGACGATTAAACAAAGACCAACTAACCAAATTAAAGTATAAAATTAACCCTGCGATACGGAAACCTTGCCAGTGCGAATGCTAATGAATGAAGTCCACTGAAGGCGTGCTGGCCAACTTTTCAATACAAATAGTTTTGTGGCCAATCTCTAGATCATGGCAGTCTTCTTTAGAAGTTTAAGTCTAAAAGTACGTGAGTTGCCCTGACCGAGGACTGAAATAGATAATGTTATGAATAATGCCTCTTTCCACAAGACCAATCATTCTGTTAGGAAATGATTTCTTCGATAATCTTGCGTCAGCTGTAGCCTAGAAAGTATAGAGAAATTATTAATCAATGAGTGCAGGCCAGTAGCTGACACTAGAAACTAGATTATCTAGATGGGCAATTGAACAATTTATTCTTAATGTCATTTAAACCTAACATTTAGTTTTCATGTGAGTTATTAAAACAACTGCTAGTTACATTTTTTATCCTGGACAACTCAGTTTTTAGTTTGTAAAACAGGTTTAAACACTGGTTTGTCCATCCAGCACTCGCGGGGCTTCATAGAAATAGCGAGATGTACTAGACCCACCTGCAGTTTTTCTAGTAGTCTGGCTTCTGAGGTCTTCTGGTCACTTGTCTCTCTCCATGGTTTTGCTGCTGTTTTTGCAGTATACAGTGTATTAAAATGGGCTTCATTGAACCTTAAGCATCTTTCATACCTGTTCTTTTTCTATCTGTCCACCTTAGCCTGCAAGTGATTTTAGTGTTGATACAGATTTATGCTTTGAAGTGTATATTTACAACAAAATATTTAAAAGCTTAGCAGGTGGTTACCTTAGCAGGTGATTAACTATCCTAGGAGCCTTTCCTAGGTTTTGCCTACAGGCAAAACCTTGGTGGTTGAAGGGACTACAACCCATGAAGTGCGTGTCCAGGAGGCGCCCAAAGCTCAAGGAGTGTGCACTTCATGTGACTGGCTGCACCCGAATTGGCATCCTTGAGGTCGGGAGCAAGATCCTCACCTTCGGACCATCTGGCCCTGGACTCCCCCAAGGGCTTGCTTTCTGGGCCTCGCAAAGGCCGAGAGGTGCACAGGCATCTCAGCAAGGCCCCAGGAACCCCTCACAGCCACACCAAACCCTACCTGCCTAGGCTCCGAGGGCTGGAAGTTCCAGCGCACAAGAGGCCAAAAGGCCAGACATGGCTACAAAAACTAACCCCAGAACCTACCTTGTTATTAAAAAGATGTTGGAGGTTGAAAAAAATTATTTTTAAATCTTGTCATGCCAGCCCTGGCTGGTGTGGTTCAGTGGATTGAGTGCCAGTCTATGAACCAAAGGGTCACTGGTTCAAGTCCCAGCCAGGGCACATGCCTGGGTTGGAGGCCAGACCCCTGGGGGAGCGGGGGAGGGAGGCCACAAAAGGCAACCACATATTGCTGTTTCTCTCCCTCTCTTTCTCCCTCCCTTCCCCTCTCTAAAAATAAATAAAGTAGTTAAAGAGAAATTCTCCCAAATGTCAAAGGAAAGTTTACTAAAAGGAACAATAAGGTGAATTTTCACCAATGAAAGTAAAGAAAGATGGGGGGGGGACCAACAAACATCTGCATAGTTTTAAAAATCTATAAGAAAAAAAATTTTTTTTAAACTTTAAGGACTAGTGAGGCCAGCTGCAACCAGAGCTCCCCAGCAAGGCCGCCACCTTCTAAAAGCTCAGCGGGCATCCTCTTCAATGTCGCTCTCCATCCAGAGACCCAGATGGATTAGGCTCTCAGGTGAGGTTGATTAGCTTTTTAATTTTGTTTTGCTTTGGGGAAAGTGTAGCACAGAGCTGTAAAAATTTTAATTTCAAAACCTTTAGGCAGGCATACTGCCTTCTGTGTAATACCGGCCGCTTACCTACCTGGTTCATAAGGATGCTGTCCCTTCAGGCACATTTCTAGTAAGTGTGCTTCAACTCAAATGTCGTTTGAAATTCAGTAAGAAAATTTCGGGGCTTACCATATTTTTACCAAATTTAAGAAATGAAGTTGAAGTGGCAAGACCTATACCCCAGTTAGAAGGCTTACAGGGTTTTTGATGAACTTTGTGCATTAAATTGGTACTTTCTGCTTCACATGTCTTCTTTACAAATTGCATTCAGATCTTTATCTGGATTTTAAGGAATCTAGGTAGCATAATAGCTAAGAGCACACTTTTTTTCTCTTTTTTCATTTTATAATTTTTTGTCAGAACCTGAATTTGAATCCTGGCGCTGTTGCTCAACTTCTAAATGAATTTGAATAAATCATTTACTTTAAATCTCAATTTCCTTCTCTGTTAAAGGAGAATGAGAACATCTGCTTGGATAGTTGTGAAAATTGAATGAAATCATATGTAAAGTATTTAACACATGGTAAGAGCTCAAAGAATGGTAGCTACAGTATCTATTGTCACTTCTCTTTTTTTAAGTTAATCTACTAATATATGTTAACTTGCTCTTCCAATAATTTTTCAGTGCTCTGTGAATTCCGGATTTTCTGTGATCCTCAGATTCTGGGTCTCAACACCCCATTGAAAGAGTAATGTTGATATTACAATCAAGGCTTCAAAAGCTGGATAACACATTAACTAGGCAATTTTATTATCAAGTAACTTGTTATTGGACATAGAAGGTCACCAGGAGAGAGGCTTCCTCCCAGTGCTTTCCTCCGGGTGGACGCCCAGCTCAGGCTTACACCCGTCTCTGCGGTAAACAGAGGTGAGAGTGGAGGGAGGACTATGCCACTGTCCCAGACCCAAGCGCATCCATCAGCAGGACTGTATAATCAGTGTCAATCAGTATATAGCAACTCAAAGTGCAATCGACTTGGCTGGCATTGGCATTTTCTAACTATTACACTAAACAAGCTCAGAGAAGGAAACAGAATAGTGTATCAGATGATAAGCCATAGTTCAGTTTCTCCTACATTCATCAGGTCCATGGTTGTACATCTTTCTTGAACAGCCACAAACTGTAGTGCAGTCAATGTGTCAGGTAAAGTAAAGAAATCCGACTTACATTTAAAATGAGAGATCTCTCAAAACTTCCGAATTTCCATCAAGCTGTAGGCATGCACTAATTGTTAGAGCTCCCCCTAGTGGAGGAGGTGCCTCTGTGCCTTTAGGAATCTGTTCAAGACAGAAATGTTTGCGTTCTTTAGTCACTGCGCTCAGTCTCAGGTCTCAGGCTGTTCGACAGAACTTTCTGTGGTGATGGAAAAGCTCTATATAAATTCTTCACCCTCCAATACAGTAGCCACAGCCACATGGGCAATAGAGCACTTGAAATGTGGCTACTGCAACTAAGAAATTGAATTTTTTAATTTCATTTAATTTTAACTAATTGAAATTTAAATAACCACAGGTGGCTAGTAGCGACCACATTGCACAGCGTGGTCTAGAATATGCACCTGTGTAGACACTCCTTGCTACTTCACGGCAACCCTGCCCTTCTGTGTGGCCAGGAAGGACTGTGTGAGACGGTGGTGTGAGAAGCACACTTCCTGACTGATTGTATGCCTTGATTCTCTCAAGGGCTCGGCCCTTTGGTTTTGAAACAAAGAGGTCGCATGAGATCTATGCTCTTTTGGCTCTAATATTCTGTGTTTGATATTTAAGAAGTTAAAAATAAATACATTCTGTTTATTCAATGCCTGTTCTGATGTCAAATCCATAGGTGAAGGGCCATGTGTGTTGTGTGAGTGCAACCCAATCAAAATGACTTGCCCTCACATTTTTAAAGTTTCCATTGGGTTTAAAATAACAAGGAATAGGCTTCATGTAAAAAAAAAATAGGATACCAAAGTTGGCAGTGGAGCCATCCTTTGCAGGTGGGCCGCCCTTCCAGGAGCAGACTTCCAGGAGCACACAGACAGGCGTCCTGCAGCAGGCGCTAGGGCCGCGGCAGCGTGGACAACCCAGCCGCTGCCGGGAGAGCGCGCTTCCTGACGCTTCCTGCTCCGGTGTGTATCTCTAATTACGAAAGGATAAAACAGCATAGACGCATTTCTATTGCTTTATTGTCAATAAAATGGAAGAAGGCAAGTGGACAGAGTTTGATGTTTTCAGCTTAAACTCATAATTTTTCATTAAGGACATATTTGATGTATCCAGGAGTCTGAAACTGTGTACAAAATATCAGTTGTCAGTGGTCTGTGTAAGAGTTTAGTGAAAATTTTCTACACCATTAATATGAACATAGGATACATATGCACTGAATCTATGGACATTTGAACTGCTCCCATGAGGTTGCTCGTGTCTGAGAGGTAATATAAGCCCTTTCAACATCGACTTCATTTCTTGGGTGGCTACGTATTTTTTCAAATGTTTTTATGTACAAAGCATTGTCACTGAACTTTGTTTCAAATCACTAAAAACAATAGAGAAGGTCTGCTTATTGATTACAAAATACCAAGCCCTATTTGCAGGCTTCAAGTTACCAGCCTACCAAAACCAAGCTAGCCCTGTTTCAGTTTGTAGTCACAGACAATACAGCAATTTAATGCAGCGGAAATCCTGACCAAACTCAAAAGATGGTATTTCTGCCATAAGAGGTTATTCACCTCCTTCCCAAAGCAACTGGTTACTGTCGTTCTCAGAGAGCTGCCTACTTTGTCTCTGAAAAGCGTGTCGAAATTTGTGTATATAGACTCATCTGAAGCATTTGTGTACAAAAATATACCATGCGATGACTATATGCAGCTCACAACACTTTATATTTGCATACATCCTTGTACAATTTTGCAGTTACGCTGCTGACAGACACAAAAGTCACATCAAATGGCTATCATTTTTAGTATGTATTGTGCACTTGGAGACCAGAGTGTGCTTAATAAGAGTTTGCAAGTTCCTATTTTTCATTAAGTTGTTAATCATGTTTCATTCATGCTCAAAGATCAGAAGGAAAACAAAAGTTTAGGAACAGTAAGGGAAGATCCAGGTGAGCTATCTTCCCCTGCTCACTGCTCAGGTACGATGACAGCCGGCCACTAAAACAAACAAGCCTTAACACAGCCACTTGCTGGTCTTTGCTGAATTGTCTGATTTTGTATTTCACTAGAAAATCTATTTTTCTCATATTAAATGGAGTAGTGTCAGAAACTGGGCAAATAGTGTGCGCAAAGGCGAGTGGAAACAGCACATCTTATGTAAAGAAGCGGCACAAGGTTTAAAAAGTGTGCTAGAATTTCAGTAACTTGATTGTTTAGACTCAGGTGAGGGCACCAGCACTCTGAGCCAAAAAAAGGGAGGGAAAAAAAGAAAAAGAAAAAAGAAAGAAAGAAAGAAAGAAACATTAATCGTGTTGTACCTAAGCCAACCCACTAATCAGGAATACAAAATATGGTGCTGAGATATTGAGGCGCTATAGAAATGCCGCCGAAGAGTGAACATGAAAGTAAACATTCCAACCTCCCTACCCTTCTCCCACCTAATCTGATGGAGCCACCAATGCTTTACACAAGGGTAAGCGGAGCCGGCTCCCTCAGCTGTCTATCGCAGGCTTTTAAATGGACTTCTATTAAAAACTCAGTTGAAGTATCTCCTGGCATCAGCATGGCGTTTAGTTGCCCGCCGGCTGGCCCCAGCGGGTTCAGCCACCCTGCAGGCTCCCCTCCCCCCGCTGTAATGGAAAGCACCACGTGATCACCCAGGTCCACCCCGGCTCTGTTGTCAAGGTCTTTCCTGAAAGTTGGCCACATAGATAACCTGGTTTCCATGCTATTTATTGCCTAGGAAGGAGGAAGGGTTGAGCCCAACCCCTCTGGGATGTGAACTTGCGGTTCCAAGGAGTCTAGGGAATCGAATCTGATGCTTTTGGGACTGAACCGCCCCACAGAGCGAATCCAACTGTTTTCTCTTAGGGCCGAAAAAGGGCCCTGAGTGACAATAGCTCTTTCTTATTTGTTTCCCCCCGGAGAACAAGGAAAAGAAAAGAAAGCTTTCCCCGGTACTTTAGGACATATTTAACCCAGGGCTTTGCAAATAGTAACTTTTCTACATTAAGAATGAATTCCTTTCAATATTTTTATTAACGGAAACATCATCGCACCTGGGACCTCCATGTACTGGTGGCAAACCTGGTTAACTTCAGAGACCCAGTATCACCTCTTCCATCAAAATCGATTAGTCGGCAGGTTAGGCAAGATTATGTGGTCAGGTCAGCTGCTACCCTCCTCGCTAGTGTTCTAGCAAAGATAAAATTCAAATGATGTTTTTAAGAAAAATGATTGCCTTCTTTTATAAGATTGCATTCAAGATAACACCGTAATGATAACAGCACAGAAGTTTGGTCTCTGTGTGCCTGTACTTAAAGTACTTTGGGGCTCTCATTTTGGATGGATTCTGGGCATAGCAATACTTGTGGCTTCATCTAGCTAAAGAATGATGTACACGAAATAAGCAAGTCATTATTTAAAAACAGTGGGAAAACTTCATTCCTCAGCTTTTAGAAACAAATCCTCATTTGGCCACGAGTTTTGCAAAAGACTTTGCATCTTCTGATGTGTTGCAGAGGGGCGCATCTCTGGCCGCCACGTTCCTTACAAGTATTGAAACGCGTACTGTTACCTAATTGTAGTTACTGCAAACACATTTGCATCAGTTTCTCGATGTTTCTGCCACTGTTTGGAAGACTTGTCTGGGAAATCCAGCTCCTTAGACTGGCTCAGCTTGTATGTTTTATTAAAACACAGCATGCCCTGGAAAAGAATGGTGGGTCAACCTGGTGCAGGTGTTTGGCGATGGTTTAAAATTATTTAGAGGAACTCAGGTGTGCTGATATTATGTCATTTGTGTATTCCACATGTGGAGAACACTTCCTCCTCGTTCAAATGAGCTAAAAATTTAGGCCCCATTTCTGGTACTTTAAATAAAGTTCCCTTTTCCAGGATTATTTATCATGGTTAGTGGTTGCCATCAGTCAGGAGAAGTTAACAAAGACCTATTGGGTTTATCTATAGGCAGCTAAACAAACATATCTCGCTCTTCTGTTATCTTCTTGTTAACAAAGCCCTATCAGAATGTTCTAACCATCAGCATGTACTGCAGAGGGGCCCTTTATCTGGGATGATATATAGAGAGCCCATCAATTAGTGTGAGAGTTTGTAGATACCTGCCGTATATTCACGAGAGAGCTCCTCTCGTCTCTCTCCATCACAGACACTTTGCAGTGTGGTTTTCTGGGTGGTGTCACTGCTCACCTCCTGGGCTGCGGTTCAGCTGTTGCCGTAGTTAAACTGTCAGGGTGTCTTTGGTCCAGGCAAAGCTGCATCTCTGAAACAAAGCCAAGGACCAGGGCTGCTATCCCCAACACAAACAACTGCATAGGCCAAGGTCCCACACGGCAGGATCGAGAAAACACACAGAGAAACATGAGCCTTGGTGTTGCCTTTGCCTGAGCATTTTGCAAAAATCAAAAGCAAAATCAACAACAACAAAAATATGACGTGACTACCCATTTACTTTATGCAACTGGAAGTAGGAGGCAAATGCTTTAGTTCTGGGTGTGGGGCTGAGGGAAAGGGGAGCCAGTCAGCTGAATGGCACCCCGATTGTATGACTGATCCCTGCTGCTCCTCTCCTTAATGGCCATCCTGGCTCCCCACTGCCCACAGGATCAAGCCTCTGAGTTTGACTCCCAAGGCTCCACACTGGCACGTGTCCCATCTTAACCTCTCTCCCTTCTTGCCACCCAGGGCACACCACCTTTCTTGTGGTTCATTGGACTCTCCATGCTTTCTCCTGCCCTGTACCACCGAACTTACCTGCTCCTTCCTGGGACTCCCTTTGTCCTAGCTCTGCTCCTCGGGCTCCTGAACTTCCCCAGTGGAGGCCTTCCCAGGCATTCTGTCCTCCGGGCTCAGCCGCCATCACTGCCGTGCTTTTAATAGAGTAGTTGGTGCATCTATGATGATTTATTTGCTGTCATTCTCCCCACTCCACCTGTGGGCAGAGAAAGTTTCTTACTTCCCAGTCTTCGAGCTCAGCAAGGTGCCCGTGAGGGGACATGGTGTCAAAGGGAAAAGGGAATGATGAATGAATAGAAATGCTCAGCCCTCTATTGCTGTTCCTCAGTGTATCCTGACATCTCCTGGAAGGAAAGCAGGAGGCCCACGGAGCAGTGATGAGAGCCAAGCCAGGGTTCCCGCCGGACTGACTGGGTCAACTGTTTAAAAGGGATAAACCTATCTTACGGGCTGTTCTGAGTATTTAATGAGCATCACCTTGTAACCTATGTGTTTATGATGGATGTGGTTACTGCAGTTATGTAATAATATTGGTATAGCCTTTGGTGCAAGTGCCCAAGCTTCCAGTCATCTGCTCGGACTTTTTCCTAGGACAGAATTTTCATCAGTTTGGTTTCCCCCCAAAAAACTAAGTGGGGTGATGAGTCGGGTTACATGTGGTGCCTTAAAACACACAGCTACAGATTTAGCAGACCTAAAGTTGACCCACTCTCAGTAAAGATACCCCATGGCCACAAAAGCACTACCCTTAACCATTTTCACCTCCGCTTACCTATAAGCTGGTCTCCACCCTGACAGCATATGCAGGCACACCCTGAGACCCCAAAGATCTGTGGCCTTCCCCTTACATCCCCCCAAATGCCAGGCTCCAACACTCAGAGACCCAGGTCTCCATCACCAATAGAGTCAAATATGACCTTGCCGTGACCCTCTGAACCCTGGCAGGGCAGAGGCCCACAAAGGAACTCAGCCTGCTTTCTCCTGGCCCCTCTTTCAGCCCTCAACCTACACTCCGAGGCACTTGGAGTCTCCTTTTAAAAAGCTGGGTCAACTTCCCACACCCCCCCCCACTTCTTGTAACCTCAGCTCAGGCCACTGCAGCCCACCCCTTGCCCATACCCCCTCTCAGCTCCTGCAGCTAGGGGCTGTAGATGCCAGCAAGAGCACCCTTGGGAAGGCCTTGCCGAAAGGTGAGCTGGTCTGAGGTTCCTTTCTCTGGATTATTTTCTTCCCGGACATTTGTAGCTGTGGGCGGGAGAGACCCAGAAAAAGCCAGCTGACTGCCTGGGGCAGCGGTTCCTTCCTGTCTCCCCAGGACTTCCCTTGCACTAGTGTCCCCACTGCACCTGGGTGGGGGTCCTGTTAGGGGGCCTGGGAACCCCCCACACCAGCTCTTCTGGAGCCTGCACCCCAGCTCTAGCCAGGGCATTCCCGATGGGGCAGGTGATGCTATCCCTCTGGTGGAGCAGAGCATCCCGGTGCTCTAGGGATAGGACGGGGCGGGTCCGGGGATGTCACCCTGCAAACGGCACCCCCTCTGGACAACAACGCCGCCTGCGGGGTCGCAATAGGCAGTCGGGCATTCCCGGACTTCTGAAGGGTGGAGGACCCTCAGAGGTCCTTAGGGCACATTCCACCTGCCGGATTGAGGAGCACAACCCTCAGCCCACCGCACGCCTGTGCCTGTCCGGCTCCATTCCCTGCCCGTGTCTGCGGGGCACGAGCCAGCTCCGCGGCCTGTTTCTGGCTGGTGGGTGACCGCGACCGACCTCGCCGGGGTGGCCCGGAGAGCGCTCCTCCGGGGCGCGTCCGTCCGGGGGTGTGGCGGGCGCGCCGCCGCCGAGGGTGCAGCAGCCTGGCGCGCGGGCTGCGGCTGCCACCGAGCGGCCGTTGGGGCACCGGCTGGTGGGGGCTCGGTCTCCCCCGGTCAAGTTCACAGAGGCCGGGCGAGAGCTGGACACTCTGGCACTAGGGCCCCCGCGAGTCCATCACTCCCCTAACAAAGACTGGGTGGGGTGAAAGGGAAGGAGAAGAAGACGACTCCGGAAGGAGGCCGGGAGGGAGGAACTGGGAGAAGCCGTAGGGAAATAGAGGCCGTGGCCATCGAAGCCTTCCTAAGTGCCGTTTGGTTCTGGCGGCCCATGCATGTTGGGGACACAAGCGTTTGCCCTGTCGGCTTCAAGGTCGACTGGTGGGTCTGACCTTGGCTGACTGCCCCAGACTGCCCCCCCCACCAGCCCCTGGCCCGGGTGCCACGGAGAGAAGACTGGGGCCCACACCCACTCCACCCCGAGCGCCCCGACGTGCAGAAGGCCGGGCCGGGAACCCGCACGCCCAGCAGGCCCCTTTACCGGCCAGACCGGGAACAGAAACCTAAGACCCTGCGCTCCCGTCAGGTGGCTTCTCCGGAACCAGGGCCGCCAGCGCGACCGGGCGGCGCCCGGTCCACCCCGGGAGGGGCCTCCGGGGGGCGCAGAGCCCTGGGAGAAGGGGCAGAGGAGAGAAGGACGTTGCCTTTGCTCGAAGGGAGGACTTCGAGAGAGGGGACAAAAAGTGGCTGTGTATGCAGGAAGGTACGCAGAGAAGGAGCCTCCGTTCACCGAGGCTCCTCGGTAGGGGCGGTCCTGCCTGAGAAGCTGTTCCCGTCTACACTTAGATGCTGCTACGGCTTCTTCTTATCCTCAAGGTCACAGAGGTGGGGTCCAAGAAGACCCCAAGGGCAGACGGGCAAGTGGAGAGACCCCTGGCCCCTGCCAGGTGGCTGCGTGTCGGTGTGTAAAGGAGTGTGCGTGGGGGGCCCACGCAGTCCAGCGCAGTCACCGTCACACAGAGCAGGACAATGGTACCCCCTGGTACAACTGCAAACTAGTTTCTGTGTTGGGGGAAAAAGAGAATAAAAGTTTAATAAACGTGTGCTGTGTTGTGAATGACTTTGTGACGACCTCTGCTGCAAATGGCCTATGCATGCGGAATAATGGTCTCCTTGCAGAGAGGGAAATAGCTTAGTGCTATCATCGTTGCCTCGGTAACCATCTGAGTCCCCATCTAGCAAGAGAGAAATGAGTTATGAAAAGGCTTGAGTGAAGAAGGGATTAACACATGATCCCAGGGACAGCATGTCAATCAAAATCAACTGAGAAATTACACTGCTCTATTTGAGAATTTCTCCGGAACTGAACGCTAGTGCATTTGGGTGCGTATATTCTCATTCTCTCTCTCTCTCTCTCTCTCTCTCTCTCTCTCTCTCTCTCTCTCTCTCTCTCTCTCTCTCTCCCTCTAGCTCTCCCTCTCTCTCTCCCTCTCCCCCTCCCTCCCTCCCTCTCTCTCCACCCCACCCCCCTAATTTGAGAAAGAAGGGGGGAGTAGCATCGTGATTCGTCTTCATGACTATTATTGAGAAGTTACACGGAGGGGAGGGGAAGACGCGCTAAAAAGAGGGTTATTGAAGAAGACAGGGCCCCTGCCCAGCCGAGGCGTGCCCGGGGCACCTCGCTGTTGTGTCCCGCCTCTGTCCCCGAGCCCCGCAAGCCCTCCACGCCGCAGGCTCAGGTGCCCTGGCCTGCGAGGCCGGGGCCTGGAGCTCGGCGTCGGCGGGACACAGAACTGCACGGTAGAAGGGATGCTGGGGGCCGGGGAGGAGCGTGCGGGATCTGGGTCCCAGCCCTGACGACTGAGCAGCAGCCTTTGACGCTGTCTTTTGCCGGTTGCCTACTGCCTCGACTCAATTTTCGACTTAGGGTTCAGGGAAATAAATCTTTGAGTCTGGTGCACCCCCTCCCCAACCTGGCTGTGAGACCCCGCTCCCCAGCAATAGCGCCGAGACGCCCACGCACGCGCAGACGTCCCCACCTTCCCCCATCCTCCATCACCTCCAGCACAAAAACCCGGGTCTGAAAAATAAAGGAAGAGAAAAAAAGAAAGAAAGAAAGACCACTCAAACAAGCATTCCTAACTCTTGTGGCACGTGGAGCAGCGGAACGACCGCTCTGGGTCCCCAGGCTGCGTCTGCGGGGATTTCCGCCCTGGCCCTTCATTAGGAATTTTGAAAGCAACCTCAATCCCCCCCCGCCCCCTTCCCCCCCCAGAAAGTTCTTTTACAAACGCTTAAGAGGCACAAGACTGAGAAGAGAGCGCCAGAGGAACTTGGAGGACTGGGGCACGGGAAGCGGGGCTTCTCCAGAGAGCGACCCCAGAATTGTTGCTATTTTTCTGGCTGCAGAGCTCTGGGGTGGGGAGGCCTCGGCGCGAGAGCTGAGGACGTTTATGGCTCTCTCTTCTGGGCGTCCGAACGGCCAGCGCCCACGGGCCAGGCTGGGCGGTGGGGGCGACCCCAAGGTCCCCAGGTCCCCCCTGCACACTCCCTGTTAACTCCCTTGTGCCTCCAGCCTGCTCCGTGACCTTGGCCATCATCTTGTTCAACCCCCTCAATTGGCAGATGGGGAAACTGAGGCCTTAGAATAATACAATTACTAAAGGTACACATGGACAGGACTTGGATAAAAGACCAATTTCTTAACTTCACTTTAGAAAATTGGCCTCCTAAAAAAAAAGTTTCCAGGAACTTTTATCAAACAGAGAGTACCTTACTTTGCCCTGGGAGGGCAAGGCAGAGTGCGAAGGCCCCTCAGCGCACGTTAGTCTGGGTCCGTCCTCCCTCCCTCCCTTCCTTCCTTCGCTCGCTCTCTGCCCGCCTCACTGCCGGGCGAGTCCCACACAAGTTTCAAGTCCTGAGCGCCCCGCACGGTTAACTAAATCGCCTTGACCCTGGCGCTATTTGATATTTGCCTCCTTGACACTCATTTAGGAGCTCGCAGCAGCAACGCAGACATTGGACAAGTCCAGCCTGAAACTGAAGCCTTATGAAAGGGGGAGATGGGGAGAACCTGATAGCTGGAAACTCGTTTCTCCAAAGGCTTTCGGGACATTTTAGCCCGGCTCCAGGTCCGCGGAGCGCCAGGGCGCCGCCAGTGCGGGTGTAAACGTTAAATGTTAGCTATTTGTTCCAATGATTGGCATGAAAGTCGACTCTTTCTTGTCTTCTTTTTTTCCTCCTTCTCCCTCTTCCCTTTCCTTTCTCTCTCTGCCCCTCCGGATTCCCACAAATACTGATTCAACCAGTGGCTCCTCTAATCCGCCTTCCCTCCCGCCCCGCAGCCACCCAAGTCAGAAACTAACAGAACAATGACAATCCGGACGAAGCGGGGGAGGGGGGAAGGGGGGCGGGGGGCGGCCCTTCGCTGGTTCTGCTCAGCTTCTGGATGCAGCTCTATTCCGTGCTATGAACTCCCGTCTCCTCTTTTTCCTAGTCCCTTATCTCTTTTTCCTCCCTCCCCCAACTCTTTTTCTGATTTTCCTTTCTTTCTTTTTTTTTGTCGGGGAGTGCCTTTTATTTTTTTAAAACAGCGCTGGAGAGAATGAGGAGTGTCAGTAGCATATGAGAAATTCACAACTGCTGTGCTCTCTATTAACGAGAGACAAACAGATGAGCAGATAAGCAAGTCGCCTGGTTTCAAAAGTTCCAGTTTTTTGCTTGAGAGGAGCACCCGGCAGAATGCTCTCCTCGAAGCCCCAGCAATTATGCTTCCCCAGAAAAAGAGGAAGGACCACACCATCGGGGCTGGCTGAAGACCACACTCCCCCGCCTCACCCATGTTCCGGGTATTCGCCCAGGTTCCCCAACTCCACTCCTGAGTTCTCTAAGTAATAACCCATGTTTAATCCAGCTCTCCACTCGGAGAGGCTTGTCCCACCTCCCCCCACCCAACCCCACCACAATTCCCCATCTATTTTATTTGTTCTGTCACTAGCTATACCTTATTCCAACGAAACCTTTTCAAACTCTAATTAGTGAAGCTTCATTCTCCTCACTCTTTTCCCCAAACCCCCTCTCTTCCTTCCTCTCTCCTTCGTAAAAGATTTTGGAGCCCAGGAGATGAGATATGCAATCCTCTGTCGAGAACCCTGTAATATTAAAGATCAAACGTGGCATCAGTGGAAGACCAAATGCAGAGAGAAACAAAAGGGGAGGCTGGGAGATGCTCATCAGCTAATTACAGCTGCAAATATTATGCAAATTTATCTTGGCACAGAAATGGAGAAAGCGAGTTTAAGTGCGGAGATAATGCTGGAAAATTGAATGTTCATCTGGGCATGGGAAACGGCCCACTAGGCTCCACTGGTCTGTTTCATCTAGGGAAGCACTGGTTTTATACTCCTATCAGATCATCTGCACTTCATGGGTTGGGACTGAGAAATTAATGTTACTTATAATTGATACTTGAAATTCTTGGAGTGGTGTGTCCTAAAAAGAAGGAAGAGAGGAAGACAGGAGAAGGGAAGGGGGAAGGGGAGAGGAGAAGAAGAGGGAGAGAACGAGAGAAAAGAGAAGTCGCACACTATTTAATACAAAATTGGAACTAGACATATGAAGTCCACAAAGGCCAAAGTGGACTGAAAAATAAAAGACAATGTCCCAGAAAATCAGGGCTCTTTCTCTCTCTACAACCTAAAATTTGAAATATCTTTATCATCAGGATTCAAGCTTTTTAAATCTATGATTATATGGCTGGCCACTTTGCTTGAGGGCCTAGGACAGAGTCAGGAATTGAGATTTGAACTCCGGCTAGCTGGGGACCTAGGGTAACCTCAGCAGAGGATCTGAATGGCAGGGAGGGGCGATGACAGGTCCTTTAGTAGATCTAAGCAGAGGGAGGGACATAGACTTGGCTCCATAGAACCTCACCTCTGCTTCTGCCCCAGTGACACCCCCATTTCCTCCATCTTCACCAGCCAGTGCTGACCATTCTTCAGTCTATTCTGGAACTCCCTGAAAAATTATATTCCCAGGAAACACACTCCAAGTCCTCACATTTCAGAAGTAAATGTTCTTAAGTGTAAAGGAGGAAGAAAGACAATTGGAACTACAGGGAACAGAAGAGAAATCTTAAAAAAAAAAAATTAAGTCCTCCTCCTATCCCTCAGTACAAAATCTACTGCGACTCAGAGAAACGTGGAGAATTTGAGATGAGCATTATTCAGGTGCAAGCCATCCAATTACCAAGAAATTATGATCTGACGTCAGGAGGAACAATTGGAGAGCGAATATGTATGAATCTCCTCTCACTGGTTTGCATATTTGTAATGATTGTTTAATCCAAGCAAAGAGAAAGTAATCAACAGGCACAAAAAACTTGAGCAAATTACCAGGGACTCCTGCCCCTTCTCCTCCGTGAAGCCGGGCAGTTGCTAGCGTTGTTGGGGCAGGAAGGGGCGGGCACTCTGGGTATAGCCTTGGACTCTGAAATCTGTCCTAAAGGAGGCAGGAGTAAAGCCTGTTGCATTTAGATGGCTTTTGTTCCTTTGGTGTTCGGGCAAAAGACAAAAGAAACAAAAATGCCAGTTATTGTAATTAACCATTAAATGAGATGTGTGTCCTCTCTAACTCTAAGATGGAGGGAAGACGGTGAGGGTGGCTGGAGAGGGACGGGCTGGGAGGACAGGAGGGTCCACCCACTGCCCTGCTCTAGGGGAAGGAGACCTATGCACGTTCTGCTCGTGTTAACAGACAAAGCCAGAAGCGTGCGCGCACACACACACACACACACACACGCACACACATTTTTAAGATAGGAAACAGGAATTGGCTTTTTTGTTGGTTTACTTGGAACGAGGCTGGAGTGGGCAGCGGTCAGGTGGGAACTGTGTGGCCAGAAGATGGTGAGGGGAGAAGAAATCTCAGAAAAACTAACATTATTGGTATTTCACTATATAAAGATGCAAATGGCATTTTATCTTAACTTGACTCTGTGCTTTCGTCAGTGTTTATGATTAATTATCTCCTTTTTCATAAAAATAAATCATCTTAAAAATTAGGATTTTGGTGCTGGGGAGAAACTAAGCCCTGGTTTCAGGTCAATCTTGTTAATTTCAGCCTGAAATTGACACACTAATTAAAGAGCAGTGTGGTAAAGCAGGAGCGCAAGATTATACCCAGCTCTTTTAAAAAAAAATCAGATCTACCTTATATTTTCCCAATTAAAAACTGCAAAAAGCAGTTTCGCTGCCCCAGGATAAAAAATAAGGGCCCTCTTTCCACAACGTCGGCCATCACTTTCTCCCATCAGATTCATTGTGATGTATTAGATGCAATAAATTATCCCATGTAACAAAACATTGGGAGCTGAAAGGCAGATAATCTGGAAAGCAGAGATAAGGATTCATTATTCCAAATCATTATGAATCCAACGTTGCCTCTGACTTCTTTCTTAATCAGCTCCTCTGATCCTGGATATGTGAGCAGCACAGATAAGGAAAGAGTCGTTTATAATTCTCCACCTCGTCTAATATTTTAAAATAAAGTCAGAGGCAAGAAAACGCCATAAAACACTGGTGAGCAGGCAAGCGCCGAATGAAAAATCACTTCCATGTTATTATATCCACAGTAAGATTTAATTAAAATTCTCCACGTCCACGTGCTTTATTTTCAGATAGGATTTTTTCCCATCATGTAATAATTGATAGGAATTTGCAAACGGGCTATTTATTTAGGGCGCCTGGGTGGAATAGGTCTGATTTTTTTTTTTTTTTAATTTCCAGTCACTGCTTTGTGAAACTTTCATTTGAGACATCTATGGTTCCTCACCACCCAGGCTCCCACTGCCCAGCCTTCCCCCACCCCCCCACCCCCAGCCAACTTGCAGTTCTCTGTTGGGGAAACATAGGCAAAGTCAAATCTGAAAGTTGAGTTTAATAAAAATGTTTCATTAGGAAAAAAAGAAGAAAAATGAAAGAACTGGTTGTCCTCATCTCAGACAATAGTTATACCTTCCCATCCCCCCCACTCTACACATTTTTAATAAATTAAATCTCAATGAGTGGGGTTGAAAGATTAGAACTTTTAAGTGGAGACTAATATTGAGTGTGTGTTTTCCTCTGGCAGAGAGTGCACCTGAAAAAATTAAACCAATGTAAGAGTAAATATAGAAAAGCAGAAAAATTGACAGGGGAGATGATGCTGAAGGCCAGTTGACAGAAAGAAAAATAATATCTGCATTTTAGGGAAAAGAAAGGGAATGCTGGAAACCCAGAAGAATAAATATATGGTTCCTCCAGCCCTGAACAGACAACTCTAAGTGACCACACATTCTTAGAAAGATTGGAGATTCTGTCAGCGATTATTCCTTCCTACGGGGTCTCCTTTTTCTTTATCCAACAGGTGAACTTCATATCTGTGCGGCCATCGCAGAGATCCAGTACACAATGTTTCTATTATCTATTAGTCATTTACTGATCTATCTCCTACCTCCACACACCCCGGGACTTCCCTTTATACTTAAAATCCAATCAAGGGCCTTAGCTCATAGGATTGCGGCCCAGCGCCCCGCAGGGTTTAAAGCAGTGACTGCTGGTGCCAGTTAGGCCAGCACCGTTACCTCCAGGACAAACCCCCAGACCAAATTCTGTCTTGAGGCCCAAGAGCCTTAGAACATTTCTCTGCCTGGTTCGGGCTCTGCGTCCAAGCCCAGGAAGGATGATCATCTGCCCAGGGGGAAGAGCTTAAAAGGCCAGAAGTAGGAAATGTGGGCAGGGGTACGAAAGGCAGGTGAGAAGCACCTGGTGTGTCCCTCCGTGTGTGGCAGAGAGCTGGGGCCCAGCCTTCTTCAGTGCCCCCACGGAGGACTCCTTACTGGGAAGAGTCCCCTGGCAGTCCTGAACTCTTGGGAGTGGAGCCACCTTGTGCCCTCTGACTGGTTAGGATAGGTCAGGCTCTGAGTGTCTGGGATCGGTTCCCCTCAGCATTTAACACGGACCGGAGCCCCAGAATAACTCGCTGAAGGCCGTTTTGCTCGCTCTCACACACAAGCACAATTATATACACACGCACAGAGACCTGAACCAGGAACCAGCGAGTCAGAGTAGGAGCGTTTAGAATTCAGAAAGTGACTGGTTGCTTCATTAAAGCAACATCTTCACGATGTCCACCAATGGGGAATGAATCTGCAGCGGTCTGACTGAGCAACCAGAGCCTTCACTTTGTTTATTTCTAGGGATAACTTCTCTCCTTCCTTCATCCCACTCCTTCCCCACCATCTCATCTCCCCCAGCCCTCTTGGAACGATTCTCTCTCCTACCCGTAATTAGCACCAGTGCCCACCTCTAAGTTCATCAAGACGAAAAATGCTCAGCTGGCTTTTCTTCTCTGAATCTTATCCCTGTAGGACCATGAAATTGAAAATTAGTTATATTTTAATTAGGTCCATTGGGTGTTTGTTTGTTTGTTTGTTTGTTTGTTTTAAGGCTGACTGTCCTTGGCCTTTCGTGTCCTCAAATGAAGCCTTCCTTTGCTACAGGTGGAACTAGGGTGACGGGAGAGAGCGAGTACGCAACCACATTTCTTAGTTCCTCACCGAATGGTCACTTTAGACCTGGAGACAAGCAAGTGCCCGCGTCGGCAGAAAAGGAACGCGGAGACCCGCCGCCAGGCCCGCGGGAAGCCGCGGAGGTCGCGGCACGCCAGCGTGGCCAGGACGGCCAGCGGGAGGGCGCGGGGTGGCAGAGAGGGCCTGGAGCAGCGGGGGCGGGAGCCAGCCTTGGGTTCCAGGGGGTGCGGGACGGGAGCCTGAGTCTGAGAGACCGAACCAGGGCTTTCCAGTGAGAAGCAAATCTGTGGCGAGGGAGGGAGAAAAGAGGAGGGAGTGGGAGCTTGGGATCATCAGTCCTGGCCAGGAGCGGGGAGGGGACCTTAGAGGGAGACACAAAGGGCTCCGAGGGCTTGGTGGACGGCACGCTGGGGGGCACAGCTAACACTCAGGCCGAAGAGACAACTGTCGTCTGGGTGACCGATGACCCCTCCCGGGGCCCGCCGTCCCGTTGCCCACCAGGCAGTGCTCGAGGGGGAGCGAGCCGGTCTCAGAACCCTAAAGGGCTCCGGGGTCCCCGCCACGCTTTTCTGGCCACGGGTCTCAGCCTGACCCTTCACGGCCTCGCTGGCACAGACCACGCAGACCCCTGCGGGGCGCCAGGGCAACAAGTTGGGTGACAGCTGTCCAGAGAATGACCTTCCCCGCCCGAGTCCTCGAAACACGCAGACCTGCCCACCCCGCGCCCTGGCGCCAGAGAACTTGGCTCTGCCACTTGGTGGCGGAGTGAGGGCGCGAGAGGGCAGGAGGGCGGAGGAACCGCCGAGCGCGCGACGGAGGTGGGCCTCAGGGCTCCCTCGGTGGCAGGGAACACCTTCTCCTCTACCGGACAGGTTGGCAAATGAGAAGCCCCTCTACCGCCACTCGGCTTAACCCCGGACCCCCTCAGGTCGGTGGGAGCGGAGGGCACGACGCGGGCTCGGGGTGTCTGAGTCCAGGGGCTTTGGGCGCCGGAGGCCTCGGCCGCATCCTGGGAACTCCCTCCCATCCGGAAGGAACCCGGGCATCCCTCAGTACCTGCTCTGCAGACACCTCGCCCCGCCGGCAGGTTCACTCTCACGCCGCGTTCCTTGGCGCTCCCCAACTGTCCCTGCTCGGGTGGCCGCCCCACCTCTGCCCACTGCTCCGACCTCGCCGACCGGTGGCCTCGGTGTCCCTGCAACCGAGCAGGCCCCCCGGAACACTCTGCACCACTGAGCTGGGCAACTCCTTCCTACCGAACTGGTTCACAAGAAACTTCTTGACTTCCCGGCCTGGCAATGGACACTTTTTGTTTTATTTCTCCCCAAAGATGTATTTATTTTTAAAGTCAGTCTCCATACTCTTATTGTATAAATATTGTGAAGGCAAAACTCTACCTGTCAAAACAAATGGACCCTGACCTTTCTACCCAAATGTTTATGGAGTTTCATTTTACCCTTGCAGAAATGTATTCAGGACAGACTCCTCCGTGGGCTATTTTGATCTCCCACTAGCAAAAGTAGGTATGGTACAGGAGAGCAGGCTTTGAAGGGGAGGGCTGGAGTTTACTGGGTTGGGTGGGTAGATAAATAGGACCATTTTCCTTACACATTTTATCTTCAGAGCAGCCTCTGCTTCTCTGTCCCTTACCTCACTCTCCTAAAAGTCTTCATGAGAAGAGTTGGGACCCCATAGAGCCTCCTCCCCAAACCTCTACTTAGTATGTGCCTGGGTACCTGCCTCAGCCTCTAACTGTTTCCATGCCCATCGTGAGGAGGGCCATAGGGAGCAGAAGGCCCAGGGCCCCGTCACCCAGCACCCCCCTTTTCCTAACTTTGACTGGCCAGTGGTGGCGGAAGACAGATGCAGCTGGAGAATGCAGGCACTTCCGAGGTGTTAGCAGAAACAGGAGGTACAGTCAGAAGGAGGAGCAAAGCCCTGTGGGGCACAGGCTCTGCTAATGGAGGCCACCAGTTGTATCTCTAGGGACTGCCACTGGGTTCCCATTTCTCCAAAAACAGGAGGAAAACTCCGCAAAAGCTTTTCTATCTACATAGGTATGCCCCAGTCAACACTACGGCTGACATTTACAGTGTTAATTCCAACCCCGCCAAAGAAAGTAGGCTTTGTAGTCACCGGGGGCTGGTTACATTTGAGGCAATCTTTCCCCATCCCCCCAACTCTGCTAGCTTCATCCACCCTTTATGTGCAGTTTTCGTGTTTGCAAAAGGAGGGGGGATTCATTCCCCGCTCAGTCTTCGGCCCTCCCTCCCTTTCCCCCTTTGCAACCCGGAAGAGCTCCGCTCTGTACAGTGAGCAGGAGAAGGCGGAGGGAGGGGGTTCCTGGGGAGGATGCACATCGCCCAGGTTTTACTTCTTGCTGGAAGCCTGTGTGAGATGCTGTAAGCAGCTGGAGAAGTGAGAACCGCAGCAGCGACAACAGTGGCCAAGTCCGCCTGTCATTTCTGCCTTCAGATCTCCCACAAGTCAGGAAAAAACAAAAAACAGCTGACCGGCAGGAGTGACTTACCCAGGTCAGTGAATATCTCTCTCTTCTCTCTCTAACTCTGCACTCGCTTCCCCTGATCCACGTGGAGAGAATGAAAAGGAGGTCTTGACTCCAAAGGGACAGCTGTCTCTGAAAGAAAGTGAACTAGACCTCAGTCCTATTGTTCTTTCTGGTCACTGGAAATCGTGGGCTTTCTGCAATGACCTTGGGCGAGCGTGGTGTGTGTATGTGTGTATGTCCTTGTTTGGAGAAAAGAGCTAGTAGAACAAAGCCTATGAAGAAAAACTAAACAGAAAAATAGGAGATGGCAGAAGTGCTTGGGAAGGGCTGGACACACATTTTCCAGTTTGGGAGGGCAGAGGAATGGGGAAAAGAACCCATTCGCAAAGGAGCAGCTCAGCCTTCTTTGGAAGGTGGCTGCAGGGTCCCAGTGTCAATTTCATGTTTATTTTCCTGTACTGACAAGTGCGTGTTTAGGCTCATTGTCTCCGCAAAGAATTAAAGAAGCAGCTGTGTGCCCTGAGATAAAAGTTGGAGCCCAAATGTGTGGGCATCCGACATCCTCCGGGGGAGCTGGTGGCTTGGAGGTATCTTTGCTTCCAGGAGCACCCTGAGGCAAGTAAGAAAACTGTGCCTTAGAGAGAGGGTGCCTAGGGTTGTGGGGAGCAGGAAGGACAGAGGACACAAGAATTCTACTTTCTCCTGGGACATTAGACCAACATACCTCCAAGAAGCCACTCCATCAGAGGGTCCCAACCAAGACAGCTTATGTTAAAATTCAAGGGAGCTGAGTGGATCTAAGCAGCAGAGTTGCTTTTATATACACACTTGCCTCCTCTCAGGTACCGCAGGGTGTTGAGAACACTGACATGGGGCTCGGGGTGGAAACAATTCCCACTAGCGGGATCTCCCCTCGGTTTGGTTCCCGTGTTTCCTAGTTCTTTTCTCCTCCCCTACCAGCCACATTCAGCAGGGACCCGAGGGCTGTGGATGGGAGATTACGAAATTTAAAGGGACAATCTAGTAGCATTCGCAGCACTTCCATCCCTTAGCAGCTGTGGCAGAAAAGGTGTGTGTGTGTTGGTGGGGGGGGGGGGGGTTGCAGGGGGAGCTGTTGGTCTTGTGACAAGCTTGGGGCAGAGAGTCCCGGTGAAGCCGGTAGAGTAGACCCAGGTGTCTGATGCTTGCAGGGCCCACATGGCTGTTTGTGGGAGGGAGCTTACCATTAAACCTTTTAAATTATTGTGATTCTGAGGAAAGAAATTGTTTTCTGCCCATTTGCATTCCGGGCAGGGTATGATATCCAGGTCAGACTGACCAAGATCAAGGTGAGTTTTGGGCCCCATGATCGGTTCCTGCATGGGACCAAGCAGGAAGTCAGCTTCCAGCTTCCAGCCAGTTGCTCTGCAAAGCCTAAGTTCCCTGACTTGAGGACCCAGCTGGATTCTGAGGATATCGGTGAGTGGCACTGGGCACACGAACCAACGTACCCACACCTGCAGGCCCACCCTCCATTCTACACGAAAGCTCTTTGCCAGCCCTGGGGATTCAGGGTTGGGTCGGTCTGTCCAGTAAAAGAAAATGCAGAGACGGTGGAAGCTGCATTTTCTTTTATTTGATAATTCCACCCTTTTTTCCAGACAATATATGAGGTGGGGGTAAGGTGGGGTGCAGTGAAGGAATGGGTGCTCCTGACCACTCTGGCGGAGCTTCTTTGTTGGAATGCCCAGCAGTCTGGGGCCACACGGAAAGTCTGGGGAATGGCACGTACTTGGAGTCAGGTGGCTGAGAACCCATCTTTTGGAGGGTTAAGGCAATTTGTGGCTGGGAACTGTGGGAGGTGGCAGAATATCAAGGACCCTGATAAGGCGTGTAAGGGCAGAATCCGAAAATCCGTGTTCTCTAGTCCAGGTTATTCTAACATTTCTGGGCTGCACTGAGACACATTTTCATTCTCTGCCTCTGAGCCTTTTCAGACATAGATGTGCCTTCTTTTCATAGTGTCTTTGTGTGCAGACCAAATATTCCTGATCACCTGTTTTTCTCAATGGTTGGAGTAACCAGAGAGGTTTAGCAAATCCGGAGATTGGGCCAAGGCAGCCTCGGAGCTGGAATCCGAGCCCCCCTTTGCTTCCGGCCACTGAACAGTGGGGCTGGAGGTGGCAGCAGTAGGTGCCCATGACTGTTGGAAGGATGAGAAAGAAAAACTCTCATGAGGAAGGCGCTTGAGCAAGTCTCCCTAGGTGTCTGTCTCTGCGTGTCTGCAGGCACACGTGTGTGGTTGCTGTTTTGTTTTATATAACAAATTCCTTGGGGTCCACGAGGTGGCAGGCAGCAGAGAGCCCAGCACCAGCGGGGAGCCTGGCGGGGAGCGGTGGCTGCCCGGCGCATCCTTCAGGGAGGGAAAGGCAAGGGTTGCTCGCAGGACGGGTCTTTCCACTTGAGCCGGACGAACTCACATGTTACCCTGAGGTCTCCAGCGTGTCCAAAGGAAAATATGAATAATTCGTACCTTTAGAAGATTGCCTTCACTGTATCCTGATCCGAAGGAAATTACCCTTCCCCATCTTCCCTTGCATCGCTGTGAACTCCCCCTTCCTTTGCCCACTGTGGATTGTCCAGCAACAGTCGTACCCCGGTTTTGTGGCTAATCTAGAGAAGTAAAAATCACAACAGCCCCAAGATAAGGCCCTCCTTTTCCTGAAATGCCAGATGGAAGTGGCCGAAGGAGAGTTGGCCCGAGGCGAGCGCTCGGTACTGTAGCTGGGGCCCGGGCCCGGCCGGGGCCAGGGCAAGGGCAGGCCAGGGGCTCTGGACGCGGTGACCGCTAGGTGGTGGGCGCCCTGCCCGCAAGCCAGAAGGCCCGGGGGAGTGAAGCAGGTACCCACCTGCATCTCTCACGGTCTGAAAAACGTTGGGGCCTGGAGTTCTCATGGGTGAATCCCGCGTGCTGACCACTTCCCTGGGAGTCTCGGCTGCTTTTTAGCGGCGTGGCCTGAGGACACCCCAAGAGGAGAGCCTGGGTCTAGAGGCGCGAACCCCTTCTTAAGAGCCAGCTGGGGGCCGGCTCAGTGGCTCGTGGCCCCGGAGGCACCGCCAGAACCTGCCGCAGCTCATCCATCCTTTCCTTTTCTCTGTGGCTCCCACCTGTCCCTCAAACCGCCCCGGCGAGGAGGGAGAGAGAGGAGGCGCGCCGTCCGCCAGGGCGACTCGCACTCCTTTCCACTCACCCTCAAGGGGAAATCTTCCTCTCAGACCTCACCCGGGGCTCCCCGCGTGGCCAGCCCCCGCCCCCCACCTTCGCATCGTCAAACTCAAAACAGAAATCCCCTGCTCTCTCCCTCCCTCCTCTCCCTTGCCGCTGTACCCCTACCTGCCCCACTTTTATCTCGCTACAATCAGGGTTTTTCTCAACTCGGGAGAAGTGGGTAACGGCGGAGGGAGGGCACGGATCCCTCGAAGCTGGAGGGTCGGGTCAGGCGGTGAGGGCGGAGTGGGGCGGGGTGGGGGGAGTGTAATCTCAGAGCGCATCTCCTATTTCTTTGACGCGCCACATCTCTTGCCGCTCCTCCAGGCCTGGGCGGGTTTCCTTCCAAATTTTCACCGGCGATAGATGAATAAGCAAAAAAAAAAAAAAAAAAAAAAAGTCAAACCACACGCACCCCCAAAGCGATGGTTCATTTCCCAGGGCAAGTGGACCCTAGGCCTGGCCGTGGATGGGCGCGCGCGGACCTCTTGGCCTGACTTCCCACGGGCTTTCCCTTTGACATCTCCAGCTCCGGCATCTTCCCTTCACCAGTGAGTTTTGGGGTCCCCTTTTCTCTGTGTTCCCCCAGGTTCCCCGCTCGCTGTTTCGTTTGAAGAGAGCAACCAGCACTGCCCAAACTGTCTGCTTCCTTCTCATTGACTTTTGATTTCATTACCCAGTCTGCGTTTCAGTTCATGCGGGGAAGAGAAAAGGGCTGGGAGGGAACCGCAGATGGAATGTGTGTTTAACCTGCGCCAGAGCGGGCTGCGCCGTCGCTTCGCCAGCAGAGCCCCAGCCCGGCGGTGGCGCCTGGGGCCGTGTCCCCGGTGTAACCCTCCGGTCCGGCAGCCGGCGAGCTGTTTATACAGCTTTACCTGTGCTATTCTCGTATCCAGTAAAAATCCTCGCCCGGCTGCGGTAACCTAATACTAGGGCCGAGGCAGAGGAGGGGGTAATGGGGTTGGTTGAGTAGAGAGGGAGGTGTGTACGCGCGCCAGAAGGGGGTTCTCTGCTTTGTTCCTCATCTCCGATCGGGAAGAAAATTGGGACGCGGTTCGCGTGATCGAGGTGGGGGACCTACAGCTAAGGAGGAAGGAGACCAACTTCCACGCCCCTGTCTTCTCTGCTTTCTCCCTCTAACCAGCATCGGCGACCCGCGCGTGGCCGCCCACGCTTGCTGTCAGTAGGCGCCGTGGTCCCCTGGGCTCCCCGTGGGGCTAGCAAGGCCCAGCAAGGGTTTCCCGGGTCTAGGCCCAGGGCCTGATCTCTCTATGCTTTACCATGCCCATCGGAATTCCACACCTAGGACAAAACCCGCAAGTAAAGGAGTCGACACTTTAGCAGAACTTTCCTCCCAGGCGGGGCTCTTCTTCCTGAGCTCCCAGGTCTCGGCAGCCGCCGGCGACGGGAATCGAATTAAACGCCTCTTGGCGGTTATTGTCTTTGGCTAATTGCCCCAACAATGACCACTATTAAAGTGGAGACACCCAATTAAATGTCCCGTTGGGCTGCGCGAGGCTCCCCGCGACGCGCTAGCCGCCGGCCTGGGGCTTACAGACCTCCGGGTGCGAAACCGGCTGGTGTGGAGCTCCGGCCTCTGCACCTCTGGCCTCCACTTCCTCCCCAGACTCACACCGACCGAGGCCAGTTCACACCATTTTTATTGACCGATCGATGCCAAAGAAGATTGATCGAGCTGGAAGAAGTGATTTCTCCTCCCCTAGCACCGGCTCGCCAGGGCCTCGGGGCCGCGCTCCAATTTCTGGCCTTTGCTAGTTCTCTGCGCCCTCCCCGCCCCCTCCCCCGCCTAGTCCCGCAGGTTCCCGGCTTCATTTCTGTCTTCAATTGTGAGACCGAGTCCGCCCAGGCCGGCGCCTTGGCTCGGGGGGGAGGGACGCGGCGGCGCAGCCGGCTCCGCTTCTTTCTCCCGCCTGCAAATATTTGCTGCAGTGCTGGAAATCCGACTATTTCGCGCGCGCTCCGCTTGCAAAGTCCTTAAGTAAACACGCTCAAATGACCGCCCCAGGCGGCCTGAGGCACGCTCACTCCCCCTGCTCAGGATTAGTAACTTTATGACTTCGACCCCAAGGCTCGGCTTTTCTGGTTACCCTCCGCCGGCAGCGCGCGGGCGCCGGGGGCCCAAACTCCCTGGACCTCGGCCCCGCGGAGCTCGCCTGAAGCGCCGGTCGCTAGGCTCGGGTCGATGACGCTGGCCGCGTGGATCTGCGATCCCTGAGTCCCGAGACCCCCGGGGTGAGCCTGGGGGGACACGCTCCTCCCCTCTGCGCCGCGGGCTTCGGTTCCGTTGCGAGACTGGGCTCCCCACTTCCATCCAGACAGAGTCTCTGCGCTCCAGGGAGGGCAGGTGGCTGGGACCCGTACAGGGGCAAGTGTTTGGGGGTGTGTGTGGCTGCCAGCTTAGCTGAACCAAGGAGAGAAAGTAAGGCTCCATTTCTTACCCTTTCCCCAAGAGGGCACACAGACCTCGCACAACTTGACGCCTAGAGCAGCCGCCTCGAGGCCTGGCGTTGCAGATCCGCCAAACTGGCTCCCGCCGCCCCGCTCACTAATGCAACTCCAGGGGGTGGGGGTGGGGGTAGGAGGGCGGTGGCTGCTCGGTTGTCTGCTCCGCTCCCGGATGCGCGCCCCCAGGGTCCCAGGCTTCCAGGCCATTCCCCTGCCCCTTACCCTGGTAAGGGAGGCCTTTCGCCCTATGGGAGCCAGGGGCGACAGCATCCTCCTCGGCCTCCTCATCGCTTTCTTCTCCCCAGCCGCTCCGGGGAGGAGAGAACTCGTAGACCAGACCCGGGCCGGGGTGTCCGGGGAGGAGGCTGTCAGGTCTGCAGAGGCGCGCCGAGCGTCTCCGCAGGAGGCCTGGATCAGCTTTACAGGCCACGGCAGCGGGGGAATCAGGACCACCTTTCCCGTTTTCCCTTCCCCCTGCCTCGAGCCCCCTCCCCTCCCCTCTCCCGCCCTCTCCCGGAGGAGGAAGCCAGGCCAGCATTCGCCGGCGAGGCGGGTCAAGCCGGCGCCTGGCCTAGCCTAGACCCCGCAGCCCGGCTCTCCGCCTCAGGCCACGCGTCGCAGCCTCTCTCCGGCCGCGCTCCCTTCCCCCTTTCTTCCCCGTGGGTCCCGAGGCCGACTTCGGCCCTCCCTCCCCAGTCCCCCACCCCACCGCGCTTCCCTCCTCCCCTGCTCTGTGCTCCCGGCTCTGGGGCTGGCCCCGTGACGTCAAACACAGTGTGGCGTCGGCGAGACTGGCCGGCGCGGGCCATCAAAAGAGCAACGTCCTCTTTCCCAATTACCCACTGTCAGTCCGGGAACAGGGGCGGACCGGCTGGGAATTAAATGTTAAATACCCCCTACAGGCTGGCTCCATTACACCGGGCATCCAGCCGCAGCCCCCGCGCCTCTCTGCCAGCTCCACACCACCAAGAGGGGCCTTCAGGGTCTTTTATTATTTGCTTTTCAAGGTGGTCAGGGCTGAGGGTTCTCCAACCCAGCGCAGCCCGAGTTGGTGCTTGTGATTTAATTAAAAGGAATAATCCCCCTCCTCCCAGTTTTGTAGGTTGTCAGAGAGGCGCCGCTAAACCGGAAGGCCTCCTTACAAATCTTTTCTCTTTGTCTTTTAAAGTCGTTCTCAGCCTTGGAAGTTCACATTTTCGAGTCCTGGCATCGGCAGCATTCCCCCCCGCAGAGAGGCCGTCTTTATCCTTCCCGGCTTCCAGGTCTGGGCTCGGGGGACCACAGAGCCGCGCCGGGGGTTTCCGCGTGGCTTTGCGCTGGGGTCCGGCAAGCATTTCCTCGTCCTAAACTGAGGCGCGAAGAAGCGCTTTTCGTTTTTTCTCTCTGCTTCCATTCTTAATCTTGGGACTTTTGAGCAAAAAAGTGTGTGCGTTCGCCTATGCTCGTTTGTGGAGCGGTTTCCGGCGAATGCTAGAAACTAAATAATTAAAAGGTTTGGAGAGCGCCGTAAGCAGGAGGAGAGGATGGCAGCTTGACTGGCCCTGGAGAAAAGTGGTCAGAGGGAAAGGAAAATCGATGCTCCTTTCCTGGGCCGTCCTCGTGACCCGGGACTCAAACGGGCTCAGGAGAAACATTGGGTGGTGGGATGGGTGGCGGTGTTTAATTTAGGAATTTTCTTCCTGTTTCGCAGCTAGGAACTTAATTCTAATTTCTAACTAACATCAGGTTTAGGAAGAGAGAGAGACTCAAGAGAAGCTCCAAATACAAGACCGGGAGGAGCCACGTTTTCACTATTCGAAATGAACTTTACTTAATTCTTTCTACAAGAATTGTGCACTAAAACAAAATATTTTTTTCAACAATGTAAGGCTGAATATTGATGTTTTTCCTTAACCGTATGAAAGGAAGCTTTCAGAATCTATTTTTAGGGGCGGTCTCTTCTGGCTCCAATTTTTGTATTTGTAGGGAATTTTATGGGGTGGAGCAGTGAAAAGGGAATAATGTCTTTAGTTCCGATAGAACCCACATCAAGCTTAGTGCCGTCCGTGGGAAAGCATGCGGGAGAGCCCGTACTCTCTCCTCGTACACATTGTGCTGAGTGAGCAGAGGGTGGAACCTGAGTCTTTTCCCGCCTGACCCCTGAGCGCCCCAGCCTCCTTTTTGGGCCGGGATGCTGCAGGAGGCTGAGCGCCGCTAGGGGATGCAGTGGCTCAAAGGACCAGGGCAGGCCGCGGAGGTTGGAGGCCGCGGGGCCCGCCAATCGCGGCCCGGCCACTGCCTCGCCCGCTGATTGGCTCCTTTTCGTGCCCCGCCCCCGCCCCGCCCTGGCGGGGCGGCTCCGAGTCCCGCTCCCTCCGCCTGGAGTTTCGGGCGCCGCAGCGCGAGGCCGGGGCCCTGGGCAGGTGGCCGCGTCGTGCCCGGCGGTCGGGCCGGGGTTCAGTGTATGGGCCTGAGGATACGCACCGGGAGCCGGAGTAAGTAGGGAAAAGCTGGGTAACTGGCATGAAGACCCGAGTTCCATGCAACCCATTGCACTGTAGTTGGAACTAGTTCGAGTCTTTCTCTTTCGCTCCTTTTCATCCGTGGCTATTGTCACCAAAGTGAAAAGCGCACGTCGACTACAGATATTAGGTCTGACAAGGACAGCTGCAACAGCTGAGACATTCATCTGAGAGTTTTGTTAACGCAGAAGGCTGGGGCACATATTGTTGACAACGACCCCCGAAGTAACGCTGACATTTCAGTCAAAGGCATATTCCTTTTGCCCAATTCCTCAACTCTTAGTCATTTCTTTGGAGAGGCAAATCTCAAAGGACTTGGGCGTTAATTTTTTTTTCTGATCAGTTTTACACGCTCATAGCCCGAAGTCAATAAACTTCCCCAATACTGCCCAGATTGAATTTTTAAAAGTTGCTCCATTTAAAAAGTCTGGAAAAGCAAGGCTGCTTGTAGAAGTTAAGTTTATGAATGGGGCAGGCTGGTTTCCCCGGCAAAGAATAATCCACCCAGTCGGAAAGAATTGGCAGGAGCGGGAGCCACATTTAAAGGGCCAGAGCGCGAGTTCGCTCCCGCCCGCCCTCTCCGCCCGCCCCGCCCCGCCCCGCCCCGCCCCCGGCCCGGGCCCCGGCCGCCTCGCCCACCGCCCCCGGACCCCCCGCCCGGGGCCTCCCTGCGCGGCGCCCCTTTCCGGTCAGTGGAGGGGCGGGAGGAGGGGCTGGGGGTGAAGCCCTGGAGCGGGTTTGGGTTGCAGTTTCCTTGCGCCGGGGAGGCTGTCCCCTCCTCGCCAGCGCGAGGCTCCTCCCTCTCTCGCGGATGACACTAGAACCTCCTTAAGTTGCGTCGCGCCACAGCTGTCTGAGAACACTGAGCTGCCTGGCGCCTTCTTGATACTTTCAGAAAGAATGCATTCCCAGTAAAAAAAAAAAAAAAAAAATCCGAGAGAGAGAGAGAGAGAGAGAGAGAGAGACGGAGAGAGCGAGAGACCGAGCGAGCCACGCAATCTGACCGAGCGCTTTCTGCTCTTCAGGTCACACGCCTCCTCCTCCTCCTCTCTGCTCCTCGCTACCCAGGTTGGTACGGGTGACTTTTTAATTAAGTTTGATTTTACCCCTCTCTGCATTTGGGAAAACTGCAACATTTGAAACTCAACGCTCTTCTTTTGGAGAGTTTCTGGAGGCTGGAGGGAGGGTCCTGGGACCGGTGTCCCGCGAAGGGAGGGAGCTGTCGCCCGAGTTTGCAAGGCTGTCAGTGCCGCGCTCCCAGGAAAGCCGGGCGGTGGGGGTGTCTTCGGGAGCGGCTCTCTCCCGGGTTGCACCCGGATTTGTGAGCTCCGGAGGAGGCGCGCGCGTGTGCGCGTGTGTGTGCGTGTCCAGGGGCGCGGGCGCGAGCCGGAGGCTCGAGGGCAGGTGGTGCCACTTCGTAAACTCAGGTGCCAAGGTACTTAGGAGCTCATCCAGGTCTCCCTTTCTCTCCTTTGCAGGTGACTTGAGGAGGAAGCCAGCCTCGGAGCCGCTGCAGGGGAGCTTCACTAGCAGAATCCCAGCTTCCCTCGCCCCTTCTTTAGCATTTTGCTCCCCCTTTATCCTTCCGTACTTATTTTTTTGAATTTCTTTTTTCCTTCCTCTTCTCTTTGCTAAACTAGAAGATTTTTTTGAAAATCTCATTTGCTCACCTTATCTTCCCACCTTCCCCATTCCTCCACTGAAAACGAATCATTAAACGACCCCCGCTCCTCCGACGGCAAGCTCACCTGCATAGCCTCGGAGCCCCAACCTCCTGACCTCCCAGACCGACCGCCCTCCCTCTCCACGCGCGGGTTCCGGGCCCGGCGAGAGGGCGCGAGCGCAGCCAGGGCCATGGAGGTGACGGCAGACCAGCCGCGCTGGGTGAGCCACCACCACCCCGCGGTCCTCAACGGGCAGCACCCGGACACGCACCACCCGGGCCTCGGCCACTCTTACATGGACCCGGCGCAGTACCCCCTGCCCGAGGAAGTGGATGTACTTTTTAACATCGACGGTCAAGGCAACCACGTCCCGTCCTACTACGGAAACTCGGTGAGGGCCACGGTGCAGAGGTACCCTCCGACCCACCACGGTGAGTCCACCCCGGGTGCGGGGACCCGACGCGGCCGCCCCAGCTGTCCGGGTCGGGGAGGCAGGGAGGGACCCGGGGGAGGGGGGAGACCCAGCTAAAGCCTCCAAGCGCAGTTAGTGCTTCATTTAAAAAAACTGGGGCCCGGAAATGGGCGAGGAAGCCGTCTCGATCGTCATGAAAGTGTGTTTTTCACAACAGTCGCTGAGGCGCCTCTGGGCGGCTGGAGTCCCTGGGGCCTGTCGCTCACCTGGCGGGCGCGGGGCTGCAGTCCGGACTCCCCGAGCGGCCTCGGGTCGGGGGCCTCGGAGAGCCCAGGCGCCGGGAGCGAGGCTCTGCCTCCGCAGCCACGGCTTCCTAGCCGGCAGCCGGCGCCGGCTCTACCTGGCTCAGACTCGGTTCCTCCGAAGGGCTTCGCTCCCCCCGTTATCCCGTTTGCGAGCACAGTTCCAGAAAGGCCCGAGAGGCGTCTTTCCTCACATCCCTGCTTTTGACCTTTCCCCAAAGCGAGCGCATTAGGTGTCTAGGCAGGTCTGCTACCTCTGGGCTCGGAGGAATGGCAGTCCAGTGTTCGTAGGGGTTTTGGCGGAAAGACGGTTGTCCTAAGGTTGAGACACACGCAGTTTCCTAGTTTCCCGGCTGCACAGAATTTTCCTGCGGCTTTGCTTTTAGGTTGCCTCGCTGCTGATCCCGCAACTCTGGCCTTACTCTCGCCTCCGGCCTACAGCAGTCCATTCGGCTCCCAGAGAAGGTTGAGGATCCGCTGGGGTGCCTTTTTGTGGAGGAACGATTACAGTGGCTTTGCTTTTTTTCCCCTTTCTCTTTCACCTTGAGAAGTTTGGGAGTTTTGAAATGTTAAAAAGAAACCCAGCCTTGTGCCGTTAAGGGGTCAACCAACGCTTCTCGGGGGCATGGGTATTTTAAAAGGAGAAATAGCAGCAAAGTTTCACGCTGAGAACATGCGAGGCTCGCTCAGTCCCTCCGGACGGAGGTCTGCCTGCTTGGAGCGGAGGCTGGCTCGGCTGACGGAGCCCCTCCGGCGGCAGGCGGCCTCCGCCCGGCTGTCACCAGGTTCAAACAATTGTTTCTGCGGATGGGGCGCTCTTTGCCCTTGTTCTGTGCAGATCAGCAGTTAGGGGGAAATGCGTGAATGCAGACTTGATACTACTTACTATACTACTTCCTGCATAATCTGAATCTTGACCCTTAGTGTTCAGAGAATTCTCCTTCCCTTCCTCTCTCCTCCCCTTCCTCTCTCTCTCAAGATTTTAGTTTCAGTATTGTTCTTAATGGTTAAAATAAAACGTCAAAAGCTGAGGCAGGTACTGGATTAAAAGATCAATGTGTGTGGATTTGAACTTGCACTTTAAATTTCCCCCTTTCAGAGTGTATGGATTGTTTTGGGTTATGGCTACCCTCAAACTGTGTGTGAATGAGACACATGAACTGGGATTTTGTGTGTAAGGAGCTTTGGTCACATTACTCAGAAGGAATTGCAACTTTGAGGACAACTGGGTGTTAATTTATTTTCTTCTATAGGATTTGGGAGGGTGAGCAAGGCATCCCAGGGTATAGCCCTAAAAACTTTCTCCAGCAGTGTGACTGCTGACAATTTCCTTGCAAATCCCATTTCAGGCCTTGCCAATTATGAGCAAGCCCTGAAGTAGGATTCCCTGGAAGTAACCCTAAGAAGCACCCCTCTCCTCTCTTCCCAGCCCTTTCCTTCCTGCTCTGGGCACCCAGAGCTGGGCACTGCTGCCGGCCTCTGTCCAGGCCAGTGGATGTTCCTGGTGTTGAGTGCTTGTGTGACCAGGCTCAGCCCTCAGGCCTCATCACTCACAGCCCACTCTTACCAGGTTGGCTGGGATTGTGTCTAGGATGGGGGACCCCAGGCCATTGAAGGAAGACAATAAATCAAGTCAGGTTCTAGAGAGGGATCTCAGGGGATGTGATTTAGAAAGTGTATCTGGAGAAGCCAATAAGCCAAAGGGCCCTTCTTCACTTCATCACCGTACCTCTGGGGCATCAGACACAGGCCCTTCATTCTGTGGGGCCAGGTGGGATGTTTGGGTGGGAGAGAGGGGTGAAGTGTGTGCTGGCCAAGGCACTCAGGGCACTGCCTGGAGTGGAGGCAGTGGGCCTGCCTCCAGGTCCAGTCTGTGTTTGGGATTTTCCTGACAGGGAAGCTGGGGTGAAGCGGAGAATCCGCAAGTGGTCTGAAGGCGTCGGGGCTGCTCTCACCGGCCTGTCTCTCTCCTGTCGTTTCTCACAGGAAGCCAGGTGTGCCGCCCGCCGCTGCTGCATGGATCCCTTCCCTGGCTGGATGGCGGCAAAGCCCTGGGTGGCCACCACACCGCTTCGCCTTGGAACCTCAGCCCCTTCTCCAAGACGTCCATCCACCATGGCTCCCCGGGGCCCCTCTCGGTCTATCCCCCGGCCTCATCTTCCTCCTTGTCGGCGGGCCACTCCAGCCCACACCTCTTCACCTTTCCTCCAACCCCACCGAAGGATGTCTCCCCGGACCCGTCCCTGTCCACGCCAGGCTCAGCAGGCTCGGGCCGGCAGGACGAGAAGGAGTGTATCAAGTACCAGGTGCCGCTGCCCGACAGCATGAAGCTCGAGTCGTCGCACTCGCGGGGCAGCATGACCACCCTGGGAGGGGCGGCCTCATCGGCACACCACCCTATCACCACCTACCCGCCCTACGTTCCAGAATACAGCTCCGGACTCTTCCCCCCCAGCAGCCTGCTGGGAGGCTCTCCCACCGGCTTCGGGTGCAAGTCGAGGCCTAAGGCAAGATCCAGCACAGGTAGGCGCCTGCTCTCCCCTGGGGTCCCTTCTCCCTTGCCTCTTGCTTCTCCTAAATCCAGGGTAGGGAAAGGAGAGCCTGGTCTGGCCCTGCTGGGTGCTTTCCTGACCCCTCTGAGATTTGGTTTCTTCCCATTCTAACCGCGCAAAGAATGAGGGGTGTCCCTCCTTGTTTGGTCTTCAGAGCAGAGGGGCAGTGGGATCTAATTAAACCCTCAGTGAGCTGAGGAAGGAAAGAGACAAACCCAAACACAAACCCTCCCCTGCCTGCTGGGGGACTTCTGGGTTCTGCCAGTAACCTTCACGCAGTTTCCAAGACCAAATGGAAGGCGAGGGAATAACTCTTTAGTGTTTAATGCTAAAACGAAACCTCCTGAAACCTAAACAAACACAGGTTCCTCCTCTGACCCTTCCTGGCCTCTGAGTCCCTTTGACTGTTCCTCTTGGCCCAGCTCAGACAGGGTCATTCAGTCAACAGAGGATGGCCCTTTATACAGACATGTATAAATAAAGTGTGTATATATATTTTTGCAGTGGGCGTGACCCTGCAAAAGCAGCCCACATATTCTTTGCATGGAAAAGGGGGCTCTCATAGTAACTTCTGGGAGGGCAAGGCCAGCTCTGCCCCCGGGGGAAAAGGCTGCATGTAAATCACAAGTAGACAGGGCCAGTTAGCTGCAGCCCAGGCAGGGGCAGGGAGGTGTCTCAGGATACACACAGTCCTCTGTTGGTCGGAAGCCAGAGGAGGTAGGAAGGACTGCAAAAATCTCCAGGGGTGTGTGTGTGTGTGCTTCCTCTGCTCACCCTGTCTCCAGAAAGCACACCCTGCCTTTAAGAGCTCACCCTGCTTTTTTATTGACTCGGTTGGTGCAGACACTTGCGTTAATGCCTCCCACCAACCCACACAAAGTACTTTTTCTTTTAAAACTGAAATAACCCACGACCGATTTTGTTTCTAACTGAAGCAGTTGCATCAGAGAGTTCAGGGTTCTCAGAGATGAGATTTAGTTGTGTTTTTAGAGATGATTTTGTGAAGACTGTGTGTCTCCCTGGGTGGGTGTGTCCGTTTCAGGGTGGGCAACCCTGCCCTGGTCCATTCCAACCGTCTCGCCTCTGTCCTCTATCGATGGAGTTTCCATATACAAAGAAGTATACAAGCCACTTGTCGTTTAGGGGCGCAGTGAGCAGTGTAGGAACAGAGCTGGCAAAACCCCGTTTAGAAAACTTGTGAGGGAGGGCTCTGGGCACCCAGTGACCATGAGATCGGTTTTCAGGGTTTTTTTCCAGGGTGACATTCACTCCGACTGCCTGGGAAGGACTGTCTCTATTTAGTTGATATGTTTTAGCTAATCCAATTATTTTCAGACTGCTGCATGCGACAGTTGCATTGTTTATCCCGCGCCAGGAACTTTAATAGAGTCCGGATGCGGTTAGGCTGACAGAAAAACTCAAACCTGCATGTTCAGTACAGGAAAGTCGGCCGAGGGAGAGGGAGGTAGGCTGCTGGTGGAGTCGGAGAGAAAGCAGGAGGGAGAGCGGCCCAGAGAGTGGTCAGGGGTGGGGGGAGTGGCGTGGACTGGACGGTCCCACGGAAATTGGGAGCAGCGTTGAGCAGAAAACCTGGGATTAGATCAAGGCTTGAGGGCTGATTGCAAAGAAAGCAGACCTGTGCATTTTGAGGTAGTGATGGGATTTTGTTTTTAAGTTCTCTTTTCTGGTAGGGCTAAAAGTTTTGGGGGAAGATTGTGGTGTTTGAGGCTGGTGTGGTAGTTGTGTGTGGGGGAAGGGACAGAGTACCTTTTCCAAAGCCTCTGGTTTCTTTGCCCTCGTTTCCATGTTTGATCTCCCCCCCTCCCCCAACACACGCACCTTCGGGGCCCTCGGTTTGGTCTTTTCCTTTCTCTCATCTCTTTCCTGAGAGTGAACGTGAATGTTTGGGAGGGGGTGGGAGGTGCGCTGTGGTTTCTCTGAACCAGAATCAGGGTACCCATATACCTATTTTATTTTATTTTTTTGGTGGGGGGAGAAATGAGGAGATTATTTAAATTTGGCTTTTTACTTCCTCCTCTTATTCCTTTCTCACAGTCCAAAAAAACCAAGGCCAGCACACCTGGGCAGCGAGGGAGCTGGTACTTTTGGGAGTGTGGGAGCAGGGAGAGGAAGTTTCTAGACCCTCTTCTGTGTGAAGAGGGTGGAAGTGGTGGGAATTCTTGAGGAGGGGATTCTCTTGGTTTTAGTGGTTGCCTTTTTTTTTTAACCTCTTCCTTGCACTTGCCGAAGGAGGAGACGAGAGAAGAGAGGTTTGTCGCGCTTTCGAGAAACGGTTGAGCTGTGGTCAGGGCACCTATTGCTTTTCTAACCGGTGCTGGCGCCTGGGATGTGTCTTTGCAAACAAAAGACAAAGCCTTTTCGCAAATGGCCACTTCTGAGCTCCCCTCCTGTGGGCATCTCGCTGTACTCTCCTCTTCACAACTGCTAGCCACTGCTCCCTGCCCCTGCCATTCAGCCCAGTTTCAGGATTTCAGTAGGTGGTGAAGGCGTGTTTGAAAATGGCTGTTGAATGTCAAGAGGCCGCGCAGCTTTGTGGTTCTTGTCACCTAAGAGAGAGGTGTCTGTGAGAGCTGCTCACACCAGGCATTGAGCGAGGAGAAGGAAAGAAAGCAGGAGGTAGTCAGGGCCTCCATTAGGAAGATTGGTTGTTTGCTGAAGTCACAGACCAGAGGCAACAAGGAGAAAAGAAAAAAAAAAAAAGTAAAATCCACACAAGGTAATCGCAAACTTGCGGAGTGAATCAAGACAGAAAATTGCTCTACTGAGCAGAACCTTGCTGGGGAGGCAGCCGTTGCTAGTTCTTAAGGTCCCTCTGAAAAGGAAGCTGTCATCCTCTCCACTGCTTGACAAAGGAGAGGAAATCAGACTCATCTCATTCGCTGGGAGATCCCCCAAGCCCAAGGTGCTTATGAACAGGGCGTCCAGCCCTGCGCCACTGCTGTTGGGGTGAAAAAGGAGCCAGAGAAACCTCACAGCAGCTCTGCCAGTGCCCGAGTAAGAAGGGGACAAAACGTCCGGGAGCCCTAGAGGCCCGTGTCTTGGTAGGTTGGGGAATGGGCAGCCTAGCCAGGCCAGGGCAGCGTCCCTGTCACCAGAAGGGGCTTGCCTGCCTCCCGGCTCTGGCAGCCCCCCGGCACCTCCTCGCCCATGCCCACGCCCACGCACCCCTTCCTCCTTCCTCCAAGCCTTCCCCACATCCGCCTGCTGCAGCCTGCGGGCTTGGACCCCAGTGAAAGGTGTCTGGAGACAGCTCAGTCCAAAGCCTTTCTGAGGGCCCATGGAAGCAGCTGAGGACCCATGGAAGCAGCTGCTTTTGGCACAGCAGGCCCACGTTTTTGTAGATGATCACGGGGTTCTTGGAAGGTCTGTGTAGACCGTGGGTTAAGAACCTTTTGAATTTGGAGCAAAAGAAATAATAATAACATCTCTCTGAACCCCTTAATTTTTTTTTTTTAAACACAGTGAACAAAACAACTGAGCATGAGCATGGACTCTAAAGTGAAAGGAGGCAAAACCTTCTTTTCTTTCTAATCTAAAAGTTCTTTTCCTTTTCCACATTTACCCCTGGAGAAAAGCATAAGTCACAGGTGTAAGCTCTCCATTCCCTGATTCCCTCATACTTGGTCTGGGGGTCCCCGAAGGCAGAACAGACCCCGGCTCCCAGGCCAGCCCTGCCCCCCTGTGAGGAGTCCAGGCTCCTGGGTGCCCTGTTGGGTTTTTCCTCCCGCAGCCCAGCCCTGCCTGTCTTCCTGCTAGTTTTGAGTTACCTAATTGATCTCTTAAAATAACCTTTAGGGGCTCATCTTTCTCTCCTACCATGCCCTAAAACCTCTCTCCCAGCACCCCAAAGGAAGCAAAGCCATGTTCTCCCTCTTGACTCTTTCTGGGAAGTCCAAGCACTGGGGCCACTGCCTCCTTCAGGGTTGAGACCTGGCCCCCCTTGTGGAGGAGATGCTCCTTCCGGGGTCCCATCTCAGGGCAGCCAGGTGGGGAGAGCAACCCCCCAACAGTGGGACAGGCTCACCCAGAGACCGTCCCGCAGAAGTTGAAAAGCAATCAGTAAGCAAACTACCCCTGTGTCCTAAGATGGTATTTTGAGGGATCCCCTTCTGGAGCTTTCCCTCTGGAGGTGGGTCTGGCTCACTTTCCTGTCCCTGGAGTGAATGAACGCTGCGCTAACCTTGCCTGGCCAGTTTTTGTTTATTTTTGTTTGTTTTTTTGGAGAAAGAGCAACTGCAGGCAGGCTTTGGTTAATGAGCCGGCCAAGAGCCCTCCCCACCCCCTTCCCTGACGGCTCTGAGCCTGTGCCCTTCACGCTGCCCCTCTCAGCCCGCTCTCCGCGCCTCCCCTCCCCCAGTCTCCAGGTCTCCAGGTCCCTTGCCTAGAGATGCACATCGGTCCCTGTCACAATGGCCGGGGAACTAGGGAGAACCTTGGCCTTTTCTAAAGGAAAAAAGATGGGGAAATGAGTGGACCCTGCTGGGTCTTCATCTATTACTTGCCAGCTAGGAACATTTACAGTTTTATTGGAAATAAAATCTAAAGCCCTCACCACTGAAATCAATCAGCCAATTGATCGATCTATTCATCTGTTTACTATCTGTTTATCTGTCTTGCCATTGATTCATCTTCCCTTTCTTCCCATCCTAATCTTTATTATTTAATCAATCTGTATAGACAGAGCTAGTGATGAGAATGGGTTACCTTTGTTTTCCTTTGAGGGAAATGAATGGAATGTTTGCATGTCTGGGGCTCAGGATTTTCTCAGGGAACTATTACAAGTTGAAATTTGCTTTGGTCCTTGGCATTGGGTAGGCCCAGAACAAGGCTCTGCCTCAGTTCATTCGTGGCCACTGCTATGTGTGGGGTTAGGCCAGGAGCTGGCCATCCACTAACTGTCTTCGGCTTAGCAGCCACCTTCAGAGGAGATGGGGGTGGGAAAGTTCCCCAAAAGAGGGAGAAGAGAGAAAAAAAGTTCTCCATTTGACTGTCATCCCCGAATTCCGTGCACTGTCATCTTTTCTGTGGTTTTTTCCTTCCATAAGTGACTTATGTGTGATCTTGTTTCCAGAAGGCAGGGAGTGTGTGAACTGCGGGGCGACCTCTACCCCACTGTGGCGACGAGATGGCACCGGGCACTACCTGTGCAACGCCTGTGGGCTCTACCACAAGATGAATGGGCAGAACCGACCGCTTATTAAACCCAAGCGAAGGCTGGTGAGTTGTCTCTGGGAAGCGCTGACCCCACACCAGCCATTCGGTGTTTTTCATTTCCTCTCTCCAGGAAGGAGAGCTTTCTGCAGGAAATTAGCAGACAGCTCAAAATCATGTCAGCTTGCTAGGGATAGTATTTTTCCCCCCTTTTCTCTTTTCAAATTAGACATGCAGAAACGCTTTCTCTCTCTTTATTTCCTCTCCATGTTTCGTAAGTCACTTACCAAAGTTTTAAGGGTGCTGACATCTTGGTTACAAATCTGAAATTATTCGCTAATAGAAGGAGCGCTTTAATAGGCCCAGGACCACCGATCTGAGATGCCTCGATAATCACTGCTTGACAGACAGAGAAACTTAGTATGAGGATGGAATGTCCAAGGCACCCCCTTAGAACTTGGTCCCGAAGTGGTAGAAGTGGGCTTCTGGGAAGTGATCACAGCCTCAGTGCTGGATGAATCTCGTGTGCCAGTGACTTCAGATTGATACAGCCAGTTAACAGGGTTTCACAAGCTGCAGACATTGAACTCGGTGGAGTCTTTCACAAGTAAGGACTTCCCACAGGTAACTCCTGTGGGAAAAACTGTGAGATTCGTGGCTTGCCTGTTGCTGTCACCCAGCATTTTCTCTTAGAACCCCTTTGAACTACTGTTGCTAGGGTACTAGTTTTTTCCTCCCTTTTTTAACTTTCTTAAACTTCTTGACCCTTAAAAATACTTGAGAAAACCTGGTACTGCCAAATATTTATTAGGAAAACTAGCGGAAGTTCATTTGTCAGCTTCGGGACCTTGGGTCAGCTTGAATGACGAGCACATACAACAGACAAATAAAAGCAGGCTTGGCAAATGAAAACTCTAACCACAGTCAAGAGATCAAAATACTTTTTGTGGTGATAACATTCACCACGTAGGGAGGGGAGGGAGGGGGTCTTCCCCATGCAGATTAATTGATGAGGAACTATCCATCAAATTCTAAGGGGGGAAAAATCCAAATCCTTTCTGTTCTTTTTAAAGAATTATGTGTCTTCCCCATCAGATCTTAGTGCAACTCAAGACCTTTCACATCCTCTTCAGAAGAAGGAAACACTTTCTAGGGATGGAAGTGCCCATGTGACTAATTTTTGGCAATCCTTGGTCTCTAGGCTTTATTCTTTCTGATCTTTTGCCCCTTTCTCCAACTTTCTCAATCTCCCAGTCCCCATGTACTTTGGGTTTGTTTTTTTTTTCCCCTTTCTCTATGTGCAAAGCTAACTTCCTAGGAAAAAGCTGCCGGATATCTGAGCACTGGAGATAACTCATAAACAACAACTCAGCTTCCCTAACCTAAACGTCAAGATGTTTGAACGGATCAGAGCAAGACATGTTTGAAAAAAATATGGCTGGAGGTGTTAGCACAGAATGAATATGATCACACCACAAAAGAATTTTCTGAATCACTCAAAACCTGGCCTTCGTAAAAAAAAAAAAAAAAAGGAAAAAAGAAAAAAAGAAAAACCTAATAACAAAAACCTTTTTGTTAAAAATAAGTTATGGTACTATTATATGGGCTTTTTTTTTTTTTTAAGGTAAAAGTGAAGGAGGAAAAAGAGGAAGTAAAGTCTCAGAGTGCGGGCTGATTGATGAGCAAGAGTGCATTTGACATTTTCTTGGGGTTTCTTCTGTCTGGGCAGATTGCATAGGAGACTCTACTTGCATTTTATATAATTTTGTCTTCAGTCACCTTTCATAAACAACCTCTAGATTCTGAGTAACAATTACTTTGAATTCTAGAGTTCATTGGCTGTCACATTTTCAGCTGTCTTTTCTGTCTTACTCATCTCTTCTGGCTGGTTTTATACTTTAAGTTCCATAGAATTCATATGCTCTATCCTGAGAGACGCTCAGAGCACAGTCAGGATTTTTTCTTAAGCTCTTTAATGCATTTGACTTATGAGTACCTAGAACCTTTCTTTTTCTCTTTTCCCATATTTTCTGTCCCTCCATCCCAGCTTTGTCTCTCCAGTTTGTTATTTTCCTTTCTGCCCAGTTGCAGATGCACTGACGACCGCCAGCCCAACATGTCCCTAGCTGCCCTGTCAGATGCATATCTAACACTGAGTAAATTCACCCTGGAAATAGGAGAGAAGACTGAAGGGAAGAGCCATAGAATTCCCCAGTGTCGCCAGGATTGTCATTGGTTTAACAACCAGCTAGCTCAGTAGCTTGCTTTATTAATGCATTTTGTATCCTGCTGCTGAACCAAACAGTATGGCTTTGAGAGGTTCTGTATAAATTCGCATAAAGTCTATAGACCGGAGATATGTTCTGAGTCTGCTCCTATTTATGAAACTGTCACTACACCGCAAAGGATGCACTGCGAACCTCATCATTTGGAGCTTTAATTTTACCGGTTGGCCTCATGTGCCTGTGTGACACATTCCAAATTGTTGGGCTGGGAAATCCGGTGCCTGAGTAGATATTAGTCTACTATATCCGGGTATTTCTTTTAAAGGGAAAAAAAGTACAGGAAGATAATAATAATCACATAATAACATAATTGTCAAAATCATTAAGCACTGATTTAATGTATTATTTTCTTCCCAAGAGTACAGAAGAAACAGTTATTTAAGTCTTAAATGATCACATGTCATAATTCAGGCAGCTGGGGTTAGAGGCAGCGCTCTTGGGCTGTGTGCAATTATTTTCAAAACGGACAGCCAAAAAGTAGGATCTTTTTGATTACAGCAGGTAAGGCTCCTTCGAATGCAGAAAATAAAGAATGACTACTACCACGGAAAAAGAGGCTCTACCATTTAATCCTGTAGGACGGAAGAGTGTATCTGTGGAACAATTCAGTGGCTTGGAAAGGAAAGGAATCAGTCTGGTTAATTCAGAATTGCTACTGAGTTTTCCATACTTGGCAGCTTTGTATCTTTGGCTCAATATTTTGCTTGATAAAATATTGATGGAAATTTCGGTCCTTTTTGTCCCATGCTTTTATAACCATGCCAGAAGTTTTTCTGATCAAGCTAGCTGAATTCTTTTTCTTACTCTTGCCTTTGGTAATTTTTCTGACTTCAGGTGCAGGAGTAATTCTGTAGTTAAAGTATTCTTTTTATGTTGTCGGGGGCAGGGCTGAGGAGGTAAGAGAGATGGATGCTAGAAGTGACCTATTTTTTTTCAAAAGTTTTTGAGGTTTTTTCCCCTGTATAAATGTGTGTCAAAAAAGTGAAAGACAAATTTCCCTTTCAAAAGAAATGAAGGCAGTGACACAATCAAATAATTAGAAAATTCATGTTGAGACGGACATTTGTCCTGGCACTATTGTACTCCATGAACAGCAAATGGAAAATACCTAATTTCCAGAAGGTGGAGTGAGATGAGAGAAGGGGCAGGGGCCGTCTTTCTGTCGAAGACCAAAATTCCTTCTTCTTTATAGCTTGTCTCTTTAACTAAAAGCCACCTAAAAAGACTGAGGATGGCTGTCACCCGTGAGTGACAAAGTCTAAAAGCGACCAGGTCTGAAATGAGGGCCGTGCACTTTTCAGACTGCGGCAGGTCTGCCGAGGTCTTGTTCGCGTCAGATGTCCTGCCTATTGCTTCCTGAATTACACACCCCGTGCGTGCAGACCTTGCACATGCACAGGCTCTTTCACTCTGTTAGCACTCTTCTCTGTGTAAGCCAGAGTTTCTTGATTTGGGGTCTATAAATGCTTTTGATGCTTTGAGGATTGCTCCTACTCTGCTGTTAGCCGCCGCGATGGCCAGGAGCCTCGCTGACAAGTGATATCGGAGCAGTCGCCCTTGAAGTGCTCTCGTGGGCCAGGCGAGTGAGGCTCCTGAAAGCCCGGTACCCAAACCAGCCTGCTCAATTCAAAGCCGCACCCATAAAAATGTACCACCTGGTGGACCCCGTGGGATGGGAATTGGGGGAGAATTAACTCAGAGGGTGGTGTTGGCCTTCTGGTCCTCCCAGATTCTGCACAGGAGCACAGTGGGCTAAGCTCTGACCACTCGCCTGCAGGCCGGCACACTCGTCTGCCGACGGATTGGCTACCTTTTTCTTCTCGGGCTGCTTTTGGGGATCTTCCTTACTTTCATGTGGGCCACTTGCTAGTTTTGATTTCAATGGTAATTTGTTTTAAGTCTGTCTCTGTAGTTCTGAAAACACATTTTACATTTGTTTTGGTTTTCCTCCCCGCCCGTCTCCCCACTCCCCAGTCGGCAGCGAGAAGGGCAGGGACGTCCTGTGCGAACTGTCAAACCACCACCACCACCCTGTGGAGAAGGAATGCCAACGGGGACCCTGTCTGCAACGCCTGTGGGCTCTACTACAAGCTGCACAATGTAAGTGTCTCGGGGACCGGCCACAGCCGCATCCCTCGCTGACGGTGCCCGGAGCACGGCCTCACCCGCTCCAGGCCCCCCTTCTGGATCTGCTTTGCCATTCTTTGGGCCAAACAACAGGCCAGATACTAGTCAGTGCAGCAGGACCCAGGGTAGGGAACTGCTTTGTACAGTGTGGCCTTGCTGAGAGTGGATGGTTCAAGGACAGGACAACTCAGCCCTCTCGGTAGGCGTGGAGAACACCGGCAAACACTGTCTGAGATGCAGCGATCCGGCATGGGTGATGGGACTGGTCTGGGTTTTTAAGGGAAAAAAAATCTTCCCCTTGGAAAACAATGAGAAAAAGTCACCATTTATATTTTGATGTTTCCTTGTGGTTTATACTTATGGTGCAAAGGAGGAAGAGAGCAAAAGAGAAAAGTAACTAGAATTGTAATGCATGGCACGTAAATTCCTGAAGCACAAAGGATGAGATTCAGCTACTGGGGGGCAAAAGTCTTGGCTTACCCTGTACTGTGAGTTTTCATTGGATTCTCTGTATAGAAGCCATGAGGTAAAATGGCTGAGAGGTTACTAGGGAAAAGAACTCTGCCTCTGCTTCTTCTATGTATCATATTAGCAGAATGATAATTGCCTATCCATCACCTGAGTTTAGGTATCATCTCTAATCTTTTAATTTGGGGACCTCCCATGTTGCAGTGTTGTCACCTTAAAAATGTTTTTCCTAGACAACTCCAGCTGACAGGCCTTGACCTCGTGAGGCCTGCAGTGTGCCTGGGTCCCAAAGACAGCGTTTTCATTTCCTTCTTGCTCTCACGCTCTTCTTTGGCCCTGCCAGATTTTCCTAAAGTCCCTTGGCCAGTTTGACTTTGGCAAAATCTGGGGCTGAACGGGGAAAAGACAGAGAGCTATTTGCTCACGGCCATTCTGGCAGTCCCCTCTTCTTACCCAGGAATACCTGGGAATTGGGGAGGAAGCACTTCTGGTTAAATTTTTTGAGTCACAGGGGACCTTCTCAGAGTGACCCCAGCACCCTTGTCCTTTTTTACCTTTTGGGAATAAGCTGATGAGATTCCCAGGGAACCAGCCAAACTCACCTCCCTGCCTTCGGTGGCCCCCGTGTTGACACGGTGCCTGAGCAAGGCCAGCACTGATGGAGTTTAGAATCCTTCCTACAGTTGGTTCTTCTCTCTCAGATCCCCAGACTGTGGTCTCTTTGCATTTATCAGCAGTGAAGCTCAAGTCCTGTTTTTACTTGGGGGAATTTACTTGCTCATCACAGTGGAGATAAGCAGATTTGTGATTGAAATCTGAAAGATTTGGGGCATTAGAGTTTATGAGCTACCTAGTCATCGGCACAAACTATAAAATTATTTTAGGGTTGTAATTCATGGTTTTCAAAGAACTTTCATGTTACCTGAGCATAATGGAACCTCAAATAGTCCCATGAGGTAGACAGGGCAGAAATAATTTTTATTTCCAGTTTACTTCAAAATTATGACTCAAAGAAGCAAGTATTTGCACAAGGGAACATGCTGGTGAAGTGGGAGAGGCGGGACCGATTTCAGAGTAGCAGAAGCTTTCCTGTGAAGCATCAGGAGTGACAGGGACCAGTGGAAAGTACATGCTTTCTCGGTTTAGAATGTACCCAAGTTCAAGTCAAAGCAATGGATTGTGTGTGGTTATATATTCTTTCCCATTTCCATAAAAGTATGGGAACTATGGGAAATTAACCAGCCATAAATTTCTCTGATTCCTTAGCCACCACGAGATTGATCCTCATTTGTGTCCAGTCTAAGAAAAGTATTTCTGAGGAATAAGAATTTCTCATCAAATCACAGAAGAGTCCAGGAGCCCTCTTCCCTGCTCATTCTCCCCTGTTCTGCATTAGCTCCAACTTCGTGGCTGGGCTCCAGTGGGAGAGAAACTTGCTCATCAGCAAGAGTGGTTTTTCTGTCTTCTCTGGTTTAGTAAGAATTCACAAAAAAGGCTATTTATGTGTATTTTACAATAAGAGATAAGAATCTATTAATGTTCTCTTTGTGTTGTTTGGTACTGCTCATCGAGATACCTGTGTATGTATGCCATAAGTTAGTTCCTTTCTGCTTATCTGGGAGTTTAGATAACTACCTATCTCAGTATCAGTGTATCTAGGTGGTGTTGGGACTAGTTATCTGGGCTTATGTGGCTATCTGTGTAACTAGATATTATATTTAGATACCTGCCTGTGTGTATCTAGATACCCCGGTAAAGAGCTGTGTGTCTAGACATTATCTGGGGGAAGATTTGATGTGACAGTAGATTCCTATCACCTTTGGAGGCAGCAGCTTTACCTTGATTACAACTTTGAAGAAGGAACCCAGAGATGTTCTTTTGGCAACGACCTTTTAGCTCCTCTGCTATCACTCCCGCTGCTTTCCTGGCACAAGGGGGAAAGCTCGGGGTGAGGTTCTGTCTCCCTCCTCGGGGACCTCTCCCAGCTCAGCTCCAGGAAGCTGTGTGTGTGTGGCTCCCCGAAGTATGGCCGGCAGCCTGCCCCTCACTGCTGTTGGTGTTCTTCCTTCCTTAACTGACGTTTGCTCGCTTTTGGAGCAGACAGGTAGACCCTGGGGTCATGAGAACCTTCTTCTTTTTTTTCCACCCTTGAGGGCCTTGGAGGAAGAGGACATTTCCCCCCAAGGAGTCATGAATGACCTAGACCCTGACATTCGCTCCTTGAATTGCTTTGGCATATTTCTCTGGAAACGTGGCCAGATGCGTGGTCTGTTAAGGGGACAGATGACTGCTGTTGCTGTCAGTCTGCCTGACTCCTGGGAGAGCTCAGTCTCTGTGACTTTGCAAAGTCCCCTCTTTGGAGTCACCTCACCCCCAAAGCAAATGTATTTTGAAAACACAACAGATGAGTCTTACAGAGAAGAGAGGTGTGGTATGCTGTCTCAGAGGCTGAAAACTTGGGATTTTTCAAGTAGGCTCTTGCCTCTGCCTCTTTAGTTCATTCCTGGCCTTTGATTTTTAGGATGAGAATACTTTCATGCTAGCACAGTACTTTGCACCCCCTAAGTGGTTATTAAATACTTGTTGGTTGGTGGTTTAGCTGTATGTCTAGTTATAAGCGGTTAGTCAGAGTAGGTAGAAATTGTAATTTTCAGTCATTGCAGTTTCTGTGACATGGGCAAGAGGTGACCTTTTGGAAGCACACGTTGCACTAAAATATGACCCCAGAACATACAGATTCCTGAGGAAGGTTGGACAGCACCTCTCATTGCGAAAAAGCTTGGTAGAACAGAGGCGGCCGCAGTTTACTTCGAATCGCGGTGCAGTCCTAGTTCCTCAAGGCAGGCAGGGACTCAAACACTCGAGACAGGTTGCTTTGGCAGTGCTTTTCAAGTCCTGACATGGATTCATGTGAGTAGACAAAAGGTTATTTCCCCTGGAAGATTCCGTAGTTACCTCCATTCTCAGGAAATATTCTAAGGAGATTCTAGTGGAGTATAAGACAAGTTACTGTATTTTAGGGAAGTACAATCACATTGGGTGGGTCTCTAGGATATGGTCCTTGGGAACACAGAGTTCCTGAGGCAGATTTCTCCCCAAGTGACTGATGTGGATGAGTATAATTAATGACTTCTGCTTGGAACACCTTCCTGTGGTCTCTCAGTTTCTGAAACTGATACAGGCTGACAGTCAGAACTCCGTCACAGACCTAGCCTGCGGGACTCTGGGTCCCTGGGAAGGAGGCAGGAAGGGGCGGGAGGACGAGGCAGATCCCTAGCTGGGGCAGTCAGAGGAACCCGTGTTGGGGTGTGGAAGCCTGCACCATTTCAGAGCCAGCAAAAAAGTAAAAAAAAAAAAAATTGATCTTTGTTTAGATTAACAGACCCCTGACCATGAAGAAGGAAGGCATCCAGACCAGAAACCGAAAAATGTCTAGTAAATCCAAAAAGTGCAAAAAGGCACACGACACGCTGGAGGACTTCCCCAAGGGCAGCTCCTTCAATCCTGCTGCCCTCTCCAGACACATGTCCTCCCTCGGCCACATTGCACCCTTCAGCCACTCCAGCCACATGCTGACCACTCCGACGCCGATGCACCCGCCGTCCAGCCTCTCCTTTGGACCTCACCACCCTTCTAGTATGGTCACCGCCATGGGTTAGAGTCTCTGCTCAATGCATAAAGGTCTCCAGGCAAGAGTCCCTCCGGCCCCTTCTATGTGCATTTTTGCAGGAGCATATCATGAAATCGAGAACTGATGGATATCTGTTTTTTGAAGGCAGAAGGCAAAATGATGTTTGCTACTTTTGCCGAGGAGCTCACTGTGGTGTCTGCATTCCTAATCACTGAATCTGGATCCCATTTGTGAATAAGCCATTCAGACTCATATTCCCTATTTAACAGGGTCTCTCTAGTGCTGTGAAAAAAAAATTTGCCGAACATTGCATATAACTTATATTGTAAGAAATACTGTATATTTGAAGAAGACTTGATTGCATCTGGGTAGCTGTAAGGAAGGCATAAAGGATGCCAAGAATCTTAAGGAAGATGGGGGAAATCAAGGATGGAAATTAAGAAGAAACTAGGTCTGATGTCCAAAGGGACAAACTGCCTTTCACTGGCCACAGGTGTTTGATGCATTAAAAAAAGAGAAAAAAAAGAAAAAAGAACAAAAAAAGTTGTAGGCAAATCATTTGTTCAAAGCTGTGGGCCTCTGCTTAGGAAATTCTGTGAGTTCGGGCAATCGGTGTTAACGCTCACGTTTTGCCACCGAGGGTCTCAGATAGCCTTTCCAGGCCTACATGCTGCGTGATCAAGTCCCTGTAATTGTTGTTTGTATGTATAATTCAAAGCACCAAAATAAGAAAAGATGTAGATTTATTTCATCATATTATACAGACTGAATCGTTGTACAAATTTATTTACTGCTAGTGTTAAGCTCTGCTTTTTTCTTTTTGTTTGTTTAATATTTTCCTTCTCTCTCAATTTTGGGTTGAATAAACTAGATGACGTTCAGTTGACCTAAGGTGATTGTGCTCTGGAGGGCTTCTTTTCCCTTTTGCTTTCTGATGATATTTATTAAATAGCTTCTAAGGGTACAGCCGCATCTGCCGTTTCACTCCCCCGCAGTCTGTGCTCTGAGGGTAGCAGTGTATGAGCTACCACGTGCATGTCAGCGCCTGAGGCCGGCGGACCTGGTCCTGGGAGCAGCCTGGCTGACTGCTAGCTCTGTTGTGTTCTGTGTTAGTGATCACTGCCTTTACTCTGTTGGAATAATAATATCAAATAATAATAAAGTGAAAATATTTTAAAACAACTCAGTAACATCGTATCCAAGTGGTGGCCGTGCTCTTCTAGAACCTGGTAGCTCTAGCTAATTTAAGAAAAAGGAGTTTAGCAAGAAACAACACCCGAACATGCAAACTCCAGATCGTCCACACTTACTCCTTTGGGAATCTGGGCCTCTTCGGAGCCCTCTGTGTAGCCCAGAGGAGTTTATTCTGGGGTGGGAATAACTTCTTGGGTCCCTCAGCGAGCTGCAGCTTCCTCTCCCTTGTGCACCTGGAGTAAACAAGCTCTCAGGAGAAGTGGGAAGATGTCCTCTCTGAAATTCCCAGGCGGACTGCAGCGGAGGAATTCCTTGAGGTTCTCTGCAAGACGCCAAGGAGCTGGGCTGGCTCTTGAGTTCATTTCTGGTTTTGCTTTCCTACTGTCGAATAATACCATCATGGAGAGTTTACTGCAATGTTTGCGGAACACAGAATAACCATTTTGTAACTTATGCTGTATAGTTTCCTTTTCCTCTGTTGACTGAATGTGTAACTATGGCACACATTTAAAAAGCTCTGTTAATCACCTTTCTGCTTTCTTAGCAAATATTTTAAACCTAAAGCTAAATGTTGAAATAAAGGAGTCGAGAATCACTGAAATGCAAATGGAGATCTTACTGGGTCCTAATTAATGATCTACAATTCTGATGTTGTTTTCAGTTACCTTCAAGGCACCAGAGTAAATCACCACCTATTGGCATACTAAACTTGGGAGGGTTTTTTTTTTTTCCTAGAGAGGGGAAGGGAGGGAGAAGGAGAGGGAGGGAAGCATCAATGTGTGTGGTTGCCTCTGACATCTCCACAACTGGAGACCTGGTATGCAACCCAGGCGTGTGCCCTGCCTGGGAATTGAACCCGGGACCCTTTGGTTCATAGGCCAGAACTCAGTTCACTGAACCACACCAGCCGGGCAGACTTGGGAGGTTTTAAGGTTTGGTTCCAGTGTCTCAGGATATGTGTGAGTTAATTAATGCCCTTTCACCTTAAGAACAGGGAGTTCAAATTCTTGACATTCTTAGGGTGGGAGAAGGCCGAGTGGGGGGCGCACATAGAAAAATCCCAAACTTTGTAGCTCCATTTGTTTTAGGTACTACAGTGAAAGCATATTTGATCTTACCCCTTCTTCAGAGAAATGTCATTTTATCATTCCGTATATTGATTTGACATTCCAAGATAGTTCCAGAAGATATGAAAGGTTTGAAAAATATGTACGATAGCAATGATTCAGTATCTTTAGAAAGTTATATGCTTTCCTGATTTCAATGTTTTTTGTTTTTTTTTTCCATTTAAATATAAGACACCATAGAAGAGCAATTCTAGAGAGGGTTTCACCTAGAAAAACAGAACGAGCTTGTAGATCTAAAATATTGTTTAAATATTTTTGAGTAAATTTTACCTGTAATCAATTTTCAATCTTTTGCCTCACTTTTGAAATAGTTGCATTAGCTCATCCATAGATTACTTGAAAAATATGTGTGCAAATTTGGATGATTTCTCTAAAATGTTTAAAAAGCCAACATAATAGAAAAAATATACTATGTAGTTATTGAATAGCATTGCTATTTGTGAACAACTCATATGTCTAGCAGCGAAACTTCATGAAGTAAAAAGTCTGAATTTAAGCACTCTTTTTATGTATTCAACAAGTACGTAGCCAGTGTCTAGGTTGAAGTCCATGTGAAACCACTTTTTGTTCTTCAAGCAGTTCAGGAAATAGAGAAACCAAGACTGCAGTGTCTCATTCTTACTTTGTGACATTTACATGTTATTCCCCTTAGAAAAACCTACACGGCCGGGGTGAGGTTCCCAGCTGGGCCTCTGCGTTGCTTGCCAGGCAGACGGCCCGCGATAGAAGCAGGGACACCAAGAGCTTGCCTTCTGAGATCAGTGTCTATTTTCTGAACCTCTTTTAGGTTTTGAAAATTATTTAAAAGCTGACTCCTCACCACAGGATTTCATTTTGGTACTTCCTAAGTCTAGGACTCTGGGAAGGGAGCAGTCTTCCCAGGTACTGCATGCCTGACCGGAGTTCGGTGAAACACCTGTTCACAAAATTAAAAACGCCAAAACTCAAATGCCATCCACTCCCTGCCTCCCATGCTTTCCTCACAATGGTGAGTTGTCTCATTTACATTTCAAAGTCTTAGAAGCATTGGTGCCCCTTGTACTCTTGTTACATCTCCCCGTCCTCAACCCCAAATCCACCCCAACGTCCAGAACCACTTCTGCAATCATTATTGACTCCTCTGTCCATAAATTCCCTTCCATTTCCAAGCTAAGGAGAGATTTAAATTTTTTTTAAATTAAAAATTTAAAAAAGGCCAAAAGAAAACTTTAGGACAATGGCACATTATATTGCAGGTTTATCCACAGAACTCAAATTTTCACCCTTCTTCACAATAGCTGAGTAACACACCAACTCCGGTGCTTTCAAATGAAACAGACTTCTGGAAAACATTTCCATTTTTGTTTTCTCTCTCTTGCTCAAATGATGTGAATACACCCTCAGGATAAACTTGTCCCCACCCTTTGCAAAGGGCCCCGTGAAGGGAAAACCCTGGAATTCAGAGATACTCATCATTCATTTGAATATACGATGAGGATGATGGTCCCAGGAGTCTGGAACTTGGCCTTGGTCCCTGGCTGTGCCACTAGTGAACAGGACGATCTGAGCCCTTTGGTCTGATTTCTCTGGGAGTCAGCTCTTTATCTGTGTGATTAGATGAGATGACCTCAAGACCCCTGTGAGAAGAAAAATGCCACAATTCCATTAGATGATGATGATTATTATCAGCATCAAGTTTTTGAGAACATTCTTTATTAGGAAAAGCATCCTCACACCCCTGTCAGAATTTTGACCAGGGTATTTTAAAAGCCCGGAGTGATGGTAGTTCATATGATTCCAGAAGGGGCCGGGGTACTCCCACTCCCCTCTGTAAAACACAGGTTAACTTGTATTTTGTGACTGTCAACCCAGGGCGAGAGTTAGTGCCCCAGCCTGCGGGTTCCCTGCTCTCCCTGAAATGTGTCCAGGCCCCTCTGGAGCAGAACATACAGGACCTGCTTGTCCTGCCGATGTTGGCAGCGTGGTTCACATTTCACTCTCCATTGTGTGAAGAAATTCTGCCTGAATGGCTAACAGGCTATTCTAGGGGACAGCCAGAATCCAGTCTGTCTTTTTCCTTGTGGCCCCCTCTCTGCTTCTCTCTGGAGAAGGGGATCAACAGAGGAAGCAAATTAAGCTTCCCCAAAGCTCCTCCTTTTAGGGTGCTCCATGTGGACTTGGATACATCCAGGCCTTTCCTCACTTGCCCTTGAGCTTCTTTGCAGGGGATCTCGGTACATTAGCCACATTGTTTGTGGTGCGTTTTTACAATCCCCTGTCATGTCTGTGTGCACAGTCTGGCAGGCTGGCATTGGAGTGGGGATTTGGAGAGCAGGCCCGATCCCCCTTCCCACCCCTGTCTTGCCCTCCCCAGCCGGCCCCCACTGAACAACAGGCATGCGTTATAAAGCACTCCTCTGCTCTGTGGTCCCAGCGGAAGCCCAAGGATGTGCAAACACCTGGAGAAGAGTTTGTCTTCCTAAGGAAGCCATTTGGGGCCTAGCTCGAGCAACTTAGGGAGGTAGTGTGGAGACAGGCAGGGTTGTCTGCTTCCAGAACTGGGTCCTGATGTGGTGAATTGGTCTGAACCAGATCCCACTGCCGAAAGATTGGTTGGTGTCTGCGCAATGCCCGATACTGCCAGGTAGTCGACTGAGAAATCAACCAACAGGAGATTTTTTTATTTATTTGGCCTGGGGGCATAACAAACTGCTAGAAAATGAAAGTTTTTTTCCTGATTATAAAATCAGTTAATACTTATTGACCAAACTCGTAAAGTAACCCCCTCAGACACTCAAAAAATTTTTTTTTAAAGAAGCTGAAGAAACTGAGGATTTTTTTGGTGGTTGTTGACTTGACCACATGCAGTCTGGTCTTTTGAATGGCTGATCTGGAATGCCTCATGAATTCATGGCCTTGGAGGTAGGGCTTGGAAGGGTGGTGCTCGGGTAGAGCATTTGCTTTTGACGGTCACTAAGACTCCTTTTCCTGAGCTAGAGGGGGTCATTAAATAAAACTCGTCCTGTAAAAGGTGGTTGCCCACTCCCCTGTCATGGCGGGAGGCTCACTCCTCGCTGTTGGGACTGCCTCTCACAGCCTCGAGAGGACGGCTGGCTTTTCCTGAGCACAGACACCAGGCAGCTCCCAGTGCAGCGCTTGATTCAGCCAGAGCCCCGCCTACAGAAACTGCGAACTCCGAGCTGAAGCTGTCTGGGTTTCCCCTGCACTAATATCCCATAATACTAAGTCAGAAATTCTCTTCTAAGTTCTCCTCTGCTGTAGGCACCCATTCCTGTGGGGGCCAGAAGCAGGTCTGTTTTGTATAAACTGACACTCGGCGCACGAAGCCACCCTGTTCTTCACTTTGAGTGCCTTCAGGCCTACCTTGCTAGGGCAGAGTCACTTGAGGTGCCTTTAATTATTATTTTTTGTGTGTTGTCATTTTTTTATTTGACAAAAACGTGGAACACGTCAGATATTTGTGTGTCATCCTTGCACAGGGGCTAGGGTAATCTTCTCTGTACCGTTCCAATTTTCGTGCATGTGCTGCTCAAGCGAGCATGCCTGGGGTGCCTTTCAGCAAGCTGGGCCTTCTTCAGGGAATTCCACATTTCTTGCCAGTCAACTGATCGGGTCCGCTCTTCTGAAAATCACAGGACTCCTGACAACTGCCCGGAACCCTGGGGGCCTCCCAGAAGGACAGGGGGATGGGTCATCTGTTCGTCTTCGCCCTTGGGGCTCGTTTAGCTGGACCATGAGAGGAATCAGACTGAAAAAATGGGTTAGGAGCCGCCACACGATACACACAGGCCCTCAAACAAAGCTTGCAACCTCCCAGACCACTGAGAGAGGACAGCTGAGGTTCCTGCTGAGCGCGTCCTGTGTGAGGGGCAAATTGATTTTCTCCCTTGATTCCCTGAAAAACCCTGTGAAGTGGGACGTTTATTACCCTTGATTTATGGATAAGAAAATGATGGGGTAGAGAAGGCAAGGGACTTGCCCAAAGTCACACACTGGTGGCTAGATTTGCTAGGACTTGGACCCAGTGAAGTCTCTTGCTTCATCTTCACATCTCCATCATCTCCTCTTTGGTCAAAAAATAGTCGTCATCCTTCCCCCAGAGAAAGATTTGATTTAGAGGTGAGAGTAGAGGACAGGATCCCCTTCCCTCCCTCTCTGGGGTGAGGTGTGTGACAGAAAGCTGGGGAGTTTTTCTACTCCACAAAGTTTACGAGTCCCAGCTGGAGACGGGCCTGTGAGCTTGTCCTTATTTGTATGTGACATTAAATCAACTGAAGTCGGCCGCATAGTCTGTGCAATTCTCCTCTGATACCACAGTGCTGGGTAAAGAAATAAGGAGATGCAGAAGCTCCTTTCTCAAACCCAAGGCAGTTTTAAACATGACTCCTAATCTTACAGGGCGACTCGGGGCCCTTGGACCCCAGGGTGAAGTGGGGGTATGATTTTGTTCATCTTACGACGCGTTTATTGAGACACGTGGATGAGATGTACAGCGAGGAAGCTCTCTTTCTTTGTCTTCTTGCTGTGGGGATCTTTCTGTAATGGTGGTATGTAATAAAATGACAGAGACTCCTGTTATTCTGCCCTGCTGAATTGTGTGAGGTGAGAGCATTTCTGCAATAGCATTTCACCTGCATAAGAGTTTGATAGAATGAAATTTCAGAGTTTCCAGTGGGTAAGTAGCAGGATACATGTAGGTGGGAACTGGCCTCTCAGCTCCCACTAAGTTATAGCAAATAAGTGAGCATCCCTGGAAGAGGCTTACGATCTCTTCGGGGTAACATGATGTGCCTGGAGAAGACTAGATTGTAAATGCGGGTCTGGCTCACTGGTTGAGCAGGTTCTCATGCCCAGTCCTACGTTTATAACAGAGATGACAGGAGGGCCATGCCTTCCTAATTGGATCTGGGGCCTGGAGCTGCCACTGGGCCTCCCTAAATGTGATTGGTGGTGGCACGAAGAGATGCAACTTGGAGCTGAATTCACTGTGCTGCAGCCGGCGTACCACACCCCCAGTCCATCGAGGCTGAATATCCAGTTTGTGGATTAGACAGGCCCTGTGTGCACCTTTCCTCGTAGACTTCAGATCCAGCCCCCTCCTCCACCCCTTCGCACATCCGTTTGAAGGGAAGGCGGGACCGTGTACGCAGGCCCACCTGCTTTGCTGATTGCCAGCAGCTCCGATGCAGGTAGAGGTTTCCAACTACAGCGAGTCTAAGATGAAGTTTGGGGATTAGGTGTCTCTGCTTTCCATTACCACAGATAGAAGAGCTGGCGGAATGTCTGCCCTCATAGCCAGCTGGCTGGGCAAAGGTGAAAGGAGAGGAGGAAAGAAGGAGTTATGTATCGATCCACTTTTTCCATCCCCGCGGTCCTCTAAGGTGCCCTGCTGGCCTGTGTCTCCTCTCTGTCACGACCTGGGAAACTGAAGCTCTGGGGAACATATCTGAGTTACCCAAAGACACAGAGAGACCTGTCCCCAAGGGCCTGTCCTAGACCGTGGAGGGCCGGTGTATCTGTTCCCAGCGTCAACACTAAAAGACAGAAAAGCGTATAGTGTAAGTCTTCAGTTTAAGAGAAATGTTGCTTTGGCTTACTGCTGAGAAAAAGATATTTGCTCTTTAGGTAAAGACATCCCAAATGGAAGATCTCACCTTGATTTCAGAGCTTAAAAAAAAGTCCCATTCCTGTCCACGGATATTTTGTTCCATGTTTTAGAACTGTGCTTTGCACCCATCAGCCGCTGAACTTCATGTTTGTGAAGATGTGATAAGAAAGATGCCCAGCTTGATCCTAGAGTCTCAGTGGCTGTGCACCGAGGATGGCCGTAATGGAGGGAGGAGGCTGCTGACGGTGGGCTGAAATTTGCAAATCAATACAGTGTGTGGGCTTGCTTGGAACTTCCCCATTTTGTTAAGGATTACGTTTCTACAAAGTTTGCAGACAGAGATGTTAATCAGTGGCTGTTGGCCAGAGAGGGCCAACCCTACCAGCGAACAAATGCATTTAAGATGTTAGAGAGTGACCAAAGGCGCCTATGTACGCAGAGGCCTGAAGAATATGAAACCAGTTAAGAACTCAAAGGTCATTTTGTTCAGGGCAAAATTCTTGTGCATAGTGCTGACAGTTTGCCCTCTGGGTGTTTTCAGAGCTTAAAGGATCAAGCTCGTGCACATGAAATATGGAATGTCTCATACAGAACCCTCGTGCCCCCCTCAGCCCAACCTTTTGGCCCTGTAATTAACATGGCTTCAGCCTCCTGGTGGATACCACCCTGCTGATAGCGCCAGCGTAGGCAAGGCCTCGCGGAACTCACGGGCTGGCATCTCTAAGAGGTTGTTTAAAGAGGCTTAATAAAACAAAACGGAATACTCAAGACTCCATAGCTTATTTTAGGCTCTGTGAAGGGAGGGGAGGGTTATCATTTTCTGTGTCGGAGACTGGTTCCCAGTGATAATGGAGCTTCTGTGCCACTCCGCAGAAAGCCCACCAGGGCTGACAAGGGAGTGTCTCTGTCAAGATGGACTGCCGTGCTCAGAGGGATAAACTGATCTTCCACTGAAAAAATGGCTTATTTTTCTGGAGGTTGATGGGAAGGGTAGGCTTCTTTGTTGAGGTTTGCATGTAAAAGAAGCCTTTAATACCTTAAAACGTAAACGCCTGTGGGAATTCTAGGCACCAGGGATGCTGCACTAATTTGGGGCAAAGGGGCCTTTCCTTGTCTTTCCACACGGAGCACAGTGCACTTCATTCTATTATAACGCCAGCTAACGCATAGGGTGGCCACTGGGTCTGGAGACACAGCATTTTTTTTATCATGTAAAAAAATAATATCAATAAACCATTGAGGTAATTTTCTATGGTTCTAGACTTGGTGGCCACCCTGAATACTGAGCACTTACTGTGTGCTTTCTAGGTGTTGACTAATTATCATCCCAACAGGCCTAGCACGTAAGTATTCTTATTTATCATCCCCGTTTTCCATCAGAGGACGAAGAGGCTTAGTTACGGAAGCTAAGGTAAGTAATTAACTCACAGCTTGCCGGACTCCAGAGCTGTGTTGTAAGTTCTGCTCTCCACTCTGAGTGGCCTCCCATTCTCAAGCTCAATCAGGAGCTGAAGGAAGCATGCCACGGTCCTACGTCCTCAGGCTTTTGGATTGTCTTCCTGAGAATGCTTTCCACTGGCTCTTCAGGTTGAGCCATTGTGTCTTGCAGCTTCTCCCTCATAAGGCGGCTGTCCGTCCATTTAACCTTATCTCCCAAAGAGGTTACTTGGCGTAACACAGCACAGCAGACAGCAGTCAGAACCGGAGTGGGGGGGGGGCGGAAACTCGGAGTGCTCAGGGCCAGTGCTCTTCAGGGAGCGTGCCTGGCAGGGGCAGCTCCTGTTTAGATAGACGGCTGGGTGGTCAGTGGCAATCTCTGGAGCCCAGCATGGTCTGCACTGTGGAAGCTCTGGCCTGAAAATCCCCTTTCAAGACCGAAGGAGGATGTGCTTGCCCACAAGACACCTGCAAAGAGCGGTCATTTTCTTTCAAAATGCTTGCTTTCCCGCACACTGGAGTACGTAACGGTACCACTTAGCCACTTGCTGTCCTTAATTATGTCTCAGCTGGTAAAACTCAACCAAACTCATCGCAAAACACAGAGTCCAATAAAAGAACCCACTTTTTATAATGGAGAAATTAGCCCATGTTGAGCAGTGGAGGTTAGGGAAGCTGCCATAAAATATAATTACAATAATAATAATATTAATAGGGGTACACTAGACATGGCCTCATGCCTTTCATCCCAGATCTGAGAGTGGCTGGCTAATGCTAATTAATATAGCTTGCCTTGTCAGAACTAAGTATGGGTCCAGAAAAGGAAGCAGGAATGAAGGAAAATGGTGTCCCTTGGCTTGGTGGAGACACACTTCCCAGAGCCAAACATCAGATGGAGCATTTGGGAAGAGATAAGAACAGAAAGAGCCAGATATATTCTTTGACCAGCAAACTGGACTGCTAAGGTCAGCCCTGCAGCAGTCAGCCGTCTATCCCTGCCCTTTGTGACGGCAGCACAGTGGGAAAGAGCGCAGATTTGGGCACCAGATGGCCTGGATGCAAATTCTGGCTCTGTCACTTAACAGTAAATAATGTCAGTTTCTTTATTTGCAATCAGGGGATATTCTATGCATTTAGTCATTGTAGGGATTGAGTGAAATACTGCATATAATGTCCTGAGAACTATGTCAGTCACTAGTTTATCCCGTAATGTTGAGGAGTTATTATTATCCCTCGAAGTCTTTCCAAAGTTTCGTTGCCAATGGATTACCTGGCAAGGATTAGTTAATGGCAGGGTCGTAAGGAGAGGTGCCTAGATGGTCAAGGACCATTGGGTAGGGGAGTAGGAGGGCTAAGAAGATATATTTACCTTTTCCTGTGTCTGCCATGCCTTCCGGTGGCCTTGAACACTGGGCTTGAAGTCATTTCTGGGTAAAGGTGGGAGTAGGTGGGTGACATGCCAAGTGATCCCAACCCTAATGCTTTGGAAAATGACCCTGAGTAATTTATTCAGGATAAACGCCCCAGATTGGGAGAGTCTTCTGGAGTGCACAAGCAAGACGGAATCATGGAGGATGAATGGATGGGATGCTGGAAGGAAACTCGAGGAAGCAGCAGAGTTGGGAGGGAGTTCCAGGGCAAGATGGGCTCAGCGTGTCTCTGTTTCTAGGCATGCTGAAGGCCGCAGACTTATGTAGGAAGCCTTAAAAGGAGCTGGTCTTGCCTCTCAGGTAGGCCGACCATTATGCTTTGTAGGGATTGTGGAAGGTGACTAGTTACTACTGTCTGTGACATCCAAGGTAGAGCTGGGTGTTAACGATTCATTCCTGGGCCTTTCTCTCAAACCCAGGGCACCCCCGAAACCACAGCATTCTGTGTTGTGGGACTGGGCAGCTCCACACTGGCTTGACACAAATGGTATCCGTCTGGGGATGGTGGGAAAATCAAAGTATTCATGACGAACCCAGAACAAATGAAAATCAAAATGACTTGCTTTTTAAGAGGTGGCTATTTTAAAAGACAGTTCAGGGAAAGAATCTGCTTTACAAAGGCACTGAGCAGGAATGTGGAGGTGGTTACTCACCAGGAATTGGCCAAGAATGTCAAATTTCTAAATACTTGTCTGAAATTTCATTAAAAAAACCCCTAGAATCCCAATGACTGGTGGAGCACTGGTAAATACAGTTCAGGTATTAACGTGTACTTTTCTCTGCCAGTGTTATAAACAGCAAGGGTTAAAGTTACCAGTATGAGAAATGGGTGTCTTCCAAGGACTTGGATTTGATTTTTTTTCTACCTCTTGGAATCACCAGGTTTATGACTGAAAGTGATGAAAAATATCCAGAATGCTAGAGATTCTCAACTTTTGTCCTAACTTCCTCTTGTTACCCGATAATGGGCAAGGGGCTTACTTTCCTTGTACTAGAATTTCCTCACTTCAAGACCATGGAAGATTATGGTAATTACAGTGTATGGGTCCTTTGGTGAAGGACATATCAATCAGAAAGTGTCGCCAGCTCCACTGTGGCCTATTTTGTTACCCCCAAGGGTTAGTGTAGCCAAGACTGAGGTCAAGTCGTTGCACATGTTATAATGCAACGTGCCCTTTAACCCCATATGTAAAATAGTCCTGTTGTCCAGAGTGCAGTCTCGGCAGCGTGGATATCAGCCCCACACGTATTCGGGTGGATCCTCGGGAAAAGGAAAAGTTAATAAAATTTAACACCACTGAGACACTGGCCTCCAAAGTTAGGGTCCTATTCTAGTCACATTGTGGATGGTTAAAAAGAGGTATTTGTATCTGAAGGTGTATGTGTCTACACGTTTCTCCAGGGGTGTGCAAGTGTTTATATGTTTGTGTGTTTATCTTGGCATTCCCAATCCAAATATATATTAGTTTGGGTTTATTCATTATCTTGAAATGCCTGTGTAGTTTTCCCCTTCCATCAGAACAGATATCAGAAGCTTAATATTTGGGTAGGAAAGAAGGTATATTTTTCAGAGTGGCCTTCTCTTCATGTAGGGCAAAATTCACGCAGGAAAAAGGTGAGCGAGACCCACTCTGATTATCTCATGTTTGGCCTGGGGACCAAACTGACCAGAACTCAAAGGCCCTGTTCCTCCATGGGACACCGGCTCGGGGAGTCCGCTCTCCTCTCTGCGGACAGACTTCTGCTCTGTGCGCCGTTGGGCTTGTGCTTCTTGTGGAGCACAGACAGGCTGCGAAGAGTCCCTGGGACTTCATTTAAGGGCCAGTCAACCTCTGAACTCTTGTCTAAACCAGTTTCTACAGCATTCAGGCAAGGACTGCGATCAGCCATCTTACAGGACTTAGGTCTCTGACTCTTCCCAAATCTGACAGGGTCTTAGAATCCTAGAGGGTCAAGGAAGCACATTTTTTTTTCTCTTTGGCACTTTTGGAAGATGTGTTTCCATGTGAGCAAGGCAAAGTTATCTGGTTACATGTTATGGCTGTGGGTGCACCATAATTCAATTACATCCTAAAGAGGGAAAAATTTTTCAGTGAGAGTATTAAGTGCCCACTATGTCTCAGACATAAGTCTATACCTTCTGCGGTGATCCAATGGTATGAAAGACGCGTAAAACTTCAAAGCTGAAAAAGAAGTGATTCAGACACATTAAGACAAACAGGTTTGACTGCTTCTCCTGTCTCTGGTAGCCTACTGACTTGTGGCTAGAGCTGATTATGGCAGTGGCAAATTCCATATGAGTGGCTCTTTATAAAGAGAATTAGTGGCTGCATAAACGCAGATATTCTTCAAATTAGGCAACAAGGCTAAGTCCCAGTTAATTCTCCCATCTCCCAGAGCTTAAGTAGAGTTCATGGGGACAGAATCACTGACTCACTCATTTTTAGATTGTAGAAAATGTAGTTTCTGGTCTGTAAAATGAAGGTTTCTACGGTGATTGGATGAGATAACACAGGTAGAACATTTAGCCCGGTGCATGGCATAGAGTAGACATTCAACAGATGGTGACTACTGGTAATATTATTAGAAAGGCCCAACCATCAATATGTTTAATACCTCCCAAACTGATGCTAAAAATAACCAGTATTGGTAAGTATGTAAGAAATTGAAACCTTTGTGTATCAAGAAATTAAAAATAGAACTACCACCCGATCCAGCAATACCATTTGATCCACTTCTGACTGTTTATCCTTAACAACTGAAATTAGGATCTTGAGGAGCTATTAGCACTCCTCTGGTCATTGCAGCAGTATTCACGATAGCAAAGTTGTGGAGACATCGACAGATGAATGGATAAACAAACTGTGGTCTATACACGCAGCGGAATGCCAGTTGACCTTAAAAAGGAAGAAAACGGCAATATATGACAACGTGGATGAGCCCGGTGGATATTATGCTAAGTGAAATAAGGCATCACAGAAGGACAAAAATGGCATAATTCCACTTATATGAAGTATTTAAAATAATTCTGTTCAAAAAATTAGAGAGCGATGTGGTGGTTGCCGGGGGCTGGGGGAAGTTAGGGAGTGGGGAGTGACTGCCCAGGAGCATGAAGCTGCAGAGGAATCAGCTGTAGAGTCTGCTGTGCAACATCGTGCCTGGAGTCCACAGTCACGTGCTGTCCACTTAAACATGTGTTAAGAGGGTAGATCTCACATTGAGTGCTCTTACCAAGATTTGATATGGGAGACGCATGGGGCCAAATGGAGAGAAACCTATAGGAAGTGGGAGAGAAAGGGATCAGGAGCAGAGGCTTTAGAAAAAGGAGGTTGAATCAGTCTTCTGAGAAAAGAGAAGAGGAGATGGAAAAAGGATCAGAAAAGTGGGAGGGAGGCAAGGAAAAGGGTGTCATGGCACAGATGTCACACCTCCAGTTGTTTGAGGCTGATGGCAGGGACTGGACAGATGTCATGACAAGGACCATGTTTTCCACGAAGCAAGAGACCTGGCTGTCTTCAGGAGGGCAGGAGGGTCAGGCAGGTTGTTCTATAGGGAATTGGTTTGTGTTCAGCAGGAGAGGACTAAAGGATGCCAAGCAGCAGGGCCGGCCCCAGTGAAGTTAGGAACTTTCTCCAGCAATGCTCAGAAGTCTCGGGACTAGAGTGGGAAATTAGACTGAGACTGGATGCCATGGCATGCCAAGCCAGCTGTCTTTTTTGAGACTAATTCCCACAGTAAATAATGCAAATGAGCAGGACAGACAATAAGAACTCAGGAGAAATAGAATTGCTTTCTACTTCTTAGCTGGAGGTAGGAACGTGGGCATCTAAAGCACTGGGTGGGCCTCTGTGTCAAGGCTACCTTTCCTAGCGCCTACCCTTCCTGGGGCCTCCTTTAGGTGACTCTGCCAGATTCTCATTGCATGATCTTTTTTTCTTCTATGAAAGATGAGAGAGTGACTCCCCTGAGAGACAGGAAAATCTGGCTCATTGTTTGTACTCCACTCCACTCATCCGTGCAGGATGTCTGGCTTCTTTATGGCTCCTTTAATAGGCGATGTTTAATCATCACTGTCAGGCATTGAAGGGCAGCCTTCAGCATCAATGGCCTGGTGGCAGTTTACAGTCCTAGGGCCATATGTCCCAGAGTGACATTCAGGGTTGCAATTCTGTAATGACGAAGAACAGTGGCAGCAACAACATGAACCATGACTGATGGAAATCCGGAGGTAATTTTGCACCAACCTGGCGGAGTCAATTGCGGAATGGGTGAATGCACTCAAGTTCAGATTTAAAGCTGGGTTCAGCACCAGGCGGTCTTCTGAGCTACCCTCCAGAAGTCCACTTGAAGCTTTGAGAGACCCTACAGGAGAGGGAAGTAAAGGGGAGTGGTGAATGTGGACTGAGAGCACTAGGACTGGACTCGGAACACCTGGGTTCAAGTCCACAAGTGTCCGCTAACTAACCAGGTGACCTGTGCAGCACAGCCTCATCATGTGTAAAATGGGCACACTAATACCTGCCTTGCAGCATTATTGGGGAGATGTATGAGACAGTTCATGATAGGACGATTACAATACACACCTCACAGAGTTGTCGTGTGATGTCATAGTTGCTCATTTTTAACAGTTGTCTCCCCATTGGACGACGAGTTCCTCAAAGGCAGAAACCACGTGTCCTCAGAGGCACACCAGTTATCAATAAAAAACTGTGGAGTGAATGAGTTGCTAGAGATCATCACTAGAATTCCCTAAGCATTTAGGTAATAGATTCTATGTGCTCATGATCTTATTGACATGGCACAACAATGTTTTGGGGGAAATACTGTTACTGTGTTCCAAATGAGGGTGCAGAAGTGTAGAGAGAGGTTAAATGACCTGCCGAAGTTCACACAGCAGTTCATGGTGGAGTGACCTCCTAGCCACCGTTCTCAGCCATCTCAAGTGAGAAACATAGGGGCAGGAAAGTGCTTAGGTCCAGGAGTTGACTCTCAGGGGTATTTAAGCTGCTATGAACCCAAGATTGGAAGATATGTGGTCAGGAGCTTCCCTCTAAGAGTCTTCAAGTTGGATCTTCTATGGGAGCCGTGCAGAGATCAGGCCACCGGCCTGCCACCCACATCATGTATTAGGTGAAAAGCATTCACACAGTGTTCCCACGAAGGAGCACCCATCAGGGTGAATGCAATGGAGGGCAACCCTGCTTGGGAATGGTGAGTACCGGTGGGGCTGGGTGGGCTCCAAGACCTGAAATGCCTGCTGGGGTTTCCTGCTCCCAAGTTGCTGCTCTCATGATTAATGGGGCAGTGGAAAATTCCTCTCTTGGTTTATTTTTTTCCCTGAACTAAGAACTCGATTTAGGAGCAGTAAGTGCCCCAGGGTGATGCTTTCCCATTTGTCAGGACGAGGAGTGCTCCACCCTCACCTGGATAGATGTCTCAAGTTGCAGACAGGCCAGGTGGGGATTGGGCCAGGTGGGGACTGGGCCAGGTGGGGATTGGGCCAGGCAGCATCTCCCCAGGCTCAGGCTCATTTGCTCTGGGGGGCAGGGGCCCTGGGAATGTGAAGTTGTTATTTTCCAGGTCCCTAAGCTTCTGTCATCTCGCTCTGTGGAATGCAAAGTCTTAATGGCAGTGGTTCCATGATATGAAAGGAAAATGTGCTGGCCTGAAGTAGCCTTCATGTCCACTGTTTCAAAAAGTAAAGGTGATCTGTCATTAAAGAGCTTCAGAAATACGCCCCCAAATTAACAGTGGTTACCTGCATGGTCGGTTATGCATACTTCCACTTCTCTGTACTTCACGTTCCAGATTTTCCACAACGAGCATGAATTGCTTTAATAAGGAGACCACACAAGGAAAGATTCTGCATGTGAGCCTTCTTATGAGCTCAGCCTGGTTCCTCATTGCACTTCTTTGGGAGAGATGGACAAACCAGCCAACCTCTTCCCCTGAGGGGGCCTACCTCAGTTTACCCTGGACCAGTTCCTGGTTCTTTAATTTTTTATTGCTTCCATTAAGAAACCTCAACAAATAATAGATCTAAAAATATTTATTAGTCTTGTATGATGGGTTTCATTTCTTAATTGATTTCTGATTTTTTTCCCCTCTTTTCTTCATCTCTCCGTGATCCTACCTCTCAGGTTCTCCTGTTGGAATGGTGACTATTTGCCCTTTGATACGACTGATTCTTCACCATAAGACAGGCTTCCTGGTTTGCCCTCTTAATATTATGTTCCTTTCATGAAATTCCTTGAAGAATTTATTTGGGAACATTAAGGTTGAGTCTTTGGTGAAGAAGATGGGAGAAATTAGGAAAAAAGTAAATCTATCCGATTTATCTCCTGAATCTACTTCTCCTAAGCTGCTCCCAAACCAATGTCCTTTATGGAATCAGAGCTGCTCCTGGAGTAACAGGGGGATTAGCTTCCAGTACAGATACACACTTCAGTTTAAGTAAAACTGATATACGAACCTCTGGAAGAATTATTTGCTTTGCAAAAAGATGCTTTGCTAATCAAAAGGATTCACCATAGGATTACTTTATATTGCCGACTCCCCAGTGCATTCAAAGGCGATCACTACGGAACTCAGTGTAAACACAGTCATGTAGAATTTGCAGAAGTCAGGCGTACCCCACTTTTCTGTGTTGTTATGAACCCAATGCCATGGTTCTCTCTCTTTTTCTTTTGAGACTCTGGGACCACTGTCTTCTTACCCCAAAGGTTGACCTCAAAGCGTGTTTGTGAATGGGGTTAAAATAATAAGCAGCGTGCTCCTAGCAGCTCCTGTACACAGGCCGGTACGGGCGGCTCTCTAGTTATGGCAACGCTGATTTCTTCTGATTCTAACGTCGGTTTCGTCAATTCACAGCATGTGTCCTTGGGCAAGTCACAGAGTGCTCGACACCCCTTTGTTCACCTGTCTAATCAGAGCACAGCCTGGAAAGTCTCTGTAGGCCCTCGCTGATCTAATTTACTTATGTTTTCATCATGCTCAGCTGTGCGGATGGGCGACGAGGAATCTCTTAGGAGTCACACAGCGATTTTGGAATTCTGTTTTATGTGGTTGTAGTTCTAGTTCCATTGATTTTAAGGTGTTTGATGGGAAGTATAGGAACAAGAAACAACATTTTTAGGAGATGAAGGTGTTTGAAGGTTTTAGGAAGGACAGTAAAAGCTTAGCCTGGATTGACCCAACCTTAGACCTTCCTATTCTCCCTGCAGAAATGACCAGGGAATCGAGGTGCTTCTCCCCTAGGCACTGGGCTTCACAGACTTCAGGTAACATGCAGGCTGCTGAGACGGGGGTCTTCTCTGCTGTGGCGCCGTCCTCCCTAAGGAGCAATACGGTCCCTTTCCGTGTCCTGTCTCCCTGCCAGTCAAACGGTGCGTTTGTTGGTTTTCAGCTCGGCTTGTGGAACATTTGCAAGAGGACTGATTATCAAGCATACTGGGCTGAGAAAGATGCATCAGATGAAAAGAAAGACCAAGGTCACTGTACATTCATGGTATAGGAATTCTCACTGATTCACAGAGAGATTTTGGAAGAATGGATGCAGCCAGGGGCTTAATTACAAGAGACTGTCCTTAGGAATAGTCCCCAAATCCTGGCTAACAGCTTCTGGGAAAATGTCCCCTTTACCCAAGCAACTAGTGACTGGATTTTCAGCAGAAAAGAGCTGGAGGCCTTTGGAATTTCAGCTCAAGTTCAGGCTAGTTGACCAGGGTCTGTGCCAGTCCTTGTCCAGAATGGAATGGACATAGGCCTTTTGAAGGGCCTGCTGGACAATGACCAAAGGAAAAATGTCCACCTTTTACCTCATCTCCTGCATACTGTCTGTTTTCCCATGATTTTTCTGTGCCATACTTTCTGCCCCATCCCCACTTTGCCCCCACTTGTTGCCTTCCTTTCTGCTTCTCTGTCTTTGCTTTCCCTTCTCTACAATTTTTGTTTCCCATCAGCCAGGTGGAGGCCCTGGCTTAGCTCTGCTGTCAGGAGTTAAGGCACAAAAAGTCACCAATGTCTGGACTAGAAAATGAACTCTCTTGATCAAAAATTAGAATTATTTTTAAACCTCAGACCTCTTTGGGGTGGGTTTCCTAGGCTGGGCCATTTTGCCATCACTTTAGATTACTTCTCACAGTCCTATGCCCCTCTGGTTTAGCTTTTCTCTCCATGATTCCTTCTGGAAAGTGAATGGGGGAGGTTTGGATTTTCAGAATTCCCTGTGTCCTTAGAATGGCTCCCCTTTAGGGAGTCATGGCCCTTCCCAGGCGAGGGAACGTACGGTGTCACCAAGCCATGCACCTTCTCCAGAGGAGCTGGGGTGGGCTGGGGGCAGCAGACTGTCCTGCGATGGGTTGATATCAGGATGCCTGGTTTCCTCCTGGCGGCTCTGACCGCAGGCACTGATGAGGCAGGGGCTCCGGTCCATGCGCAGTAGCCCTGTCCTAGAAGGCCCTCCACCTTTCGTTCATGTTCTTGACGTTATCCTTTCGGACACAGCTGTGCATATGGAGTCTGGACCTGAAGCTCTCCGTGAGAATGTTGAGAAAGGATCTGATTGCCATTCTCCAGCCTTGCCCTTCCTATCCTTAAAAAATTCTCTCTTCTCCTTCCTTTCTAGTGTGGGTACCAGATATGGGAGAGAAGAGGTATGATCTCCCCGAGTCCTGTTTTGTCACGGGTCAGATAAGATCCGGAAGCAGAGACACAGAGAATATTTCAAGCTAGAGCTTGAGGGTGGGTTGTAAGTCTATGGAACCACACTGCAAGCTCCTGCGACTGACTTTAAACCCCCTGAGGCCAAGGCTGGCCTCTGCATTTCTTTGGTGTTACTGCAGTCCATCTGCTGGCCTGGGGCTGGGACAGTACCAATGAGTAATGGTAGACTTGAGTCAGAGGCTAAGGTCCAGTAGGAAGCAGAGTTCACGAGGAGCCCAGAAAAGCTATGTGGAGGTGGTAGGCTCGGTGGGAAAGGAGTGAGGGCGGATGAGGTTTGGATTATGGGCTCCAGCTCTAAAAGTGAGTTGATAGCAGAGGTCCCTCCTTAAGCCACCAGCCCCTAGGGGGTCATAGGGAGTGGCTGGGACACCTCCCTAGTCACCCACTCCCATTAGAAGGAAAGAGGGAGTGGCAGGAGGCACCTGCATTTACCTCTTGCCCCAGGAGAAAAGGTGAGGCCTAGACACCTACTGGGACTGCTTCTCTCTCTCTCTCTCCCCCTCTCTCCCTTTCTCTCTCAGAAGGGGGAGGGGAGCTGCTATCTGGAGCTGCTGCCTACCTACCCCAGGGGAGAGACAGACGGGAGCATGGAGGTGCTTGCAGGATTTAAAGAGGAGGGAGCAGATCTTGGTGGTAAATGTTTCCTTGGAGAGTCTTGTCCAGAATTTTCTAGGCCATTGGAGTTGCCTCTAATTTAGAAGTTTCAGAACCTGGAAGAATGCCGCTCTGGAAGGAGGAGCCACGGCAGAAGAATCCTATCATCCTCAGGGTTGGATTCAGACCTGTCGGAATTTGCCCCCTGGTCTAACTTGTTCTTTCTCCTCACCCCTACCTCATTCTTAGTGGGAAAGAGAGCAGCAGGAGCCAGAGGCTTTGTCCAGCATGTCCTGTCTAAGCTTCCTGACCTTTCCAAGAGCAGCGACCTACCTACTTGGGAGAAACCAGGTCACTGAATTGATAGAGACCCCGGTTCTCTAGTGAGGAGGACAGCCCAGGGCCGCGAGATGGCTTATGTGCTGGTGTTTGATGATCCTTCCTTCTCTGCAATTTACCCCACCTTGGCTAATCAGACCCTGTGATCCAGTCTTCTTTTCATAGGCAAACTACCAATTGTTCATAGAGTTGTGTACGTGTGAGTGTGTGTGAATTTGATGAGAACAGGAATGTTTTCCTGGCTCAGAAGTTGAGAATTTGCGACAAACCCCTTTCCACCCTATAACCAGGCTTGTGTAGCTGGCCAGTCTCAAACGCCAGTCAACAGAGAGGGAACAGGCTCACTCCCTGAAGTCTGTTTTCTTCTTACACTAGTTCCCAACTACCCTGACAGTCTGGGGATTTTCAGTGACTCAACCAGCAAGACGGCAGGCCAGTAGGCACAGCTCCCTGAGCAATCGGCCGCCTTCCCAGAAGGGCTAGCCAGCCCTCACCTGTCAGGGAGGGAAACAGGGGCTTCCAGGCTGGTGGCCTCGTAAACATTTGTGATCAAATATGAAATAGTATGTTGAGTTCACCCCCAGGCTACACGGTGCCCAAATTCTGTTCAATGGCAGGGCAGAGCTAGAGCTGCAGGGCTTCTACAAGCAGAATTGTAACAATGTTTCACCGTGGGCTTCTTAAAACCATGGACTCTTATTGGGTGTCTAAGGACTCATATACTTAGCATAGGAAAAGGGAATTCTTCTCTTGAAATTTGTTTATAAAAATAGTATTATGAACTCCCATGTTGACCCTGGGAATAGGCTGCATGGTGGGGAGGCACCCAGGACAGAAGTTAAGTCTGAAAGGACAGAAGAAGTCACCAATGACTCAGGCCAGGAGCAGGCAGTCCCCTCCCTTATCCTCAGGAGAATCTCAGACATCAAAGAACTGCCAGGAGGAGGGAATCAGATCCCTAACTGGGATCAAATACTGGAAGAGGCTCCAGCCGGGTAGCTGAAACTTATCGTCTTGGCCATTATCTGATGCTGGCAGAGGGGAGCCAGCTGACTTCCCTGAGAATGACCAGGGGCCATTCCCCATGACGTTGTGGGCATTTATTACCCTGCTGAATGTGCAGTTGGGCTCTTTGCAAATAATAATCATAACTATGAACAATGGCAGCTGTTCACCCCGGTTATAATGCTCTTTCTCTCTTCAACCCTGGTTCTTTACCAACATGAGGAAGGAAGCAGAACCTTCATGATTCCCCCAAACTTGGATCTGACGAGATAGTTGCATCATTCTCTTTTTCAGGTGTGGCTTGCAAGGAATCAAAGCTTTGAGGAAAGGTGTTAGTTTGAATGGCAGCTTTTAGATGTTCATGTGGTCCTCATAGCTTTGGCTGCCCTAGGCTTGTTTGCTCCGGACGTATAAGCTTGATAATCAACACCCAGGCCCAGAACTACAAGTCCCAGCCTTCCCTCCTCCTGAGCTCCAAGGCAACAGAGTGGCTTGGGAGGGCAAACACTTCCTGGCGATGGTCACAACTTCTCTCCTAGCCCTTCACTCTCCTATGGGAAACCAATAGGCACATTGGGGTGGGGTTGGGGGGGAAGTTATGTCTTCCTGAAGATGTTTTTCAAAATCCCAGGCCTGAAAGAGGCCCATGATAAGGCAGCTCTGTGAGGGAACACTGGATTTCCTTTAACCATTGCAGAAGGCATCCAGTCTGGAAGCCCAGTCTGGAAGGGCAGCTTTTTGTGGAAGAGTTACGGGTGTGCGCTCTCTTTCCCGGTGGGCTCATTTTGAAGACTGAGAAACAAAGTACCAGGATCGGAGGCCCTCAGAAGCATAGCTGGCCCCTCTGCCAGGACGGAGGGAGATGGAGAAGCCAGGTCCATATCTATAGCACCTGATTTAGGCGGTCGTGAACGCTTGGGCTCCCTGAGTTCCAGGAGGGACTGTTTCCAGAATCTCACACCCAGCATCACACCTGGGAAATGATGTGCCCATTTGGTTGAGTGCAGGGGTTTTGGAACGAGTCAGATTTGGATTCCAATCGTAACTCCACCACTGGGTGATCTCTGGCATGTTACTTGATCACTGTCAGACTCAATTCCTCATCTAAAAGTGAGGACAACAATATCTCACAGGGTAACGTGGAGAATGGGAGGCAGTCATGTAGCCCAGTTCTTAACGCAGGGCTTGGCATTTAGTAAGCGCTCAATAATTAGTGGCTAACTTCTTAATCCTCACTCTCACTGCAGCAAAAAGCGCCTGTTCCCTGCTTCTTTGGTCTGCTAGCCTTGAGCACTACCAAGAGGGGCTAGAGGTCTGGGTTCACTTCCTCGCAGAAGGGGGCTCTGAGTGGTACTGACTGGAGAGGGTAGAGTGCGAGACCAGGTGACTCTGTTTCTCTTCTTATTTCAATTTTTTGTTCTTTTTCTCATATATCCTTAAAACTTGACAACCTGGCATACTGAAGTTTTTTTTTTTTTTTTTTTTTTACGGGAAAAAGGGGGTTAAAATAAAATCACTGATGAGCATTTCCTTTTTAAAATGACATTTAAATTTTTGTCAAAGTTATATATACATTGATGAAAAATTCAAACACCACTGCGAAGTCAAGAAAAACAGCAGTCTCCTGGCCTGACGTTTCCTCACTCCCAATTCCTGCTTCCCATAGGAGACCACGTCAGCTTTCAGCTATTTCTTGTACATGTTACTTTCAAGTCTTCAAACAACCTGCTTATATTCCTCTTCCCTGATTTTTCACTCTTACGCATTGTGAACATTTTGTTGTGATTAGGATGGCCAGAAATACAGAGTGCCTACTTACACTTAAATTTCAGATAAATCGTAAGTACTCCATTAGGATTAGTACGTCCCATACAATATTTGGGACATATTTATCCTGCATGATTATTCAATGCTTATCTGAAATTCAAGCTTAACTGGGTGTTCTGTGTTTTACCTGGCAACCCTAGATTAGATGGGTAAAATTTTAACTCTTTCACAGCCAGCCACCCTCTCAGGCAATGCCTCTCTTTAAAGCCACTTTCTTTACGGGAGAATCCTAGGGACAAGCAGCTACTGCATCTCTCTTCTGCCCCATCCTCTCTGTTCTGATCCTCTTTTATCTCTGTTTAGGGCTCCGGGACGAGAAAGGCCAAGTGCAGGCGCTCTAAGCACCCATTTGTGTCCTGTGCTCTTTCGGCTGGGGAAGGGCTGAGTCTTTCTCCTTTTTAAGTCATTCAGTACTTGTTTCTTAGTTCTTCTTACCTCGGCAAGCAATGAAACAGAATTTAAGGACAAATATATGTAGGATCTAAAAACCTGCCTTGAGTCTAACTGGTTTAAGCCTGGGCTATTAGAATAATCAACTGTGAAGCTAATAACATTTAATTACCTTAATTCCAATAGTTAATTCCATAAAAACAGAACAAAACAAAATAAAAAAACCTCTTCAACTCCTTATTCCGCAAGAATATCTCTCCTTTATGCTTAAGGAGGGAATTTGTGACTTAAGTATTTATGATTTTAGTTTTTTCCTGGCATTTGCTTTGGGAACCAGCTGTTTCTGTGCCATAATAGAAAGACCTTAATTTTGCCCTGGGATATGCTCTCTGTCCTGAGTTTTCAGCCACATTGCTAATGAGCATGGGATGAATTGGGCTTCATTTCCCAGGGATTTAGAAAGGGAAGTTTTTATAAGCTGCAAATGTTAAGTCCTCGGTGTTCACTTTGAAGAGTTTCTTGCTGCAGAAACAAATTTTCTCTTTTATTTGGGAACACCAGAAATATGTACCTCACCAAGGTTTAGGTTGGGTTGGCGGCTACTGTCTTAGACTCCCCCCCTTCCTCTAAGAACCCTTTCGTGGAGGTGACTGGGATTCAGAACAACAGAAAATTATCTGATTTACAAGTCACAAATGTCCTTTTCTTCAACTCTTGTCCTTTCTTCTGGCCAGGTCCTCTGACTCCTTCCTCCTTCTTATCTCTGTGTCTTCTTGCGTACTCAGTGTGGAATGTCCTCACCACACCCTCCCAGTGACCCAAGCCCTGAGGTCCCTGCAGACCCTGAGCAGGCAGTGCCTTCCAGGTGGACGTGTCCATCAGGAGCCTGCACCATCTGTCCTGCTACCTGGTGCCCTCAGCCCTGGTATTTAGTCTATTTTCCTGGACCAGAGGGCCTGGGGATAGGTTACATGCTTTTATAAAAGTTTCAAATATTCGCTTCCAGTCCTGATATTAAAAGAAATCACACACGCACGATGCTGTGTGAGGTGCGTGGTTTTCTTCCATGCTAATAGTTGGGAGCTGTGGTCAGTGGTTAAAAGTCTTGGATTTTCTTTCAGATAGTTTGAGTCATTGAGCTTTCTGCCAAACAAATTAATAAAAATTTCAGACCCGGCTGATGTAGCTCAGTGGATTGAGTGCGGGCTGGGAACCAGAGGGTCCCGGTTCGATTCCCAGTCGGGCCACATGCCTGGGTTGCGGGCCAGGTCCCCACTGAGGGCCATGTGAGAGGCAACCATACATTGCTCTTTCTCCCCTCCCTTCCCCTCTCTCTGAAAATAAATAAATAAAATCTTAAAAATAAATAAATAAATAAATAAAAATTTCCTACTTAGCACCTTAGCCTTTCAGGCCGGAAGTATTAATCCTCCTAATCATATGCTACTTTGTGTCACTCATCTGTGGCTGGTTATTATTTCTGTCACCAACTGAGTGAGGATTCCCATAGCTTCAATTTTGTTACACTTTCTCTTTTTTTTCCTTCTCTCTTAAATCGCATTCTGGGAGGAAGCTGGTGAGAGGGCCAGACGTGGGCGACAGTATTTAATTGACTCTAAACCACCATATGCATTTTATTTATGCTTAAAAAATGTGTGTAGTGGAAAAGTGTCCTTCAGAAAATAAAACCCCATGGCAAGCCCTTCCTTCCTCTCTCTCTCTGTTATCTCAGTCGGAAGCTAAATTCAACTGGAGTCTGGATAGTTACAAAAGTACTGAATGAACAAATTACACTCAACTCTCAAAAACTACAGAAACCTTGGGGCCCTAGTGGAGAGGCCTGTCTACCCACTTACTTAGGAAATATTATTTAGAACAAGAAAGGTGTGGTGTTTAGTAGCTTCAGCATAGAATTAGGTGTCTACAACTTCTGATTCTGCCTGGAAATTTGACTCTGACCTGTGGCAGCTCACTTCAAACCGGCCTCATTTTCTCCACCTGTAAAGTAGGGATTATAACTGTAGTCACCAGGGCAGGGCTGTGCCTTAATTAGCCAGTGATTGTAAAAGACTTTGAAGAGGCTCATAGAAGTGGCAGTTTAAGTGTTAAGTATTATTATTAAAAGGACCACACCATTGGGCAGCCAGCCCTGGGGAGACTAACCATGGGTTTGAACTCATCTCTTGATGTTGGCGGAAGCTGTGCCCCAAACACCAGGGCCCTAGGTAAGTGACACGTGATGGCTCCTGGTTAGACAGAGATCAGCAAAATGCAGCCTGGCCTCTCTTGTGAACAAGAAATGGTGTCATGTTCTTGCAGGGGCAAAGGACACGAGGGGGGAATGGGGGCCAGGCGGACAGCAGGGAACAGACAGGGAGAGGCCAAGCTGATGAGGGCAGAAACTGTGTCTTGCTGCTCTTTCAAGCGCTAACATTTATCCTTCACTGAATGTTTATGAAATCCTTTTCTCCGTACTAAATACCAAGGGAGCTTGAAAGAGGAGTAAGACACAATTTCTGCCCTCAAGGAATTTCCAGTCTAGTTTGATGTCACAGGCACAAATACATACCAAAAAAAAAAAAAAAAAAAAAAAAAAAAAAAAAAAAAAAAAAAAAAAAAAAAAAAAAAAAAAAAAAAAAAAAAAAAAAAAAAAAAAAAAAGAAAGAAAAGAAAAGAAAAAGAAGAGAAAAGCTATGTTTCAAAGGCAGGAAATTCCTGAGGGTGTTTTAAAAGGGCACCTTGTTTTGCAAAGGTACCAGGCTTTGGATGGCTCTCCAGAAGTCAAGGGCAGGGTGGAGGTATAGGGGGACCATAATGAAAACAAGGTATCATAGCCATGTGACCCTCTGGCTTTTCTCTCACCAATGTTCTCTTTGCCATTGATGGTGGGGTGGGGTAGGGTTGACTTTCAATCTGAAGAATAATCAAATTTGGTTTTGGCCAAAGGTGTAAAAAAAAAAACCCTTTTAATAGGTTTGTTTTGTATTACTAGAGTAATAAAGGTTCATTTTAGAAATTTTAAAAAATACAAAGAAAACTGAATATCAGCCATAACTCTACTATGTCAAGATTTTGATGCATTGCCTTTCAGTTTGTTTTTCTTCTCAGGAGTTCATAAGTCTTGAGTGTAAATAGATTTCCTCCCCCTTCCCCTGCCATAGAGATCCATCGTCCCAACCTCCCGACCTCGGGGGCGTCTTCTTGAGCAGAAATGCTTGTCCCGTGGCCCATGGAGAATCCGGGGGCTGGTGGGGAAGAGCAACTTCCTGAGATTCCAAATCCCTGTGGGTGCTTTTGTCTCCAGTCCTGGGGAATGTGTCCCTTCTTCAATTTTTTTTTTAATTGTGGCAAAATATAGATAATAAAAATTTACCATCCTATCATTTAAACATACAGTTCCGTGATATTAAATACATTAATAATGTTTTGCTAGCAGCACCACCATTCATCTCCAGAACTCTTTTCATCTTGTAAAACTGAAACTCCATACCCATTAAACAGTAACTCCTCTCCTCCTTGCCCTGGGGAGTGGGTTTGAGCTCCTTTCTCTATACCCCTTTTGCATTGATTGGTGATTCTCTGGGTATCTTTCTCTTTCTTTTCATTTGTCCAGAGAACAGTCTCCTAGCTGTGCCCTGGCCCAGGAGGGTGCCCATTTGGAAAGTGTGGCCCTCCTGTCCTGCTCATGGCCAGTGTTGCAGGTCCATCCCGGCTCCCTTCCTGGTCCTGAGGAAGGCCTCAGAGTGCTGCTGGGACGGGACTCTAGGCAGCTATTGCCCGTCCTCTGCAGCTGGCCCTGGAAATGAAGCCTCTCCGCCCTCCTTTCTACTGCCTTCTGTCCCCAGCACCAGCCAGGCAGACACTCCCGTTCCCTTACCTCGCACTGCCATTTCACTGCCCCAGATTCCACGTGTCTTGGTCAGAATTCTTTTCTCTCTTCTACTTCTTTTCCTTCCTGTCTTCCCAAGCTGACACTATCAGCTTGCCTTTCTTAGACACTTAGCTCTGATATGTTAAGCTCTATACAAATTCTGACCTACTTATTCCAGGGCCCACTATACGTGGTCTGTCCGGAAAACGTCCAGCTGTTAATATATATTGTATGTTGTTAATATAATATGTTGGTATTATATGTTGTTAATATAATAATAATTTGCAGGACATTGATGTAACCTGGCAGCCAAGGAGAGTGGACTGGAACACACGTGTGAACAATGACGACTTCACTGTACTCGTTGGTGGGGGCGGGAGATGCGCTGTCCAGTGAGCATGTGTACTGTGTGGCCCTTGCATTAAAAATGACTGAGCTAGTAGAGCAATGAACCTGCATCAGATTTTGCATTAAGCTTGAACATTTGTCCAGAAACTATTTGGATGATTCAGAAGGCTGCAGCTATGGTGATTGGCAGCTTCATCACGACAATGCACCCACTCATTTATCATGTCTCGTGCAGTTTTTTGGTGAAAAATCAAATCACCCAGATGACTTAGTCCCCCTACAGCCCAGATTTGGTGCCCTGTGACTTCTGGCTTTTCCCAAAACTAAAATCACCTTTGAAAGGGGACAGATTTCAGACTGTTGATGAGATTCTGGAAACAACAACGGAGTAGCTAATGGCATTGGGAGAACTGTGTGAGGTCCCAAGGTGCCTACTTTGAAGGGGAGGGAGACATCATTGTCCTATGTACATTTCTTATATCTTCTATCTTCTTCAGTGAATGTGTCTATTTTTCGTATTACATGGCTGGATACCTTCTGGACAGCCCTTGTATATCAGATGCTCAGGTACATGCCTTTATAAAACCATTTTGGGTGATTTTGAACAGCATTCAGCTATTACCAGTTAAGACTGAGTTCCTATAAAAAACTGTGTGGACACAAGTCACATGCACACACAAACCTATCTTATTCTTTAATGAGGATTTGTTTCACTTCCACCAACAGATTGAAAACCCGTTGATGACAATTCTAGCTCAGTGCATGAACTTATTTAATTTTTCCCAAATCCTATAGATCGAGACTTGTGTTATTTCATTTTATAGAAAATTGGTAAGATTATACAGCTAGTAAGGGATAGGTCCAGGTCCAAGACCCTCCAGACCATGACCTTGACCACCACTTGCTTTGGAATTAGAAGTCATTTTAGTTCAGGTGAGGGCATCAAGGCCCTAAGAAGTGAGTGATTTTTCCAAGTTTCATGGCACATTTTCCCTGTAGCTGGGAGCCCAGTCCTCTTTACTCCTATGCTAGTGCTTTTGATAACAGAATAATCCATTTTGTTTGCCCCTACTGGGAACTGGCCCTGGGTCTGACACTGAACAATATACATAAAGTCACCAATAATATGTCTGCTGGAGTTGAGTCCCCAGTCTAATTACTTTTAGTCATTGCTCTTTGTTCCAAGTATTCCCTTTAAAGTGAGATGATGTAACAAATAATGACCTCTCTTTTCAACATAATGATATGATCCTTTAATCCATTATCTTTAATGATAGACAGTCACACAGAGACAAGGCAGCACCAAAGTATAGAGACCTTTTACTCTTGAAGATTTTCTTTCTTTTGGGTTACCCAAAAGAGATGAAGCCCCTGAAAACCCAGCGGGGTGAGTCTTCGGTGGGGCCTTGTTTGGAAGTCCTGGATACTTACCGGGGCGGTTGTCATGGACCTTCCTTTCTGGCTTTTCCTTTTCTCGTTTGGGTGTTGCTTGACCTAGGATGAAATATTTTGTTTATGAAGGTTGACATTATTAATGAGAAGACCCTTACAGGCATTACCTTTCTGGTTTGGGGGTTGGGAGGTGGCAGTTTCAGCAGCCGCCACTGTAGAGCTGACTGTCGCTGGACCAGTCTACAGAGTGACTTTTTCTGCTGTGCTTCCTTTGGTGTACACAGGCAAATGAATTCCTTCGAAGGGAAATATGGACCCGAGTGTCCTCCAGCTGGTCTGCCTCCTGCAGTATAGCTGGTGTTCCCTGGAGTTTTTGAACCTTGCATGCAAATGCTTCTCCCCACCTCCCTGTGGTTATTGGCACATGGATAACTGCCTTGTCACTTCATTAATTCCCTTCATTCTGAAAGTTCTCCGTCCTTCCCTTCCCTTTAGCCAGAAGAAAGAAATAGGTTTAGGTCCTTGACAAGGAGCACCTTGCTCCTTTCTGTTTCTTGCTCTTTCCTGAGGAGTAGAAATTCCTTTCTACTCTCATAAAAAGGAGGCCTGTGAGGCAATTTGAACACATCTCCCTGGCCAGTGCAAGATGGTTCCCACCAACAGTTTCTAGGGATTTGCATAAAACCCTCCACGTATCCCCAATCCTCTCACTGCAATATTGATAGTTACAGTTGATTATCTAGTATGTACAAAGCTTGTACATCACACTTTATATGTTGCTTTATATGATGTTCATCATTATTCTGAAAGGTAGTTATCATGATCTATAGAAGAAGCTCATATGCAGAAAGATTAAGCCATTTACCCAACATCACACAATAAGTGAAAAACTAAGCCTCAAAACCAAGACTTCTGGCTTCAGAATCAATACCTCTCCCATTCTGTCATGCAGCCACAACAATGTATGACTTAGTTGACAGAAAGCCCTACCCTGTTCTGAATTCATGGGAAGGCCCTTGTTTTGGTGAGCAGGGACTTCACATCTGGATCTCCTAAGGGTGGTATTGAGTGCTGCCAAGTTTTGACTGGGGCATTCCTACAGTTTCAAAAAGGAGAGAACTCGCTGACATGTATGAGTTTGGATGTATCAATTTGAATGTCAGGGGTTTTTCAAAGAATTTTCACTAGATTAACCTAAAACTAACTTTGTTTTTGAGGTAATTTAGCTGTGGTAACTTATTTAAAGTCTTCAAATAGTATGGATCATCAGGACAACACCTATTTGGAGGCTTCTGGAGGATGAGCTAGAGTATAACATTTTGTTTCTTGAAGATGTATTGAGAATTCTAGAGTGAAGGGGCTTTTGGGATCTCTCCTGTAATATGTTACTTCATGGATGAGAAAACTCAGAGCCAAGGAAGCTAGGTTACTCACTCAAGTCCATAAACGTAATAATTGGTGAGGACAGGAGAACCACGCTTTCTTCCAATCTGTGCCGCTGCCTGGGGCTCACTTTTCCCATTTGTGTTCCTTTGATAGTCTACAGCTTTAAGATTATTTAATAAAATGTTAATCTTCTTGTTGGTAGTAAAATCAACCTTACAGTCCTGGATATAGTAACACGCTCCCAGCCCCCCCCCGCCCCAATCAAAAACAACGTCTTTACCTTAGTAACCAGCTAAAACAGTCTAGAACAAGGAGAATTGCAGGGCAGGGTAACTAGGGAGTGGCATTTGCTATTCCTGCTGCTTTTGGAAAAACAAAATTTATTTCTCCATCTCCATAGACTTGAAAGGACAACTCGCACACAAACAAGATGTGCTTTCTTTGACTTATAAAAGGGAGAGAGCTAAGGAAGAGATAAAAGGCCAGACACCTGGGGCAATGTGAATACAGCCTTAGCTAACCAGAAATTTAGCTGACCAGCAACCACTCACCCAATGAGTCCGATAACAAAGCTTTTACTGTCATTGGCATAGTTTATAACAGATGATCATTGCTCTGATGTTCATTTAATTTTATTTAAAAAAATCTGATTTCAGGATGAAGTTGATTTGCTTGGACTCCTCCATCAGCCTCACGCTGCCTCTTCTGTGCGTGCGTGCCTGGCCTGGATGTGGGACGTGCTGTATACTGTTTCACATATTCCCCAATTCACCTCCAGTTCAGGATGAAACTGCCCTGAACTGGATTCTGGCTCAGGATTCAGGGTCATCTTTAAAGAATGCCCACAGGCAGGTGTGTTGGGCTCAGACTCCCTCTGGCAAATTTTTTTTTAAAGGTAAAGTCTTGTTAAAAGAAAGCCAGAGGAAGCTATGAAGGAGATAACTGTAACAGAGGCAAGGCCTGAGGGGTGTTCCAAACTCTGGAATGAAGGGGGTTGGGGGGAGGCTGTGTTTACGGAAGGGCCTCAGAGGGTTTTCAGCGCAACAGGTGAACTTTTGACCCTACATCCCATATTCTTCCTGCACCGTCCTCAACAAGTAAGGCACATGGGCTACATAAATGCCCAGGTCCACCCAGATTGAAACCAAGGTGACTGGCTCTTTTGTTGTAACTGAGAGATATGTCCACCATGAGCCAAAACTGAACCTCAAATGTTTTCTTTTCAGACAGTCTCTTTAGAAATAGTCAACTCTAGGAGAGCTGGCCTAGGGCTTGGTTGGTAAAATTAGATTTGGAAAGGTCTAGGTGATGGCGGCCGAGTTCCACTCTTTATTGAGCGCCTCCACTCCATTAGTTATTGGCACCATCAAAAAAACCCTGTGAAGGTGTAACATTTAATCTGGGATTAGTGCTGTCCTTTCATTTTTATCTGCCAATTTAGAAACTTAACACTGGCTCAACTGAGGATGTGGGGGATTTGAGTTCATGATCTTGTTCTTTCCTAAATAATATGAATTGTTACGAAGAGAAGGAGGAAAAGAGAAGGAAGATCGCCAGATTGCTTGGGAGTGGGAAAAGCAAATCATCAAAGAAAGAGTTATTCAGAGAAGGAGTTATTTCTCCATCTAGATTTGGGCTTACTGCCTTAGGTCCAGATCTGTCATAGCACTGAATTCTCTTCCTAACCTGCGATGCATTGACATTCAACGAAAGGAGCAGTGTTGGGTACTGGATGATAACTTACTGCTAAGTTATTAAGTGAAATAGTATCTATCTTGGGACTCGAATGAACCAACTTGATTCTTCCTTGAGCCTTTGGTTTATGAAAAGAACTTATTGGATGATGAAACCAAGCCAACCAAAATACACAGTTTGAGATGCACGTGTTTGATCCCCCATTTCTTTTCTTTTTTTCCTAAAGATTTTATTCATTTATTTTTAGAGAGGGGAAGGAAGGGAGAAGAGAGTGAGAGGAACGTCAATGTGTGGTTGCCTCTTGCGCACCCCCTACCTGGGACCTGGCCCACAACCCAGGCATGTGCCCTAGACTGGGAATTGAATCAGTGACCCTTTGGTTAGCAGGCTGGCACTCAATCCACAGAGCCACACCAGCCAGGGCCCTGTTTATTTTCACCATACCAGAAAAACAAAACTAGTTCAATACTGCTTAAACATAGACTGGAAAAAAAAAAATCATTTAGCCCTTTGAAGGCCTGAGCTTACTTATTTACTTATCTATGGATTTAATTTACTTCCAAAGACATGGAATTAAGTGGTTGTTTTGGCTGTAAATAAACTCAGTCTAAGGAAGATAATACCTGAAGTCAATATTCTACCTTCGTAGGACAATCGCTACTGAATGGGAAATTGCCATGTTTTAAATTACTGATGAAGGAAAAAAGGTTGGTAGAAGACCACACTTCAGACTCTTCAATTCTACGTCCTTCTCAAAGCTTCTGGATGAAAGTTCATTTATATAGGAAAGTCCTTCAGTGAGACATTCAAAATAACCAACAGCCATCAGATGCTGTGCTCATAGGATGTCTTTTATCTTTAGACCTGGGAGTGCTCTACGCTCATTAATCCTTCCAAAACCTGCTGCCAGCCAGGTACTAGTATCCTCCTTCCCACTGAGAAGGAAGTGACAGTGTCAGAAAACATTTTTTTACCCTAAAGTTTCACCTTTGTGTGGGGCGGGGTCACCATTCCACATGTACAATTCCCAAACCAGAATACAGGAGGTAGATCTGGACATTTAAACAAAATGAATACAAATGGAGCCAGAATTCCTTAGCATAATAAAAACTGATGAGTGGGAACCTTTAAAGAGTTTGTACTTTCAAACAGCACAAACCGCTCTAAGTGAGATATGCCATATTTTCTAAGGTGTATACAATTTTTCATTGAGTACATTTATTTCATGGCTTGTTTTTCTCTTAATGATATATACTCTGCCTGTATACCTCATGAAAAGGCACAAATTTGGCTTCATTTCTGCAAAGCCATTAGTGAATATGGAATTCTACCTCTGTAAACATTTGCACCCTCAGAAGGGGGGCAAATATCTCCAAGGTAAAACCCTGTCTTTGGTCATAGTGTTTCACAATGCTTCAGTTTAGAAACTGGCTAATGTATCTTGATGACAGTTTGGTGGGTTGATTAATTTACATCCCACGTTTCTTCCTCTCCCAGTTGTAACTTTTTCCTGATTCCCACCTTTTGGAGAATGAAGGCGCAGATGCAAATAGCCTGAAAGGAGTAGACTGGAGCCGAATTACCCTGGGGCTTGCTGAGGCTTTGAGAAATGGGATCATCTGGAGGTCAGAAAGAGCCACAGAGAGATGGAAGGAACTCTATTTCCTGTCTTGGTGAGTGGTATCGTGAGCCACCCTGCTACCCTAACTGGAAACCTGCACTCATCCACAAATCCTCCTCATTTAACTCCAATTGGTCACAATAATCCTGTCACAATAATCCTGTTAATATTATCTAAAGAACTATTCTAACGGCATGAGTTCAAACCCTCATTTTTTTTATTTTTAAATACATTTTATCGATTATGCTATTACAGTTGCCACAGTTTTTTTCTCCCCTTTATTCCCCTCCGCCCTGTACTCCTCCTCCCACCAGCATTCCCCCATCTTAGTTCATGTCCATGTGTCACACATATAAGTTCTTTGGCTTCTCCATTTCCCATACTATTTTTAATCTCCTCCTGTCTATTTTCTACCTACCGTTTATGCTTCTTATTCCCTGTACCTTTTCCCCCATTCTCCTCCCTCCCCCTCCCCACTGATAATTTTCCATGTGATCTCCATTTCTGTGAATCTCTCCCTGTTCTAGTTGTTCGCTTAGTTCATTTTTTTTTTTTTTTTTTTAGGTTTGGTTGTTGATAGTTGTGAGAATCATTTTTTGTTCAACCTGGACTTTTCCAACACTGTCTTGACAGGTCTCCTTGTCTCTCATCTCAGTCCACTTCAATTGTCTCCAAATCATTGCCAGAGTGATCTTTCTATAGTGCAAATCTGTGCCCCTCTCCTGTTGCACTTTCACTAGCTTCCCAAGGTCTTCATGGTAGCGTCTCGCCTTCAAAGTGCACTATGCAAAGGGTGTTATCTGAGCTGGGTTAACATCTTCAGCCCAACACTCACCACTGGGCCTGTCGGCCATGGGGCAGCTCTCCCAGCTCTAGCTCATCATCCTGTGGCTTTGTGGGCCCCACCCGCTGGATTCAGTTGTCACTCCTCCAGAAAGCCTTTCCTAAGACTGCCCTCCCTGAAGATTTGGATGGAAGCTCCATTGATGGAGATGCCTTACACTTTTTATTTGCTCAGGCAGCACACTGTGTCTCTCTGTTTCAGAGCTTTTCTCAACCATGGCTGTTGTTTCTTTGCCTCCCCCACTGCACTGGATGCTCCTTGAGGGCAAAGAATGGTTCTTATCCAAAGAGAGCAAGAAATATAATGGTGCTGAATAAAGCCTGTAGAATTAGTGAATTAAAGAAGTTAGAATTATATTTATTGTTTGTAGAAAAACATTCAGAAGTGCTTCTAATGCCATGTTTTGGTGAGTTCTATGTTGACACATATATCTGTAAAAAGTCCAGCACTCACAAACACATTTCCTTAAGTTGTTTTGTTGGGTTGCACAACTTCTGGTTGTGGGAGTCCTAAAGAGCAAAGTTTCATTTCCACTGTGAATCAGTAGCCACAGAGGTTGTAGAAAAGAAAAACGATCCAAAAAGGATTCATTAGGCTTCCTTTGGAAACTCCAAAAAGGGGAAAAAAAAAAAAATCCGACTTTGCATTTGGGAGTGGCACTGTTTGAATTGGCTCCTCTCTACTCAGCTGAGATGATTCTCCTGCAGTGCCCTCTTTGGATGCTTCCAAGTGCGTCTGCTTTATATCACCAGCATCTCAGAAAGAAGCCCTTCAAATCCATCCCTGCTTGACTCTTTTGCTCTTCTTGTTAATCGTCAGACACGTGGCCTTTCTTTGCTTCCCTTGGGACCGACAGGGATGAAAACACTCCCTTCAGCCTGTGTGCCACTGCTAGTTCATGTTCTTGGTAATATTTTTGTGGTCACTTACTGAGATTCCTAAATGGCAAAGCAGTCTCCAGAGGCAAATACTGTTAGGGAGCCAGTGAAAGTTATTAAATACGCACGCGGAAGGCATGACTTTTAAAATGGAATCAGTGTGATTTGATGGTATTTGCATGCTATCTAGGATTTGTTTATTTAGGGTGCAGTGAATAGCTCCCTGTTCCAGATCTCCCTTTGCCTCCCTCTCTTCCAGCCTCTTCGTCAGCCACACTGTTCTCAGGCAGATTGCTTTTCATCGCAGTGCTTTGTATTAACAACATTCACTACGCAGGTGGTTCAAGCATCACTTGCTTATGTTTCTCAATGAAGGAGACTAGCTAGGTCACAAGTACAGAAAATATGTATTTTCTATGGCATATCATTCAACCCAAGTCTTTAAAACAATGCTGCGGAACAGCTAATGGGTTTGCCTCCAAAGTTCCTGCCAGTGAGGAAATACTTGGATAAAGGTAGAACTACGATTTCCAAAGTCTTCAGGAATCGCATTGCGCTGCTGGGTGATTTCCTACTCTGAAACCCCGATACACAAGAAAGCGCTACACGACAAGAAAGGAAGACAACATCTCATCTCATTTTTGTTTTTCTGTAGGTGCTGCCTAACATATATATAAGTGGATAAAGATTTTACTCAAAAGTAAATCTCAGGATTCTATCTCCATCTATACCAACCACCAGAGGGAACACTGGAAGTTACTTCAGATTAATATCTAAGAAGTGGTTCTATTGTGTCTCAGTCAGTGTCTTAGTTATTTTAGTTGTTTTAGTAACTGAATCAAATGACCCCGCGTAATAGGATTGTTTGGTTGCTGGTCAGTCTGGAAATTGTCAATTCTGTAGTGCATTAAGGAACTGTGCTATGAGGCAAACAAAAGAGATGTAATATTTCAAATAAGGAGTTTGGATATTGCAACGTGATTGTTTGTAACGGCCATCAAAAATATTATATAGTAATTTAAAAAACTGCATTAAAACGGACACAGAACCAAACACAAATGTTTATTTGACTAAAATGCCAAGTCTTCTACATTAAATAAGAGACAGGCTATGGGGTTTTCCATAGAACCAAAGAAGACACAAGTGTAAGAGTTTGTGTCTTTAAATAATTGAAATTATTAGGGTTATTCTATTTGGGAATTTGGTCCAATAGACTTGCTAAAACTTCCTATTTATCATGCTTTCTTGCATATGTGTTGATTCTACACATATAAAAAGAAAGAAACTATCTGAGAAATAAAAAAAATCTATTTCCCAGCTTCAGTTTTCTAAAGATTTTAATATTCAGACAAGCTTATTTTATTTTTAAATTTTCAGCTAATTGCCTCAATTTCTTTACCTTATAGGTACAGGAAAAAACCAACTAATCTAGGCAATCATTGAATAAATGGGATCAATAATTGGGTCTACTTATTGCATGCTCACCATTTCTCTAGGCAAAGTGACTTTCGTGCATCAGATCATGAAACCTCACAACACCACCACCAGCTTGGGGTTTGCCCATGTTCACCAGCTTCCAAACACAGTCAGGACTCAGCCCCAAGCCTCTCTTACTCTAATGCACATGATTTTTACCACTAGGCTAATTTGGAAACCAAAAGGAATCTCCAGAATCATCCAGTCCCACCTTTTGTGCTGGGGAAAGCATGGAGACATGGAGAAATGAATGGCTCCATGAGATGATGCAGCTCATTCGTCTTCTAGTGTCGTACCTGGATCCCGGGCTTCTCTGCTCCTGGTTTGGTACAAAAGTCCACCCCCTTTTCCTACTGCTGAAGTTCTTTTGTCACTATGCCATGGTGCATTTCAGAGCCACGGGGCTGCTGCATGGCACACCCTGGGCCTCTGGTGGAAAGCATGTCTCATTGAATGGGGCTGCGTGAGTAAGCTGAAGGGATGGGGGTCTGCAGCACTCACCGCAGCATCTGAGCTGGTGCTTCAAGTTTTCTATCAAGACTCTGTCATAAAGTTAGCCCTACAACATCCTCCCAAGAGGTACTGTCGGTAATAGCGTGGACTCTCAGTTGTGCTGTCCTACGCAGTAGTCAGTGTCTACATGCCACTACCCAGCACTTGAAATGTGCCCAGTTTGAATTGAGCTGTGTTGTAAGTGTAAAATACACACGAGATTTCAGACTTAGTACAACAATGAAAAGAAAGAAAAAGAGCTCCCTTTTACATTGATTACAGGTTGAAATGATAACATTTGGTATATATTGGGTTAAATAAAATATATTATTAAAAATAATTTCATCTGTTTCTTCTGCCCCCCATCCTCTTTTTAAGGTGATTTTCAGAAAATTTTAAATTTGTGTGGCTTGCATTATAGCTACCAGACAGTCTTGCTCTAGAAGTATATAGTTTGGTTTGGATTTCACCTCTGCTATTTCCAAGCTGAATGACTTTGGGTAAGTTATTTAACTATTCCATACCTCAGCTTCCCTATTTGGAAAACATGGACAATAATAGAGATGCCATAAGGACTAAATGAGTTAACATTTGCAAAATGCTCAGGACTCAAAAGGCTCATGATAAACACTACATTAAGTGTGTGGTAAATAGATTGCCTTATTTTTAGGGAGGAAAATAGTTATTTTAAAATCCTACTCTTTTTTTTTAAAGATTTTATTTACCTATTTTTAGAGAGGAGGAAGGGAAGGAGAAACAGGGAGAGAAACATCAATGTGTGGTTGCCTCTTGTACACCCCAAACTGGGAACCTGGCTCACTACCCAGGCATGTGCCCTGACTGGGAATTGAACTGGCAACCCGTTGGTTCGCAGGCCAGCACTCAATCCACTGAGCCATGCCAGCCAGGGCTCAAATCCTACTCTTGATGACTTCTCTGACTTAGATTTTATTATTCAAATAGTATAACTGTCCTCACTTCTGTGAATTCTAGGACCCAAGATGGAAACGCATAGCTCTAGGGGCCTGAACTGACACTGGTTGCAACCTCTTCAGAGGCACACAAGAAAATCTCCAGGTTTGTTTGAATAGCAAAATACTATGGGGATGCAGGGCAGGGAGAGCCCAGGAGAAAAGTAGGCAGAAAAAATGTGGGCAGAAAAGTAGCAGGCTTCTGTGTGGGCAAGAGGAAGTTAGTGAACCAGGGAAAAGCATCCAAGGCATACTGACAGAAACCTTGACCCCTAACTCTCACCTCCCTGCCTGGAACATGACCTAGGACTATTGCTGGGGTCATGAATCATCACATAATCTATCCTCAAGGTGTTTATTGAGTAACTGGTAGTCTTCTACCAGTTCAGGTATTGAGACTTTCCATGCTCCCTCAGAAGAGTCTTGAGAACGAAATTGAAACCATTATCCACACTTAGCCAAAAAAAGCTTTTTTCCTTGAATATTTTGTATGATTCAAGTTGTCCTAAAATTGGAGACGATCCAAGGCTGGTTAAATATAAATACTGAGGTGTAATTTTGGTTATATTTGTCCCACAATTCATGGGAATGTATTTCTGTAGTTTTAGGCATCAACACTAGAGTATTTGGGTTTTGTTTTGGATTGTTCTGATGTGATTGTGCAGATATATTGCCATTTTTCCTTTGAAAGATGAATGGGGAAATAGTTTGTCATTTTAGAAATATAGAATTACTAAGATTGCTATTAGGATCAAATCATTAAGCACTTAGCTGTTCATCAAGCTCATTCTGCTAGCTTCTTTTAGGTACACAGTAGGTGCTCAATATATACTGGTTGAGTAAATTAATGAATGGGCTGTTTTGGTAAAAATGATTTTGTTTGGACATGGTCTTTGCCTGAAAATATTAGAAAACATAAAATTGGAATAGAGAAATACAAAGGAAAAAGCAGAAAATGGCACAAAGATATGTAAAGTATATATCATATAAAGAAATTAATTAAAAAAAAATCATTCACATTAAGTCTAAGTCCAGAGAAAGTGCAAATGGTATAATGATGAGTTCTGGATGAACCCCCAGAACAGACAGGGTCCAAGTGAGGGCAAATTGTTAGCTTCCATCCAACTCTTTTCTGGAGGGACTGGGATTTTAGGGGCTTCTTAAATAAACATCCAGTTCAGGCTATTTTAATTTCTGATCTGGTGACTTATTTGGGTCAGGCTGTCTTGCCACCGGTTTTTCTCCTTGGTTATACACATTCCTTTTCTCTCTCTGGCTCTTCATCAGATTTAAGTCCTCCATTTTCACTCTAACACATATGTTGAGTGTTTGCTCTCCTTGTGCTGAGTCCTGCTCTCTATTTTGCCCTTAGGATGACCAGTTCTGTATCAATCAGTGGTCATTCAGATTTCATATGTGTTAACATGGGGTACCAACCACATGTGAAATTTACATAGTAACCTATCTCAGAGGAGACCAAGTGTTTTACTGACAGCATCTGGCTAATCTTCGACCCATTGTTGTAGAACAAATGGGACGCAGCTATTATTATCCCTCTCTTACACACGAAGAAATGGGAGTGCAAGGAGATTAAATGGTTGACTTTATTTTACGAGTACACAGTGGGCTCCGAGAGGAGCCACGAGCATTCTTGATTGAATCGCTAGGTTCTTCTGACTTTCTAGGTGAACAGTCTTTTTTGGTAAAGCTATGTAGAGACAGAAACATCAGTTTGTTTGCCTTTTTTCTCCCCATTAGAGTTATACTGAATTTTTCCGTAGTATTTGGCCTATTGCCTTAGGTGGTGTTTATTTTTCAGTAGAATTGTTTATAGTATGCACTTGGACTTGAATACTGCTGAGACTTGAGCGAGTCACCTGTCAAAAGAGAATAAATGGCTAAAAGCTTCCTTTGGGTTTGGGGAGGTCTTCGAAAAAAAGAGGGGTCCTTAATCAGAAAGTGATTGAATGGAGAGACAGGAGTGAATGGAATAGTGTCCCACGGTTCCTTGCATCTTCACGCTTCTTGGACTGGTGGTAGCATTTTGTGGGGGATTTCAATGGGTGAATGAATCCCCACATGACTGAGAAATTTAGTAGAAAACTGCGTTCCCAGGATTTCTGTTGGCCATTGTCAGTCACTTATCAAACTAGGTTGTTCACTATGTCTGCTAAATTATGTTTTTGGAGAAAACCAGGGCCTGCTTTGCCTGGGGACTTTTAAAATCATGCTCAAAGTCGAAGGAGCTTTATCTCGAAATGTTTTATTGGCCGTTCAGAAACTCCCTTATGCAAGAATGATGAAGCCCAGGTATGCATAGCGTGAGGTGTGGTGTTCATGCAGTTGCCAAGTGAGACTTGCGTTTTGTTTTTTGTAAGTTTTGTTGAGACTTGGGCAATCACGATTTGGTTTTTTTCCAGGCTGATCTACGATGTGCTCCCTAAATAATTTTGTAAGCTGTTGGGCTGTGTCAGTCACTTCGCTGGGGCTGTGTGGGCCTGACACGACTTTCAAACTGAGCCTTCTCTCTCAGTTCGCAGGGCATGGCGGTCCACCCCAAACGGTCTGTGGAGATGGCACTCAGTGTCTGCCCTTGCTAGGATGGGGCAGCTGAGTTTTCCAAACCTGGCGTGAGCTGTTACACATTTGGGTTTCCGTCAGCTGGATTTCAGATAACCGATTGATTATCTCGCAACATAAATAAAAGGTGAACCCCAGCTGGGGAGAAAGTGGGGAGAAAGTGGCTGTGAAGGCCCCTGGGCAAGGCTACCAACCAGGGGAAACAACTGTGGTGGCTCTGCCCTGGGAGCTGCTTGGGCTCCAAGGCCTCCATCTTCTCTTTGATAAAACTCGGATTCCTGTCCTACTTACTGAGCAGGAAGGCGAGGATTACGATGATATAGTGTATGTAAATCCTTCACTGACTGGTAAAGATCTATGGAGATCGCTGGAGAGATGTCTAATGTGTAGATAAAGACTCCCAATTTGTAGGCTTGTCTCGAAAACGAGATGACAAAACTTATGTGACGCTCCCAGTACATTGCTTTACACAGGGGAAGACACAAAATGTAGTTTCCTGTCCCTCTCCCTTTAGGTCTCTACCCAAAGTCTCCCTTGGGTAGAGACTTTTTTCTACCCAAGACTCTGATGGGGTCCTACTCATCCTCATTCCCTCAACCTCTTGACCTATAAGAGAAGTTTGAGTCTTCAGTTAGTCCTCTGTCTTAGGTTGTTCCCTATGTGGGTACCTTTCCTTTGGTTGTTCATGTTGGGTTAGGCCTTCACTCTTTTCCAAGGACCTTCATGTCTTCAGTCCCACGCTCCCGAATCTCCCATCCCAGAGTTTCCCCAACAGATGCGAGCCTGTCCCGCGGTCTCCCCAGCACCGACAGACGGTCCCTCGCGCTGCTACAATTCCACGTGCATACTGATGTTGTAAAATACCTGCACGTAGTCTTTATCTTATCCTGCATAATTTATATTTATATCTCATTTTATAGTGTAAAATCCACGATGGCAGGGCCTATATTTATTTATTTTTGAATACTATACACTATCCCGTTCTGTTTCTGGCACATGCAATAGAAGTGAATAATGAGTAAATGAAACCGTCTCTCTGCAGTTGCTTATAGATATTGCTTTCCAGGATATTCTGCTAAAACCAGTTATAGACTTTATTTATGTTTTTCAGTCATGTAGTCTGTTGGCAGCGTAGCAAGTGCCCAATTACAATTATCTCTTGAAACAGTAACATTCTGATCCCCTGACATTTTGATATTGTCCTATCACTTCTGTTCCAATGACTCATTGTGCCTTTGTCTCTACAGTGCCAAAAAAGTTAGTCTATTTAGTTTCATTAATTAAAAAAAAAATGATTCCATTTGGCCGACTCAGGTGAGTCAACTAGTTGTTTGGATGTAGTAGATAAAACAAACTGGTTGATTGAGTTTTTCATTTTGAACTGGTTGTTTGCATCACTGCATAGGCAGGCTCTATGGGACTCTAAGGGGCACCAGAAAGGCTACAGCTAGCTGGTGGTCAGAAGGCAGGATCAGAACAAAGAAATCGGACACTTGAATTAAATTCAACTCAGCTACTCTGGCCTCAGGCAAGTTACGCAAATTTCCCTGTGCAGTATTTCCTGAAATTAAAAAAAAAAATGGAGGTAGTAGATGGGATAACAGTGATAATTCTGAGAATCTGTGCCCTGTTGTGGGTATAACATGTACTTGTTGCTCAGGGATAGGGTCAAATACTTTGAAATGCTTGAGTGCCTCGGGAGTGCTCAGTGCTCTGTTCCCCTTTCCCCTAGACTGGCACTGTCGCTGCCTCTCCACCCGTCACTTCCCCTGGCTCCGAACCACTGAGACGTGCAAGGCACCGAGAAGTACACTGTACTTGAAAGGTAATGCATGCAACAGAGTGGTATTATGCCTTTACTTAGTAAACTAAAGAAAAATTCTTATTTGTTTTCTTAAAAATCAGCATTAAAAGTTTTTATTTGGAATTTAAGTCACGATTTATGCAAGTCATTTACAAGGCATGAAAATGGAAAACAGCACAAAATATAAATGAAGTATATGCTAAGACCACAGTATGTCATGTTTATTTGAAAGCTTTTCTCTCAAGTTTATTGAGAAATAGTTGACATACATCACTGTATATGTTTTAGGTATACTGCATGACGGTTTGGATTTAGATATATTGTGAAATGATTACCAAAATATGTTCAGTTAACGTGTAGATACGATAAAATAAAGAAGAAAAGTGAAAAGGAGAAACATTTTCTTGTGATGAGAACTCGGCGTTTACTCTGTGAATTCTTATATATATCCTACAGCAGTGTGAACTGCAGTCACCGTGTTGTATACATCATACCCCTCGTACTTATTTATCTCATAACTGCAAGTTTGTACCTTTGACCACCTTCCTCCCATTCCTTCGCCTCTGGTCACCATGTGTCCTATCTCTTTTTTCATGAATAGTTGTTTACCCCTTTCCTTCCTTCCTTCCTTCCTTCCTTCCTTTCTAAGATTCCACATGTAAGTGAGATCATATGGTATTTGTCTTTCTCTGTCTGATTTATTTCACTTACCATAATGCCTTTAAGGCCCATCCATGTTGTCAAAAATAGTAGAATTTCCTCATTTTTTATATTCATTCAGCCATTGATAGTTTGTTTTCATGTCTTGGCCATTGTAAATAATGCTGCTGTGAACACGGAGGTGCAGATACCTTTACAAGTTAGTGTTTTTGTGTTTTGTATGTATTCCTACAAGTGGAATTGCTGGATCATATGGTAGTTCTATTTTCATTTTTTGGACAATGCTCCATAATGTATTTGAAAGCTTTTGTTTTCAAATATTCCACCATTAGAACAAGTACACTAGGTTACTCTGCTCATAAAATGTAATTTCACATAATGATATTGCTGATGAAGACCCCATTTTGAATTTTCAGATATTTATTTAATGAAACAATGTTCATAGAGGACTGTCATTTAATATTTCATAGTTAGTAGATAGATTGGAGGAAAAGGAAGGAAAAGAAGCAAAGATTAAGATTGAGCGAAACTCTGACTCTTTGTGGATTTACACTCTGAGTGTCCATTTCTAAGAATAAACCCTCCAGAGGTTCGCTTCAGCTTTCTTTCTGTCTTTACTTTCCCATCTCTTCCTTTTTCTTTTCATTGTATTTCTTCCCTTCTTTTATTGGGGGTAATTGGAGAGAGAGGATGTGGTCAGCATTAATGAGGCGAGAACCATTTCAGTTCCCGTTTTCCTCCACCTCAAACCCTTAGCAGATGTGAAGCTTAATCAGATCATCGCAGCGCAGACCACGAATGGAAACTCCAGAAACCGCAGTCCAGGGACGCGAGGCCACAACCACACTCTCAGTGGCAGAATCATTCTAGAAAGCATTCTGACCATGCATTTCAGTCACACTGGTTAGAAATTCATCTACACGGCGATGAAGAAGGCACCACAGAACTTCTTAGTGTTTGCAAGTCACATCAGTGCATGAATGAACCATCTGATTTGATGGGAAAGCAGAGTCCTGCTAGGCCAGAATCTTAGCGTGCTCTCATCACAGCTGCGCTCCGTTCGCGCCGGTCCTTCTTTAAACACCATGTTTGTATGACGTCATCCCAGAAGGAAAACCATCTTCTGGAAAGTGTTATCGGTCTTGTAAATAGTGGATTTCCTAGCTTCCTCATAGTGTAGGCAGTATCTTAGATCCTATAAGCTTGAAGAATATGGTTATTAATATAATTGCATCCAAATCTCTCATTAATTAGAAGACAAGAAGATGACAGGGATGGAAAGCTGGGAAACACGCCCATGTAATAAACCAGGTCACAGTTGAATTCGGGTCCAGTTTTACCTCTTTGGACCCACGGAAATTTGTACTGGTGTCCAAGCTTAAGGGAATTCACACTCATTTCCAAGAAGGAGAACTGTCCCCAATGTTACCAGGCCTAAAATCAAGAAATTGGTCTCAAATTTTCTCACAGAAATTCAGCTGTTTTTGCTAAATGAAAAATTCATTCTTTTTGTATTCACTGATTTGGGCATTGAAAACGTGTGGCTTTGGATCAGAGAACTGAAGTATAATCCATTCCTGAGAAGACTGAGGTGAGAGACGGAGAAACACCAGGAGATGTTCTTTAGGATGACTTGCTTTTCATTCCAAAGGCAACCTTGAACTTGATGGTCAGGCTCCTAATTTTGTAAAACAAGAGGCTTGCAGTAGATCAGGTTGTTTCCAGCTGTGTGGCTGGTGAATTTATTTTGAGGCAACCAGCCTTAAAGTACTAGAATAACATAGAATATAAAATATCAGAATGCATCACACGTCATAGAGATATGCCCTCTTTCTTGAATTTTTTCATTCAGTCACACGTATGGGTGTATTTGGTTGACATAAACATTCTTACTATGGAAAAAGATTGCAGTCACTGCAATAGATGATTGCTTTATTCTTACCTCAGAGCCACAATTAAGATAATTCCAGCTAACGGAGGATACTGTGTCCTTGATTTATTTAATATAATATGTTCCTTTGTACAGAGGGAAAAAAAGAGCATTTTAAAATAACATTTTTCCCTTTCCCAAAAGAAATGCAGCTAATTTAGACATCATAGAGGATATAGATAAACACAAAGAAAAAATTAAAATTTGTTCTTATTACTTAGAGATAACTATTCAATATTTTGGCATATACATATTTTCAATCTTTAGCTTGTGTGTTTGTGTTAAATGGGATTGTTACTACATATAATTTTATAACCTGCCCTTTTCAAATAACCACATAATACTATATTAACTGTTTTCTAAAATGCCATTTAAAATGGCAAAATTGCATTCAATTTAAGCACTTTTGAAAGCAAACCGACAAGTAGATAGATAAAGCGTGGGCTGTTGAGGAAAGCACCAGCCATCATGGCACCTGGCATTTGCAAATGAAAATGTCAAGACAGGTCAAAAGAGGAAGATGAGCAGTGAACTGGGTGCTCTTAGGAAAGGGAAGCATATCGGGCAAATGAAAATTCAAGGTGCTCTGACTGAAGTGGGAGAGAGAACTTTCCCTCCAGTAACCCAGGATCCAGAGCTGCCAGGAAGTGCTAAGAAATTTATGCTGGACACCAAGTGCACTCTAGGACGTCACAATTTACTTCAATTAGGGTAATAATTTGTACTTTTTTGATAACTTTATTATTTATCACACATACATGTTCCTCAGGGGTTTACAATTTTTCAAAGTTCTTTTCAGTAAATAACCTTGACTGGACCTCATGATAGCTCTGTGTGGAGTAGAGTCATCCTTGTGATCTGTGTTTTATAGACAAGGAACACTTCCTTCTCAAGAGACGAAGAGCCACAGAGCCTGTGCTGGGCTTGTCACCTTGTGTGGGAACATCTTCCTCTGTTTCCCACTCAGTGTGGGCTCCTTTGTTCTGCTTAAGCATGCATATCATGTGGCACCTGGCCAGCCGCACTACTCTATCTGTCCGCTTGCGCCGCAGCACAAAGGGTGTGTGCCTACTGGTTGCTGGGGGTGACTCTGGCCATGGGGGATGGATGCCCACTACTGAGGCTGACCTTGCTTGGTCTCTTCTCTATGTCAATAAAGCTTATCTTGTCCGGTGCTTGGCTGCTCTGTGTTTCCTTGGTGACTCTGATACAAAGATATAGTGGGGAGAAGTGCTTGGACTTCTGCTCCTGGTGACAGGCAACAGAGCCACTTGCTGGATAATAGGGATGCTGATAAGGTAACCACCTAGAATGCAAGGCCTCTAGTTCCTGGTGTGCTTTCACCATCATCTGTGAATGTCAGGTGGGTGGGTCTCCATGACTGGATTGGCCTGCTGATGGGACTTAGTTGAATGAGACCACAAACTTTTATTTCTAGGAGCTTCCAATCTGGGACGAAGAAATGTTGTGATTCTGTCGAGAATAACAAGTGATGACTTCTTAGACTGCTTTTTAAATTGAGTGGAGGGCAACTAATTAATGCAATTTTCTTATAAAACTGAGGTGTTTGCTTTTAGGTTGAAACTTCCTTATAATGATGAGTGCTGAGTACCCCATCAACCAAACCCCAGTGGGAGGGACTCAAGCTGGATGTATCTTCTAAAGAATGTCACTTTCTAAAACAGAGTGTGCTTCCACTTTGGCAGTTCCACAGCCCCACGCATCAACTTCTGTTTATATAAGGGACCTTCCTTAACACATCAATGGAAATGAACAGAATAATGAAACCCCATCAGAGGAGTCCTCTGTTTTTCTCAGGCTGACAATATGCTGACTTGCTTTTCTTGGTTCTCAAACGATGCAATCCGATAGCTCAGCAACTTCCTGTTTGAGGGTTAATTATTTCTTTTTATGCCTATATTTAAGATGCTTAAATCTGTGATTCACTCCCTATCATTAGATGTAATGCTTAGAATATAGCCATGTATATCACATTAACTCTTCTCCTTTGATGGCTATTATTTTCCCCTCTGAGCAGTTGCCAGTGGACTCAGATCATGAAAACATGATGGTTAAGTACAACTATCTTAAGAGCAACCTTAGCTTTGTGATTGCCATGGCTGTGAATCAAGAAGCCACAGCTGTGTCCCTGTGGCAAACTGACACGTTCCTCTGTCTGGTACAAGCATGAACCCCTGGGACATGTGCACCTGTGTAGTTTGAAGGAGGCATCTTTTCTAGTTCAGTGGCCCCACCTTTTTGGCCTCTTTGCCCCTTGAGAGCGAAACCAAGAAATGACTTACGGAGTGAGAGAGTTGTCAGTGAGAGGGTGGAGAATGGAAAATAAGACCTCATGCATGTGAGGGAAGGGTGGGGAATAGTTTGAAGTTAACTTGAGGTGGCAAAAACAGTCTTCCTCCTCTCCCCTTCCCTGGCCCTGTTTAAATAAGTAAAAAGCTTCAGCAAATTCTGAGAATTAAGCCCATTTTTCTTTCATCAGTGCTTGTCACTCAAGAACAAGTGCTTAATTGGAATTGAGAAGGGGCCTTCTCTCTTCCCCAGCAGATACACCCTGATGAGGAAAGGAATTAAGAGAGAAGAAAGGTTGTAGTCCCTTGCTCTTCATGATTTGAAATATATCTCTCCAGCCCCTTCTTGCTTGGAAGGTCTCCTTTGAGAAATCCGCTGACAGTCTTATGGGGATTCCTTTGTAGGTAACTGTCCCCTTTTCTCTAGCTGCTTGTAAGATTTTTTCCTTATTCTTGACCTTGGGTAATGTAATTATGATGT